>CM040404.1:17007033-17158954 GCA_022702515.1 Ilyophis sp. 1 JC-2022 | reverse complement strand
CACTTAGCTCCATAGCAGTACTGTGCTTCTACTCATAATTGTATTCCTCACATGACTGAATACATTCTGTTACTTTCGTAATTATTCACAAACATTCAAAGCCATGTATTGACATAGACAAGAGCATACAATGCGTAGGAACAACATGTGACAAGGCATGCAAGGCCTCATTCACACAGCAGCTAAATACAGTAATACAATAGGTGTACTAAAAACAATATCCTTTCTGCCCCTCAAAAGGTTCAGTTCACACAATTATGGATACAAATGGGTGCTACAGCAATAGTTGCCAGTCCTTCTACTCTATACCACTAGTTACCATTTCACTTGGTAAACAAACATAAATTAATCTTTATTAGTTCCATGTGACCAGGAAGCTCTGGTGACAACAAGTTGAATCTGCACTACGGACAGCTGCACGAGCGGTGTTTATAACTGTCATGCTTTGCACTTCTTGTTGCAGAAATTGTGCAGGTCCTAAAGAAACCATTATGGTAGTAGCATCCGTACCCCAGTCATTCTGTATGAGTGCATGCGAAGAAAACACACTGGAACACAAGCGCATTTTGCAAGCCATCAAAGCCTCAGAACGAAGCGCAAGTTTATGTTGCAAAACAATGAATTATGTTAATGAAGGGCTATGCATGGACTTATGTAATTAGTATAATTCATTACATTTTGTGTATTCCTATATAAATTAAAAGTTTAGAAACTGGAAACATGTTTCTAGTCATATAGCCATCTTTTGTTTACATATTAAAACATTTGGCAATGTGCTCAGTTATTGTGTTTTTATATATTTTTTATATCTTATAAATTTAAAACTAGAACAATAGGATCTCTCTGGGCCACACAATAAGCCACCAAAATAAAGTTTTTTTGTCAACCCCTTAGTCAAGCAACACCCACAGCTAAAAGAACAAATTTGTCTTCATGATTTGACTAGAACTGGCCCTGAATCCAAGTCCACCAGCAGGGGCAAATTAAGTGGCTGTTGCTTGTTGTGTTATTCATTGCTGACTAGACTCTTAAAACTATTGGGGTGAATCTGTGATCAGTGTTGGTTTTGTAATGTAGTGGTAGAAGAGGCCTGACCAGATTAATGGGGTTGGCTCATTAATTCCAGAAATGTACACTTACCTCCTGCACAAATACTAGAGGGCTCAGCTGCCAGTATCTCAATACAGGACTTCTTTAAGATCTGAAGTCCGGAGAGAATGGGAGAATGCATAAGAATACGGAGCACATCTGGGATCACATGATCTCATAATGCCCAAAAAGACTGATCACACCCATGGAAAAAGATCATATTGGGTGGGAAGAGGCACAACAGATCAAACTAGATTCACAATTCCTAAAGAAATTGTAGATGTGGTTGCTTCACAGTGGTATCAATTCAAGAAGGTGAAAATATTTAAATCGGGTGATGTATTTTGTGGTAAGTAGTCTGAAGAACCTGGAAGTGATGCAAAAAGGTAATGAATTGTGATAAAAGCACAACAAGGTAATGTCAAATCATCTGGGATAGTATTGTTGGGTCATAACAGTTGTAGAGGAACACATTGTGATGTCAAAAGCAGTGTAATATGTTACAGCATCCACATTCTATTGCATCGGTTTTCAAAACATGCCCATTGACTCCCATAAATGTTTTTGGTGATAAAAGGTCAATTATCTGAAAAAGTGTATATGGTATAAAAGTAAAAAGTAATAACAACCTGGAGGGTGTATGAAGGTATAATATGAGGTATGAATGGTGTCGACGGTGTGAATGGTTTCACAACCACACCTAATGACTCATTAAACCAGTGAAAGCACAATGACATTTTGATGACCATGTTGCCCAACAGCATTATAAACAGAGAGGTGTAAACGGCTCAAGTGCGGTCGATTGACCAGTAACCCGACACCACGTAACCCCATTGCCCCTCCCCCCGCTCCTTTTCTATCCCGATCTCTCAACGCCTCTGTCCAGGAAAGTATGTGACATGTGTAGGAAGATCTGACTGATTTACTACACGCCGGCCCGTTTCCTTGAGGCAGAGCCAAGGGCTTTCAGCATGCCGTTAATCGGCACCAGATGAGAGCCGATCGGCCCAGGTCTCAGCTGCAGCCAGAGAGCCCACTGCCCAAAAACAAGCGGTCTCTCTGTTGACTTCTATTTCTGCTGCCTTTTTTGGACCGGGTTTCAGCGGATAAGAAAACATAAAGCACCACCACTGAAGTGGAAGTCGCGGACAAAGTCAAGGTACAGGATACAGTACGTACACTTTGATCGTGTTTGCAAAGCCCCCCAGTGGCAGGGGAGCAGGACTCCAGACGCAGCAGGTTCTCTACATATTCAACCCTGCGGAGGTTCCAAATTCTTCACCAGCTGAACAATTTCTCCAGCATTTCTTGGGCTTTTTTATTCATTGTTTTCATGTGCCCTTGTTTTATCTTTTGCAGTCATTGAGTTCACAGTTTGAAAGATGATGTGATATTTTAAGCCCTTAAAATGGCTAAAATATGTGCTGTTTTTAATCACAGTTGAAATAACGCTGTTTTAACATCAATCCCGAAGAATGGAAGCTTGATGTATTGGTGAGGCCTTACCGAATCGATGACCCCCTGCAGTGCCTCAAACCCATCGTTGACTGGGAACACATGGTCCTTGCTGTCAGCGATGTTCGCCAGCTGAGAAGGGTGAAAGAGAGAGCGCATAGTTAGAGAGCATAAACTGATGCATATGATGTCCTTTTATGGGTTCTGTCTCCTCTCAGATACCCTTGGCTTTGCTGTGTATCTCAGAGATCCATAATTCTTTATATGCAACTAAATACAGTTATCCTGGCTGCTCCTCAAAAGGTTCAATTCATTGGTTACAAATGGGTGCTACAACAACAGTCGCCAGTTCTTCTACTCAATATCGGTAGTTTAGTACCACTTGGTATATAAACATAAATTAACCTTTATTAAGTCCATGTGACCAGGAAGCTCTGATGACAACAAGTTTAATTTACACTACGGACAGCTGCGGAAGCGGGGTTTAGAACCATCATGCTTTGCACTTCTTTTTGCAGAAATTGCACCGGTCCCCCTGGATGTGTGGCATACATTCCTGGTCACCTCTGTCCAGCTGGGGCCTTGAGGTTGTGCCGTTCCCCCAGCGGCACTAAACCCTCTTCCTGCCCAAGTGTGAATCGCTGCAGTAAATCAGAGCGCTCACAAAGCCTCAAAAGCTCACCTGTGTCTCATTGAAGTCCTTCACCCCCACGCAGTACACCGAGGCACCCAGACTCCGCGAGCGGTTAGCCTGACAGGTATCCGCAGATCAAGGGGAGAGACAGGAAAGAACTGAACGTCTGGAACCAATTACAGTCTAGAGCGCCGATGGCGCGCGGTTCGTCAACACACATTATGCCGCATCGCACCAACCATTCCGACTGCAAAGTAAATTACAGGGTCCATTTCAGATCAGCAAGATCGGTGAACGATTTGTGTCTGATGTGGATGAAAATTACGATCGAGATGCAATCAGTGGCAGCAAAACAAGTACAGTGGGCAGAAAGAGGGGGAGGAAGGGCCACCGGCGCTGCGCTGACTGTATTACTCAGCTAGACTGGCAGCTGAGAGGCTCGAGTAAGTATCATCCAGCGCCTTGTCTGCAGTGAAGACATTTTCCCAGAGAGGGGTCCAATCAAAACTGTTACTGAAAGAGATATATGGATCACTTCATAGATCATGTTGTTACCCCGGCTGTTTGTGTCCCTGGGGTGATTCAGCAGGAACTGGTGTGTGTGCGCTGGGGCTAATTAGCCTATAATTCACCTCCAGCCGATTTCCTGGAGGTGAAATATAGGCTCCTAATCCAGATGTGTAGCAAATAACCGAGCCCTTTTCCTTCATAGGGCAGATGGGAGATATAAATCTGACAGATGTGCTGACCCCCCTTTTCCTGTAATATTGACATTAAGGAGCAGGAGATCAAATTGTTTGTGGAGTGATGGGTACTTGTGCAGGCTTTGTGTCATGCCAACCTGAACCCAACTCTGGACCCTGTTTGTGTACATTATACAATGGCCTAGTTTCGATCAACATTAGCTCTTGACTTAAGTTCAGCTGCACCAAAATGAGCTTGAGCATTTAATTGTACGTTAAAGTCTATGATAGGTATTTATGGAATCCATGTCTGTGCATTTCTATCCAAGAGCATGGCTTACCTCTCTCTCAGCATAGTAGAAAAGGTCTTCATGCAGCTCCCCATCCGTTAGAGCGATGATAACGCTGGCTGTCCGGTACCCTGCCCACACAAACAGCACATTGCTTCACACAAAGTCTTGAATGGTTTGTACCTGCATACTTTAGCAAAACATGCTCTGGGCCATAATGCTTTTAATCTAAACCATGAGATAATAAACATAGAAATTATTCAAAAACCTTTCAATTTATTCAAACTCGTCGGCTTACCTTCTGTGTTTCCATGGTATATCTGCTCACTGGCCTGAAAGAGAAATATGAGTTTATGGTAAAAATGAGGATCTTGGCCAGTGCAGTGAAGGTATGAAGCTCAAGCGATACAAGAGAAGCTGCCTCACCCTCTGGATACCCTCGTGCATGTAGGTGTCTCCTCCTGGCAGCACCATCTGGAGCTCCTCTAGGCCCTTACGGATCTTCTCTCTGGAAAGGCGCACACACACAGACAGACAGGTGTAAACCCCCACCTACTGCTATTTCACAAAGTTTCAAGAACATTCCACCTCAGCTAACAGGATCATACTGCTGCTCAGTGCAACACACAATTCTAAAAGACTGGTACTAAAATACTGAAAATAGGTCTTAGGAAGGAAATCACCCACAAAAACACACAAAAACAAAACACACACACACACACACACACACACACACGCACATGCGCATACAAACACACACACACACACACACACACACACACGCACATGCGCATACAAACACACGCACACACATACACACACGCATGCACGCACACACACACACACACACACACACACACACACACACACACACTCTCTCTCTCTCTCTCTAGGGAGGAATGCGTGCCTCGGGCAGCCAATACAAACAAATAAAAGTGAAGTCATCAAGGGACCAGGGAGCCCTGGTGGGTTGACTGTTTGCCAGACCTGGCATTTGGCCCTCTGGCTCTGTACTGATACAGAGAGAATTCAGACTGCAAGTGTTTAGTGGCACTAACTGTAGGTGTTGGGACTCATCTTTACTTCATTATGAGTTAAAAACATGGACCAGATAGAAATGAGTAGTGTGGCTCAGTTCCCTAGAAGGAATAGTTTGTCATGTAAATGATTGAGTAGGAGTTGCAGTGTGGAATGATTGGCTTCTCTGCAGTACTCATGCCTTCAGTTCTCATAGCCAATTGAAGCTTCATTTTCATGAATGTGCCTTAGACAGGTATCTCATCATCATCTCAACATTACATTACATTACATTACAGTCATTTAGCAGACGCTTTTATCCAAAGCGACGTACAGTAAGTGCATATAGAAAGGTCATCGAAGTAACTACAGAACAGATAAGAAAGCACATTCTTCCCATACAGTATCAGCTATCCCTAGTAACGAACACAGTGCAGTTCACAGTGAACTGGATAAATCATCTCTACTACAATTATATTCTAAATAGTATAAACTTGAGTACATAGTTCAACAAGAAGACATACCATGAGGTCCTAGATAAGTATTAGTCCAGGTGGAGCCTGAAAAGGTGTGTTTTCAGGCCACGACGGAAAGCAGGCAGGGTTGGTATTGAGCGTAGGGGAATGGGAAGTTCGTTCCACCACTGGGGAGCTAGGGTGGAAAAGCTCCGCAGTCGGGAGGAGCGAGTGCCATTGACACGGAGGGGGGGAAGTGCGAGGCGCCCTATGTAGATGAGCGTGTATCATGAATGTGTATCAGCATTTTCATGAATGCTGCGCTTATATATGGGTATGTTTTACATTGAGTCAGAGGACAATTTTGTGTACAATTTATTTGACACTAAAGCCTATCATTTGAATCCTTAAGGATAGTTCTATATCTGGATTGGTCTAAGATATTTATATAAACATTTGAAAGGCAACAAATCCAAGTTTGAACTGCTTCCAAGTCTTTAATAGAAACTATACAGGACATCTGAAAAGGCTTTGAAAGCCATGGTTGACACGAAACACAAGTGAAAAGGTAAAGCAAAAGGGTACCTAAGAGTATAATACCAGGGAGACATTCAGGTCTTTTCAACTCATGGAAAAAAGTATAAAACTTTATATAGCCAACTTGCGAAAGTGACGTTTTATTATAGATACTGAGTACCACTTGGCTCCAGTCATGACTAATTTAGTGCAGAGAATGACCTTGTGAAAGCAAAGGCCAGATGTTTCACGTTGTCTCTCATAGATCCTTTAGTTGATTCAAGACCTTTTTTGTCATTATGTTGCATGGCAAGGGTATTGCAAGTACAGCCAAATAAACACCAATTTAAAAAAATTGCAATGAGTCAGCTAGTAAAAGCAATAGTACAAAATACAATGCAGTCAAGAAATGTTGCATAACACAACTCAGTGCCCCCTACCTAGGACTTCTACAGATACACATCCCTGGCCTTTCTCTCAAACTGAGCCTATTGTACAGATTGGAGCATTTGATACACAAAGTAACACCACATTTATCAACTCAATGCTACGTCAGCTGGCTTGTTTATACTTATCACCTTTAACCAGGCATATTAGGAATGTATCCTATAGCAGGTGATTACTCTATATTTTTCTTTCCCTTTTGATTTTTCTCTCCCTCTCCACTTCAGCTGATGTGTGGTGAGCATTCTGACGCAAAATGGCTGCCGTTGCATCACCCAGGTGGGTGCTGCACATTGGTGGTGGTAGAGGCGAGTTTCCCCCTCATCATTGTAAAACGCTTTGAGTCTCCGCTTCACCGCTTTGGTGAGAAAGGCGCTATATAAATGCAAGGCATTATAAGTGGAGCTGGAAGCTGGACTCTTAAAAAAATAAGAGGAGCACTGAAGCTTCCTCCTGCTAGGTTTATTAGTCAGTCTGCTTTGACTATCAAACATTACATTACATTACAGTCATTTAGCAGATGCTTTTATCCAAAGCAACATACAGTAAGTGCATACAGAAACGTCCTCGAAGTAACTACAGAACAGATAAAGTGGACAATGCACAGATTATTCTTATTACAATGAGTTTCCATGAAAGAAAAGAGAAGTTACCTAATATAAGTAAAAGCTATTGAGGTATACGATTTGTGCATTACAGTAATTGAATATTACATACTGTATTTTGTCCAGTTCATGTCTGCCAAAAAATAAATGTATACGATTACATTGACAATGCGGTCCTGAGTGTAAATTTAATTTGTCACTTGACTCAATACTAAACACATTACAGTGTGATGTCAGCAACAGAAACACACTGCTGTCTACTATGCGAGTGAGTGCTTAGACTAGTTTATTTATGAAAAAACTGACAGGATTCATAAGCTCATACATTTGTATTAAAACATACCTGTATGGTAACATTAAAACTAATGCTTCTAAGACTATTAAATTCCTGTTCAAGAAAGGCATTGAGGATTTCAGGCGCTGTTAACTATCATAAGTCTTTGACTCATTTTAAAATGACAGACTTAACTCACAGTAAGGAGTTTTTGGCTGTTAAGGCTTTACAACAACAACACCTGCATGTCAATGTGCATCACAATCAGTGCCAGTTTCATACAGAACCTTAACCTGTGCTTCTCAGTATAGGCAACACTTTACAAATGATGTGGTAATGACAAGATCATTTGTGTATATCATATTTACTGTAGAGTTAGAATAGAAATATATTACTTACTAGTGTAGTGTAACTAGATGGAAAGGGATGTATAAGCAGTGAGTGAAAATAAGTGAGTTTCTGAAAAGTGATCAATAGTCAAATCACAATAGGCCGCTAGTCTAAAGAGAGCCAGTGTGGAAGTCTCTACTACAAATGCTTCACTCATTGCTAATTTTAAGTCTCAGCAGAAAACTTGCTTGTTTAAGATGGTCTTTATGTAAATATCTTTACTTTTACCCTCTGTTCCACTTGATCATATTTAGCCACTTATTTGATCAACCGTTATTTTTTCACGTTGTCTTTTTTACTTCATTGTGAAGCACTTTCTAGGTGCTAAATAAAGTTTGTCACAATTATTACAACATCTTTATAGAACTGTGGTACCTCTCATATGATGTTAAACATTTCAGAAGGACGCACAAATCATTGAATAAGGACTGGAGCTGATGGCACGGGGATTGAAGGTTCCCTTGTTTAAGCTCGCAGTGACTGAATGTATGCGGCATGTGAACTTTGACTCACCGATCATCCGTCAGCGGCATGAGGATCCTGCCGTCAGTGGAGAATACGATGAAGGACATCCGCAGCTGGGGACTGGAGTGGAGAAGTAAAAGAACGAGCCTTAGGGCATTGGTACACAAACTATGGGGCAGAGCCCACTGGTGGAGCACTGGTTGTAGTGTACAGTTGTCTTGACATACGTTAAAAACACTTTTTGTCCAAGTCTGAATGCTTAAAAGCATTGAGGTTTGGTAACCAGTGGCAACTGACTTGTTAAGTAGTATGGTCCTAAAATCTTTGTGTGGGGCAGGAGGCCAGGGTTTTGTCTCGACCAGGCCTACTGGAACACTATAATAATCCTTCTGGGACTAAGCATGTCTGCCTTCAGAGTGAATCATCTGGAATTCCAGCTGCAACACAGGAAGGCTGCAATATCTAGTGTGCCTGTTTAATAATGTATGCTTGTCAATATACTCTTGTTTTGATTGTAAAAGATACTTATTAGTACCCAAATAGAACATTGTTGTACTTTCAGGAAACATTTAGGAAATGTTTTCTTTAAAGAACAAAAATGTACCTCCACTGTACCTTTATTTCTGAGAGCGTATGGATCCATTGCAACTTATTCCAGAGTGAACATATTTTCAGGCAGTAGGCTAATTAGTGCACAAGTGTTCCTCCACTTTGAAATATAAATCTATATTATACCTGGTCCTCCACAAAAAATATTTAAATAAAAAATTTAATAAAATGAGGCACCGCACGCCTAACCTTTCAAAATCATTTCAGGTCCATTTTGTTTGGATTGTCATACGGGTTTTTTATTACCTTATGAACTTATGAGCCAGATGTTCAACAAAGTGATAGATCTCATTCCAGTGGTGCTGCACACTCCCAGATCTGCGGAGAGAAGGTACATACAGTCTGTTAGGGAGGAAGTCTGGGGGAGTCACGGGGCACAGATTGAAGAATACCAGAGTGTATGTATCCCAAAAAACAATGATCGTAGAGCAGGGGTCAACCAAAGGGCCAGTGCTTGTGTCAGTGACATTTCTGAAGATTGGCGAAGAGTGTAAAGAAAATACATTTATCTCGTTTTACCTTCCCCACCAGTGCCCTTAACAGTCACTCATGGGCAGGAAAGTGTCCACTGTAGTCAATATTCAGTGGACAGTCACTAATGGGCAGGAAAATGTCCACTGTAGTCAGAATTCAGTGGACAGTCACTCATGGGCAGGAAAGTGTCCACTGTAGTCAGAATTCAGTGGATGCATTCCTGCCTACAGGAATGGACAGAGAGGTAGGAACAGATGGCTCAAATCTGCAGCACACATCTGGAGTTTAACTGATGCTCTGGTCATTCTGTCAAGCTTTGGCATTGTATGCGACCTGCAATGTGGGAATGCCAATTCTTCCTGAGAAAACAGCAACATCAAATATCGCCTGCCTCTCTCTCTCTCTCATATATATATATATATATATATATATATATATATATATGTGTGTGTGTGTGTGTGTGTGTGTGTGTGTGTGTGTGTGTGTCTTTCTTGCTTCTCTTCTCGTATCCTCAGTTGGCCTTGGGCAGTATGCTTAACTGTAATACCCCTTGGAATATGCTATGACCCAAGTGCATCCAGCCAATAGAAACAGGTGGTGTCATCCTTGAAAATAATATTGTAAGCATACCGCACATTAACCTTTCAGCGACTTTAACATGCTCCCTCTCCAATGCTTTGCCAGTTCTTTTCCTTCACAATATAATATGTTATGTACCCCTACAGGCATAGCATCTGTGTTCAGCCTGTCATAGCCCACACAGTGTGGCTCATCAGTCTTCTACTGAGTCTCTTGTCAAGGAGTCCTGTCACACATCAGGTGATTACGTGAGACTTACTCAGACAACTATATTAGGTTCCTGCATAATCAGCAGAACACATTTATCATCCCTGAAACACACAACCATATATTTCTATTAACTTCACAATTCATTTTCACAGGGTGTCTCAGCGCCAGTGGTGGGTGGGCGTACCATTTTTGTTGTAAACATAGGGCAGACATTATTGGAGAGGTGCAGGATTGCATAATGGTGATTCAGTGGAGCCAGATAGGCCCGTGTCACTGCATGCATAACCTCGTCAGGATCCTCATCGGCACAAATATACCCCCAGCCACCCCCTATCCCCAGTGACAATGCCTTCTTGTTCTGCCCAAGTCTCGTCAACCGCTCTTTCCTGCTGGGAAATATTCAGGAATTCTAGAATGTTCATGGTCTGAATTCTAGAAATTTGCAGCTGCCTCAGAACGACACAAAAACATGCGAAAGGGTGAAAGTGTCCGACAAACAGCTGTGATTAAATCTGCGCTGGATAATCACCAATAATTGCATTATTTCCAGCCAAAAAATATTTCTCACCACAATGTAATGAGCAAGAGATCTCATCTTCACGACTGACCACTTTTCTTGTTTAAATTGCTGTTAATTACTTTATAATGCACTCCCAGTAATCATGCTTCGATAGCCTCAATCCAGAAAGACATCTCTGATTCTGAGCCAGGTTTTGAACAGGGCTAGACTAGGCTTGTAGATTTATCAGTGACTAGGTCAAAAAAGGTATGTTATGTCTGCTCTCAACTAAGGTGAAAAGATAAAGCCAGGCCGATGGCCGTTACTTTGATTAAATGCTTCTTAAAGACCCCCATTTTTTTCCAGTTCAGAGTAGCTAATTCAGCCTGTCTAGTTACCACTGTGTCACCCATAAGCCGTACAATGATTGTTGCAGTTGCTCTCCTTAGACGCTGTTGCCTGTGTGCCAATGGCTATTTTACACACCACAGGCCACTCATTGCTAAAGGGGAGCTAGCGCCAGTTGCAGCAGAGGCATATCTCTGGTTGACAAAAACAGAAACTGACAAGGCCTGTGGGCAGCATCTGACATGTTGTTGGGAGGATCTAATACTGTAGTAACCCCAGTAACCCTGAGTGACTTAAATCTACCCATAAAATCCATTTTCTGTTTTGTGTGGTAGATAGAATTCAATTTTTATAAACACTGAAACAACTTAGTGTACGTTTCAAAATGTATTACTTTCTTGGACAACAGATGTAAAGTAATTTTCCCATTGCAAACACAGCACCTTGTCACCAGGAAATTTGGTTGGAGGGTGGATATGAAATCAGCTCAGTGATTGGTTGTTTTTTAGAAGGGAATGAGCAGTTTGTGAGACAGGAAATAGGGGCATCATTACAGCCTTTTTGCTTTTTGGGGGATGGGTGGAACAACCCACTTGTCTGACCCAGTTAGATGATATCGGTATTTCCGTTGGATATAGCACAATTTTTGCTTTTTTTTTTATCAGTTACTGTAGTTATTTATTATCATAACTTGGCAAAGATTTAGTTGCCCAAATCTAAGCCATGTAAAGAAACAATTCCCTTGTAGATCTCAAAGAACAATTTCAGAAATTATTCAGATTAGACGATTTGAGCTCCCATCAACCTCAAAGTTCACCGTCAATGACTGAAATCAGTTCTCACAGCCGAAGCAGTGGACGCACACACACACACACACACACACACGAGTCATCACCACCACCTCCATTCATTTTCATTGTTAATCTGGAGTCCACAGACTCCACACACTACAGCTGATCCAGCCAGGAACAAGAAGAAAAGCCGTTTCTCCACTGAATTATTATTCTTTATTATTTTTGTATTTTGACAATGCATGTCCTGTGGTATAATAGAACAAAGAACGCAGCACGATACCCAAGATAGGGCAATTATACTGTCAGCACCTAAATAAGGAAAAGGTCATTTTTAACCACAGCTCAGAGTACCAATTACATTTTCAGTTCGTTTCATTTTACATTTGAGACTTAATAAAGTTAATAAACATTTTTTAAAGAAACAGTTCACCCAAAAAATGTATTTTGATATTTCTATATACCTGGAGTGCCATCTATTCATCCAGGTAGTTTAGCTGAGAACTCGCTAGTTTTGTAGATATCTGCTGCAGCTCTATGTTCACATGCTTCAGTCTATAGGTACAGTGCATGTACAGTACATGTTTAAAACGCAGCAGAATGTCCAGCTGTATATTATACATGTATGTTTGGGTGTTCAGATGTAGCGTGTGGACTTGGAAGTATCAGGGCATTTTGTAGGTTGGTATGTTTTACAGTATAGCCATATTTTTGGCATTCCACATGTATTTCTAAAGGATTTTTGGCTTAAATGTGTAATGTCTGAAAAAGTCATATTGAATTACAGAGCACATGCAACCTACTTTATATTAGTAGTATATTAGTATATGCGCTTCATTTTTACATAAACTGTAGGATTGGTTGTAGGCAGAAAATTGAAAAAATAAGAAGATATTTAGTCAGAGAACAGTACTTTGCATGTAGTCATGTGCTAACTAATAATAAGCATCATAGAGAGAACTAGATTAGTCCAAACTGTTCAAAATCTACTTCCTCTCTACTTTCCCATCCTTTTCCAACACCCCCACACACACACACACACACACACACCCGCTAATCTTTACAGTCCGCGTGTCACTCATTCTTTCACTCCTCTGGCCGGTCACACTGCTTCTCTCCCTTGATCCCTGTCCTTGCCCTTCTCTCTGTGTTTCCTCTTTCCTTGTGGCTGCAAAATGAGTCCCAGAGCTGGGGCAGCCGCCAAAACGCTGAAGCTTTGGAACATCTGGGCCCAACGGTGAGAGGGTTGAGCAGACAGAAAGAGAAAGCAAGAGGAGAGATGTGGAGGGCTGACAGCCTGCAAGAGAAGGTGTCACAGTAACATGAAGACCCATGACTAAATAAGAATATCGAAGAGACAGAAGCCATAGGCAGGAGAGCGAAACATAAAGATCAACAAAGAGAGAAGAGGAGACAAACAGACTTTTACTTTTTAATGAACTCCTCTCTTCTGAAACAACATCTTTGCTGAATGTATAAGTGATCAGACTGACTGACTGCATGTCCATGTTCTATGTTTCTTTGTTCAACTAAAGAGAAGAATGGACACTAGATTAGACGATTGTGTTCTGTCACATATTACAAATGTATTCTCTCTTTGCACAATTTTCATAAAATATCTTTAGCTACATACAACCTTTTTCTACACAGAGAAGCTGACAGAGAGAGAGAGAGAGAGAGAGAGAGAGAGAGAGAGAGAGAGAGAGAGAGAGAGAGAGAGAGAGAGAGAGAGAGAAGCTGTTGAAAGCTTCTTCTTTTTTTACAGCTGTCAATAAAGAATGTAAATGAGCATGGAGAAAATGAAAACAGAACAAGCACAGAAGAAATCCACAAATAAAAAATACAAATAAACTCAGTGGAAACCGACAAGCATGTCATGCCAAGACGCTTCTTTACCACTTGCCCACTATAACATTTAATAACCTTAAAAAATTGTATTAATGCATAGTTATTCATTATACATGCAGGAACCCAAACTCCAATTTGCATATAAAACCAAATCTCTTGCTAACAGACTAAATTTTTTTCAAGACTATACAAATAATCTGCTGTAAAAATTCAATTGTAAAAGAAAGAGAGCAGAGAGAGAGAGAGAGAGAGAGAGAGAGAGAGAGAGAGAGAGAGAGAGAGAGAGAGAGAAACCTATAAAACTGTAGTGACCCAGACATTACATAAGAATAATAATTACACCAATACTCTTCACCATCCAAACCAAGCTGTACTCCAATCTGCAATTTGCCAACTGTTTGCCAAACCCCTGTTATGAATGTCAGAATCATCCACAAACAAGAGCCAATTTTTGTTTACCACTGTTTATCTCATCTTATTTAAAAGATCAAGACTTTAACAAGCGATTCCCTCATAAAAGGCACACATGTATGTGGAAACAAGAGCCCATGCTGTACTGTATTGTGTACAGAAACACTATGGACCCATACAGAAACAGAGAGAGAGAGAGAGCTAGAGCAATGTAAAGTCCTGTAATGGATGTGTAACATTTTTGTCATGAGACATGAGAGCCAGGCTCACGTAACATACAACATGATTAGAGAGTTAGAGAAACGTATTGTATGAAGTGAAATATGTTAGTTAAGTAAGATAAGGTGAATTGTGTGTACTGAAGGGCCCTTCCAGTTTCAATGTAGACAGTAAAGACATGTATTTTCTTGAAGAGAGTCTTCCAGTTGTCTTCCAGCTCATAGTACAGAAGACTCAATTTACGAATGGGAGATTCTCCTACATTTTTCACACTGTGTGTGTCACACATCACATTAGCTGCTATGAATGGGAGATTCTCCTACATTTTTCACACTGTGTGTGTCACACATCACATTAGCTGCTATGAATGGGAGATACTCCTCACTTTTTCACACTGTGTGTGTCACACATCACATTAGCTGCTATGAATGGGAGATACTCCTCACTTTTTCACACTGTGTGTGTCACACATGGCATTATCCGCTTCCCTCTCTATTGCACTGGATCTCACAGCCCTGCGTCTTGATCTCACAACTGCGTGCTTGAATTTCCATTCAGTTTAATGCTGTGCAGCCACAGAAATGTCTGCCCGGGGCTGCCGGTCAGAGTCACGGTAACTGGAAAATCCATCTCCACATCTGCGCAAGCGGCTGCAGGAACAGTGAAGGGGGGGAGGGGCATAACTGTGCAGAAGCTTCGCCTCACCCGATACCGACTCAGACAAGAGCATCGATTTCCACCTTCTTGCTGCGTTGCATCAGATTTAGACAGGGAATGTGATGGTAAAATAATACTGTATGGGAATATGGTCTATCGTTCAGCGGCACAGCAGGACAGAGGAGAGCCACATGAATCAGACAACACAATGTTCTTTCTGTCCACCGTTGGTGCAGTCATCACAGGGGGTTTAGCTCTAGCCCTTTTGTAACAGTGAGCACCTCAACCTGTATGCATTTTTAACAGGACAATAGCTAGACCAGGGGTGTCAAACTCATTCCATTGTGGGCCGAGCGTATGCAGGTTTTTGTTTCAACTATGCATTGCACCAGGTGAGCTGGTTGAAGAGGTGAGCTAATCAGTGAACTCAGATGGCGATTGGGTATGGTTGGAACAAAGACCAGCATATAATCGGCCCACGATGATGATGAGATTAACTTTATTGTCCCCGAAGGGAAAATTGATTGGATGGAATGAGTTTGACACCCCCAAGCTAGACAGTCCTTCAGGGAATGGGCTGATTAAAGTGACAAGAGTCCAGTCAGCAAAACCTTTGATAGCCTAACAATATTTTGATACCAATAAGACACAAGCTAGGTGGAAGAGGTTATTTTCGTCTACAGGCAACAGTCAGATTTAAAGTGAACGAGGAAGAGAGTACTTTTTGTAGCCATTCAGTGCAGGCAAAGGGTAAAACAGCATGTCATGCCAAAAACAGCAAGTATATGCTTTCTAGTAGCTTTACAGAGAGTGAGTTCTGGGTGTATAATATTGCAGGCTAACAAATGTGTCCTGAGAGACACAAGGCAGAGGAAATATAGAACGGCTGGCAGAAACACTATTTTTAACATTAAAAAAAAATAGAAATTAGGAACAATAAATATGGCTGTTTTGATGCGTTTTAAAGACATGCAGCATGTAAGCGATTCACCACCTGTGTGGTTTGTTCTGGAGCCTTGAGGAAAGATTACAAAAAAACGGAGAAACATGTGGATTCCTGTGGCAGTCAACCACTCGCAGCGGTCATCTAGAACTCGCAGGAATCACTGGGGACTTCAAATCTGTACCTCTCATTCAGGAATCCATGTCCGTGTTGGGCCGAACAGATTGATGCCTTCCAATGAAAGCACCAACTCAAATCCAGCCTCACTCCACCACTCTTTAGTGATAAATGTGGCATCAGACCTGGTAGTGATTGTGTTTATCACCAGGGTACATCAAAAGTACACCAGGGGGTGCTGTTGAGCTTTGACGCCAACACACAAGGCCAACCCCCCCCCTATTAACCTACTTTTGATGCATCAGAATTTACAATTGAGGTCATTGGTTACATAACGATAGCTTGAGGCACTGAGGGCTTTTTAATCAATTTAGGGGATATGCCGTTCATTGTTCTATAGAATCCTGATAGAATGATTTAGAACTCAAATGGCTAATGGTGTCTACTGAAACTACCTGCAGATAGCTATGAATGCCAAATCCCCACAGACTTATAGGAGCCTTTATGTCTGTAAAAAAAAAAAACTCCATTAGGAAACGCCATTAAGAAAACAAAATTTCGCTGTGACTCTTCATCTTCAGAGCACAAATACTTTAGCTCACCTGAAGGAGTGAGAAGGAACGTTTAGGTTCGCATGTCCAATAATCTCCTGTAACAACTACAATTAATGTGTTCATCAGCAGAACTACCGCAGCACCTCGCCACACAGCCAATAAAAATCTGAAAGAACTCAGAATCACAACGAAATAGCTGGAATATATTTTCAAACATCCTCCTGATCGACTGCAGGTTTGACTAAACGAAACAGAGTCCCAGTAAAGCGCACATGAACCCCGGGGACAACAGTTCTGCCTCTGTAGATAATCTCAGTGAACTCAGCCAAACAGTTTTAGATTTGACACTCACACAATGACACGTCAGATCGTGAAGTGCTGAAAGATGAGATGCATCTGGATTTTGGGACCTATGTTTCCTTCAGACGGAGCTGCATACAAACTCAGCGATTACCCACAACTGTGCACCGCCGCGAAAAATATAGGAGATGAGTAGATAAGTGGATGTGAAACTTACTTGTCAAGTACGAAGTAGAGGTCAAATCCCCCATAGCAGGAGGATCCCTTTTCGCTGTTGTCCTTACTCGGCTCTGTGCTGACCACTGCCAACAACACCAGCATGGCACAAAGCCTTATTGAAAACCATGCCCCCGTGGACCCGCCGGAAGACATTATTCCAGTTTAGAGGACAAAACAATGGAAGGAAAAACTATTATGAAAATTGACCCCAGGGAAAAATAAAAGTGAAAAAAAACATAAGAAGGAATTTTCTTCTTTTTAGTTGTTGCGACAACAATATTCCCCTATTGTTTTGCCGTCTTCTATTTCCACAATCCTTTCAAAAAGAGAGATCAGCAGTCGGAGCAGAAGATGGGGAGGATCAGGATATCCTTCAGGGCTCAGTAGTGGTCCAACAATGTGAGAGCATCGATGCTGTGAGCCCAGTCAGTCAGGACTAAATCAGGGGGTGCTGATCAGAGGCAGAGTCTCTCTCTCTCTCTCACTCACACACACATGCACATGCATGCACCTTCATACATACAAACTCCACACACTTCTTTTGCTTCTTATTTCTTGTATACGTAGGGTGCAGACGATATGCTTCTTCCAGACAGCTGCACCGTGGGCTGTGTCATTGTGTCTTAGAGTCTCAAACTATTTCCTAACTTTCAGCTGTGTGTTTTTTCCCCCCTCCTCTTGTTCTTTTTTTTGTATTGGTTTAAGACGTTTGAAGCTATTGAGACAGAGGGCTGGGAAACAAAGCATATGTTGTAGTTCCAGCACCACCTGGTGGTAAAAAAAAGTTACTGCATAGACACTTAAGGGGACTGGATGGTTTTTTCCCCCCCATCCAAGAGGTTGTCAGCTAATACAATACATTATAATTTTACAGGTGCAGCACTACAAAATCCACCTAAGACCTGTAAATTAATTTAGTCCACTGTAGGGGACATGAGTCTCTCTCAAGAACAATATATTCTACTACGCTGAAATGCACACTACAAAGTACAATCAATAGATATTTAATAAATAATATTTTTGAATGATTTTCAATGCCGCATGTTTTTCATCCAATCGACTATTTTAAAAAAAAGAAGTTATTAAATTACATTTTTGCTGGTTTCAGGAGGATATAACCGCACCATCTCTGACACTATCAATAAATAAATAAACTTTTCTATATAGTACATGCATATTGCACAGTTGTATTGCACTGGGGGGGGGGGGGGGCGGTGTGACATCACTGTCCAGTTAACTGCCATTAGGAGAGGGTTACGGTCCAGTTCATCTGCCGTGGGCAGGGAACGGGAAATGGGACGGGGGAGGGGAATGTTAGTTTTGGCATGGCCAAATTCAGCCGTGTAACAGCCTTAGGAAAGAAGCTGTTCTACTCCAGTTATATGTTGTGCAGTTTTGATGACCCGCTGCAGAGCTTGCTGGTCGGTCTTGGAGCAGCTGTCCTACCATGCAGTAATGCAGTATGTGAGTATGCTTTCCACAGTGCCTCATGCAGTAATGCAGTATGTGAGTATGCTTTCCACAGTGCCTCATGCAGTATGTGAGTATTCTTTCCACAGTGCCTCATGCAGTATGTGAGTATGCTTTCCACAGTGCCTCATGCAGTAATGCAGTATGTGAGTATTCTTTCCACAGTGCCTCATGCAATATGTGAGTATGCTTTCCACAGTGCCTCATGCAGTAATGCAAGCATGCTTTCCACAGTGCCTCATGCAGTAATGCAGTATGCGAGTATGCTTTCCACAGTGCCTCATGCAGTAATGCAGTATGTGAGTATGCTTTCCACAGTGCCTCATGCAGTATGTGAGTATGCTTTCCACAGTGCCTCATGCAGTAATGCAGTATGTGAGTATGCTTTCCACAGTGCCTCATGCAGTATGTGAGTATGCTTTCCACAGTGCCTCATGCAGTAATGCAGTATGTGAGTATTCTTTCCACAGTGCCTCATGCAGTAATGCAGTATGTGAGTATGCTTTCCACAGTGCCTCATGCAGTATGTGAGTATTCTTTCCACAGTGCCTCATGCAGTAATGCAGTATGTGAGTATTCTTTCCACAGTGCCTCATGCAGTAATGCAGTATGTGAGTATGCTTTCCACAGTGCCTCATGCAGTATGTAAGTATTCTTTCCACAGTGCCTCATGCAGTATGTGAGTATGCTTTCCACAGTGCCTCATGCAGTAATGCAGTATGTGAGTATGCTTTCCACAGTGCCTCATGCAGTATGTGAGTATGCTTTCCACAGTGCCTCATGCAGTAATGCAGTATGTGAGTATGCTTTCCACAGTGCCTCATGCAGTATGTGAGTATGCTTTCCACAGTGCCTCATGCAGTAATGCAGTATGTGAGTATTCTTTCCACAGTGCCTCATGCAGTATGTGAGTATGCTTTCCACAGTGCCTCATGCAGTAATGCAGTATGTGAGTATTCTTTCCACAGTGCCTCATGCAGTAATGCAGTATGTGAGTATTCTTTCCACAGTGCCTCATGCAGTAATGCAGTATGTGAGTATTCTTTCCACAGTGCCTCATGCAGTAATGCAGTATGTGAGTATGCTTTCCACAGTGCCTCATGCAGTAATGCAGTATGTGAGTATTCTTTCCACAGTGCCTCATGCAGTAATGTGAGTATGCTTTCCACAGTGCCTCATGCAGTAATGCAGTATGTGAGTATGCTTTCCACAGTGCCTCATGCAGTAATGCAGTATGTGAGTATGCTTTCCACAGTGCCTCATGCAGTATGTGAGTATTCTTTCCACAGTGCCTCATGCAGTATGTGAGTATGCTTTCCACAGTGCCTCATGCAGTAATGCAGTATGTGAGTATTCTTTCCACAGTGCCATGGTAGAAGTTCACCAGCAGCTTTTGGGGCAGATTAGCTCTTCTCAGCCTCCTCAGGTAGTACAAGCACTGCTGTGCTTTCCCAACCAGCGAGGATGTTGACCATGAGAGATCCTCTGTGATGTTAACACCCAAAAACTTAAAGCTGGAGATCCTCTCCACTGTGTCCCCATTTATGTAGATCGGGCCATAGTTGTTCTTGAACCTCCGGGGGTCTACAATGAGTTCCTTGATCTTTTTTGTGTCGAGGACCAGATTGTTTTCAGTGCACCACCTCACTAGGCTCTCCACCTCTTCTCTATAGTGCATCTCATCATTGTCCGAGATCAGTCCAATGACTGTGGTATCATCTGCAAACTTAATGATGGTGTTAGAAGCATGAGCAGGTACACAGTCATGGGTGAAGAGGGCATAGAGGAGGGGGCTCAGCACACAACCCTGTGGTGTCCCGGTGTTCAGGGTCAGGGTAGAGGATGAGAGGTTGCCTAGTCTGACAGTCTGAGCACGGTCTGTCAAGAAGTCCAAGATCCAGTTACAGAGTGATGTATTGCAGCCCAGGTTGTGGAGTGTGGAGGCAAGCTTGTTTGGCATAATGGTGTTAAACGCATACAAAGTATACTAGTGTATGGAAGCATACTTTAAGTAAAATTAAAGTTTATATCCACACATATGTCCCATGTGAAAAATAATACTTCAGCATACTTCAAATAATTAAGTTGAGTGATGTCATTGTTGGTGAATAGCCATTCACTTTTAGCTTACCTGACATCCACATTTCTTTCTCCAGGTAACACACACAGACAATCATTAATAGTTGATTCACTGTAGCTAGTTGACTTAACATACCAATCTTATTTTAGCTGTTTTATATAAAAATAAAAACAAGATTATTATTGCAAACTAAAACTAAGACAAAAATTAGGAGTGTAAAAAAACAGTATCGTAAACTGGAATAAAAATAAAAATAAGTTTTTGAAAAAAACTAAACTATATCAAACCCACTTTGAAAACTACACTGCAAAAACCAAAAACGAAGTCAATCTCAACAAATACATCAGTCTTATACTTAGATTTATAATCTTATTTCTATTACTTTTTTGTTAAATAAGACAAAAATATTGCCAATGAGGTGAGAGTTTGACTCATTTCAGGACTTGCCAATGGGGTAACAAAATTTTAAACAAGCTAATATTATATTTTCCACATTTTGTCAAGACTCAAAAGGCCTCTAATCCATCCACAACGATTCCATGAGCTTGTGGCAGCACCTGACAGAAGCAAAGTATGTTTAGAGATAATGGCTTTTCATAATTGCCCCTGGAATGTTTCTGGATTAATGAAAGTGGTATCAGAAGAATTATTTGCCATACATCAGGACCTGTATGCAGTGGCAGACTTAGTCATTTTGGGGCCCAAGGCAAACGAGGGCCCCATGCCTGTGTTTGCCTTGGGCCCCAAAATGACCTTATTTATCTAAGAAAGATCAGTTGTGATGCATGTATCATCATCATCATCATCATCATCATTGCTGCTGGAGCAATCTAGGTTGGCACTGCCAGCAGCAGCAATGGGTAACGTTTAGGGATGTTCCTAATGACTAATTTCCCTGACGTTTAAACGGAAGTTTATACTTAGACTAGTCGACTAGTCTAAAAGTAAGAAAACACTCAGAAAAGTCAAAATTGAGCACAATTTAATCTATAAGGTTAAACATTGTCCGAAAAAATACTAAGACACTCATGAATTAGGCATTCTGATGCCATTTAGCGCATGAATTTTTAGAAAGACATAATTAATTACTGGGGGGGGACGACGTTTATGAGGCATTTAACGGGGCTCTTTGTAGTATGGGGTCAGCTTGGGGCCCCAGGCAATTGCCGACCTTTGCCTAATGGGTAAGAGTATCTGCCTGTATGCATATGAAGGAGAAAAAACACATTGCCAAAGGCTTACATCACACATTAATGGTAAAGCAGAGAATCAGTGACACGTATGTAGTAGAATGTTCTGAATGCACAATGCTGCAAGAATCTGGATATACCGTTTTCCTCTCGTATACTTTCACATGGAGAACAAATCATTCAAATGATTAGATATACAGCTTTGTTTTGTTGGATTAACTGTTGAATCGGCGATTGTGTGTGTTATCATACTTAGAAATCATTTTTAATACCACTGACGCAATAAAAAGTGGTCTGATTATCTCAATTGTTTGTAAACAGGAAAGCAATCTATTGTTTCTACCCCCGAGGTGCGCGCGGACTCTCCATTGTTTGTAACTTTTCTTACCGGTAACTGATACAAAACTTGGAGCGTCCGACATATTGAAACAGTTAAAGGTTGACGTTACATGTCGGCAACTTTGTAGCAATACCTTTCCAACTTTATCGACATGTATTTGTGTTAATATCTGGTAGCCTGTGAATGCAGCATTTAACTCCAAAGTAGGCCTACAGCTAAAATAGACAGTCGGCTAATCAGCGCGCATATTCGGTGTGACGTCACAAGAAAAAAATATATTATGCGTGTACCGTTATCACACATTTAGCCTTCTTGTTCTCCTAAATAAACAAATTTTATCAAGTGCTTTTTATAAGCAAAAAGCAGCCAGATCCATCCACATAATTTCTCATTTGTTTGATCCTCCGTCAAAATGGCACGTGAATGCAATGCTACCGACATCTAAGCTTCCGAAGTGGGACCTTCCAACTAGCACGTGGACACTGCATTATTGCAGAAGCGACAACGTGACTTTGTAGCAAGCGGTGGACGATGGCAGGTTACAAAGTCTGGCAGTAGCCTTGGGTCGTCTTACTTTTAGATGGAAAATGTAGTTTCTCATCTAGATGATAAGCTCGGGGATATTTGATAGTAAGTAGTGAATATTTAGCCCTATTCGGACGGGACACGTTTTCAGGACAATGTCTGTAAAGTAATTGTTATCACAGGACGTCTGTAATGTTAATGGACGATTCGGACGGGATAAAGTATCTCCGTAATCAGCGTCTACGCAGAGATGGGAGTGTCTACTCCATTTTGTCGTCACACCGAAAATGCACGGGTCATACAACGTTACACATCCTACCTTCACTGCAAACTGATAGCTTCTGGTAGAATATCGCTGGCAGGTAGCAATTGAAAAGCAGGCGCCAAAAAAAAAAAACTACGTGGAGTCAATGTTGGCATGGCAAACTGTCCAAAAAAGCTTGAGGAATCCTGCATTACACCTCTTAACGTTAGCTTGAGAAAAATAGTACACTGTTAGGCTAGGGCTAGGCCATGTATGTAAAATCACCGTTATCGCCTTTTTTTGAGCCTTCAGTTTTCTGTAATTTTGTCATTGGTCATTAAAAAATGCACTGCTTTCCTATTGGCCATTTTGAGGCCAAAGCCAGAAAAAATTAAATCCGACAACATGAAGTCGGCGCTACGATACTGCCAATCATAAAAATGCCACATCGAAATAATATATTTCTCTAATATCTGATTGGTTGGTTTGGCCATATAAAACATGGAGACGCAACGAGAGAGAAAGAGGTTCGTTTCTTTGATCAATCTATGCGGTCTCATTGATAACTGTGACTACTACGCATTGTTTAGGATATAATATTTGCTAGCCTAGCCTACTCAGTGAGTTGAGGATAGTGGCGAGAATGGGAGATTTCATTGTAAATAGATTGATTACATGTTGCATCTAGCCTAGTTGTTATAGCTGCAGCATTGCACGAGCTGGCTGCACTTGTGTTTGCGGCGGCCGTGTGTGTGTTGGCTAGTCAGTGAAGGGGCTAAAATATAAATGAAAATGATGAGCCAGTTACAGTAACGTAGTTACTGTAGTTTTGGGGCCGTATTTTCTGCCCAATGGCCATTGCCTTTGGTCTTCGCGATATAGACCTAATTACACCATTCAAAACCTTGCAACTCAAAAAGCAGCTATATTCACTTTAGCTATTCACTTTATTCAAAAAGTATTTTATTTGGCAAGCTTTTTCATTTGACGCTGACCGCGCGTGTGGTGCATTTTAATTGTGCAAAAAAACTCGACCAGCAGCAGATTTTTTTTCTCTTGCAAGTTTATGGTAGCCCACTGGTGTGAAAATTGCGGCTGGGCCGCACTGCTGATGACATCACACATGCACCAGCCAACGCTGTAAATTCAGTAAAAATGTCATGCTTAAAAAATAGCTGTAACTAAAATAAAATAAAACTCAAGTGGATTTTTAAGAACACGCAGCATACCAAAGTAATTCGTTATATATAATGGTATATAATAATGGTTGATCAGCTTGCGAGTAAATGCACACAAATGTTTTCGGGTATAGAGGACTTCTGTGGTGTGCATTTCCCAACAGGGCACAACACTTGTGAATAAATTCACATATGTGAATAAATTCCCGCTGCACATGGAACATTAGCTGACTAACAGTTTATTTTATCTTGACATATTGTACAGTATTTTTGAAAATGCCTCAAACATTTCTGAAAACATTAATCTGTCAGTTCAGTTTGGAATCCGTAACACTCCCTCACATATTGAGGATTAATAAATATGTCAGTCGACAGACTTTAAAGGAAAAGATGTTTAATTCACACCAACAGAGTTATATTTGCAACTGCAGTTGTTAGATACAAAGAAGTATTGGTAAAGGAATACCGTTGATTGAATAACCAAAACGTCTCGTTTAACAAACTTGAAAAAATTGTTTTGTGATTAGACCATTTTGGCTGTACTCAGTAAAACAGGCAGAGAAATATTGGATACAGCCTCTCAGAAGACCAAGCTGCTGTTTAGAGAAAGAACAGCTTATCCGAGAGCTGGATTGCGGGCTCGGCGTGCAGGTACTGGCCCGACAGGAAGGCCAGTTTGTGGGCGTATTTGCAGGGCGCGGGCACGCGGATGGTGCCAGGCCAGTTCCAGTACATGTGGCACATCTTAAAGGTCAACCTGCAAAAAGTAAAGAGTGTTTCAATCAGTGTTTGCTCTACTAGTCTTCACCGCCAAGTCGAATACATCCATTTCCCCTCCGATTTCAGACTTGGGCACTGCATTTCACATCTGTATGACTGAAACTGTGCAAAATGTTTCAGTCATGTATGACTATTCAACCCCCTTCAAATCGGGGAAAACCATTTTACACACAGGCAGTAGCGAGGAAGATACACTTTGAAATCACTCTGAAGTACCACTTATTTATATGGAAAGCCAAAGATGGTAACTGAGTATTTCAGGTAGCAGTGCACATGTGTATAATTCAATAGATGTATTCAAGGGTCACGTGATATGACGACTTCCCTTTCCTCATCCTTAAGGAGAAAATTCAGCAAATGTGTTTCAACAGTTAGGCTCACCTTTGTAAATGGTCAGGACTAAGATTAGCCGTGTTGTATACAGAGATGTAATGCGTTGGCAAGCCGCAGCCCTGGCGAATGTGATGAGCCATTAGGTAGAAGTCTACCCTGAAAGGCAATGAGAAGAGCATTCAATAAAGGAAACATTAAGCAACTGAAGCAGAGAGGATTGTGGGTGATGAAGACCATGGCAGTTTGAGCCCTGCCCTGAGCCTGCAAGTACTAACCATTCCCTGTTGGTGACCGTGTGGTCGAGAACAGTCCCGGGAGGGGGGGTACCAAAGCGTTCGTCAGAGCAAGCGTACAGCGTGGTGCTGATCCTCTTCTGGACCACAATGAACGCCAGTTTGGGCTCGTAGTTGGGGAACGTCTCAAAGCACTTCAGCAGCTGTGGGATCTCAAATTTTTCCACAGTTTGGAGCTGGCCATCTGAAACTCCATCCCGATACACCACAATCTTCTCCGGGAAGGTGTGATTAACCTGACGTAGCAAAATGCACCAGAACTCATTATCAAGTGAAAGAAACTAGACACAAATGCATACAGCCGATACAGCTGTACAACAGGCACGTCTCTCTCACAAGCTGAATGTGTGAATGATTTACCTCGTAGTACTTCTGTAAGGCTGCAAGCAGGCACACCCTGAATCCGATAATTATCTCCTCGTTGGGCATCTGGAATGTTACCCTTGAATACCACCTGGTCAATGAACTGCAAATGGGAAAAGAAACAATGAAGGATTTAAAAAAATAACTTATTTTAGAACACTGGATACAAATGTTTGTAATTTTTTCAATGGACTACCTGTTCAGGCTCGCCACAAATCCCATGACCGATCTGTTCTTCTTGCTTGTGTCATGATGGACATCAACTCCAATTACCATGAGTTGTTTCTGTCAAGAGCAGAAACAAAGGGGTAATGTATAATTATTATACATTATATTTACAAGCGCCTTTCAAGAAACTCAAGGACACTTACAATGGTGAAGGGGAAATTCGCCTCAACCATCACCACTGTTTGGCACCCATCTGGGTGACACAGAAGCAATTTTGCACCAGAACGCTCACCACACATCAGTTGAGGAGGACAGGGAGAGAACAATTATTTTGCCAATTAAAGAAGAAAGAAAGCCATGTTGGGAATTTAGCTAGGACACCAGGGAACCCCCTACTCTTTGCGAGTTTGGAACCAGGACCTCTCATCTGAAACACAGCGTCTCTTATAGCACAGCATTCCCATCACTGCGGCATTGGAATTTATTTGACCAGAGGGAAGATCACCCCCTACTGGCCCACCAACACCACTTTGAGGAGCAACTTAATTTTCCGCGGAGCCCACACCTGCTTAGCTTCAGCCATTCAGCAGGAGCAGAGTGCAAGGTGGTACGGCTGCTGGTCATACTGTGACAAATGTCTGTACTATGTACTATGTTTATCAAGCATGTTTCCATGACTACTCACCAGTGGGACATTCACAGTCCATAGCTCCCCCCCGAGCTTGCAATTGATCTGCAGCAAGATCTTTTGAGCGATACTCCTCAGTTTTTGCGGTTGGGAAATGGTCCGGACATTTATGGCCTACATTAGTCAAACAACGGTTAGCAATGGTTATTAATAACTAAAAGACCAGGCTAAGAATAAGGCCGGACTGATGATTGCATTTTTGTTACAACATTTGTGTTTACTTGGTGTTCACTTTGAGACATAAACCACGTTATGAATGATTAGAATATCAGAAAATCTCAGGTGCTCCCCCCCCCCCCCCCATCAGCTATCAGTGCTAATACAAAATCCAAACAGGGCCCAAGGCTCCCAAGCCCTAGTGCGCCTCAGCAGCTGGAGTTAGACCTGAGAGGGAACGGGACTCTGTACACAGCACAGCTTCTTGATGGCGCTGTACAGGTCGTCTCTGTTGCCCGTCATAATGCACACCACCAGCTGTATGTTGGGCTGTGGAAAAAAACATTAACCATGAAACCCTTTTTTTCTGCAGCCAACACACACACGTGAAAAGGCTCAAAGTAATCAACTACAAGTTTCAAAGGGACACTAAAGGCCTGTTAACATAATCAGAATAGCAACAGAAAAGAAAGGAAGAAATGTGTAAGTTCCCAGAGTGGTGTTCATAAGCATGCACGAGTACAGGGACACAGAGGTGGGATGCGGCTCACCTCGCTGGTCAGCTGGGAGTGGATGCTCTTGACGTAGGTCTCGGTGCGGTCGTCTCTCAGCTCCACGCGGATTGGTCGGTCCAGTCGCAGCCCCATTGGTCCTGCCACTTTCCCAAAGGTGGCCACCAGCTCCTCCGTCGGTTCCGCGCAGCGTCGTGGGTAGAATATAGCCCAGCAGTTCAGGGGAATCTAAAAGCAGCGTATGGGGAAAATACGATACAGTCCATTCGACATAACTGATAAAATATAGTCTGAAACAGCTTTAACCTTGCGTCAAGATTGGTGATGTACAACTGACACTACACGAGCTGTGCCTCTGGCCCCCGGGCACTTGGGTCCAGCTCATGGCCCGCACTTACACAGCTGATGGACGCATCCCTGACTACTTCCCTGGACCAGCTGACATCAGAAGTTGTGACGAAAGAGGTCGACTGCAGACAGATTGTCTCCATAGGCAGGGTCCTTCCTTGAGTCTGCCAGAACAGAGAATACACAGTCCACTTTAATTGTATATGCCAAATTCTGTCCAGAAAATAATCATACCTAGTCCCCAAAGTATGAATTCCGCTCAATTCACGATCACCGCCGCAACATCACAGAAGAATGAATAAAACCTCAGACTGAGATCTCTATGGAAGGAAAAAAGGCAGTGGCACATTTTAACAAAATTAATTGTGTAGTCATGTTTTCACCAGGTCAGGTGTAGGCTACACCATGTGAATATCACAGCTTGCCGCTTCACGCCACTGCATGGCCCTCCTCTATTTAACACCCAAACACAGAGGAGAGAGACCAGGACGTCAGTCTACATGCCGGATGTGATTTTTACAAACCTCACACAGCTAATGCTTGGCATTTATATAGTGCCTTTCTCGACACTCAAAGGGCTTTACAACGATGAGTGGGAAACTTGCCTCAACCACCACCAATGTGTAGCCCCCACCTGAGTGATGCAACACCAGTTATTTTGCACCAGAATGATCACCACACATCAGCTGAGGTGGAGAGGGAGAGAATCATTTTTAGCCAATTAAATTGGGGGATGAGTAGGTGGCAGATTGAAAGAGCCCAGTTTGGAGTTTAGCCAGGATACCGGGGAAACCCCTACTCTTTTGCAATGTGTCATGGGATCTTTAGTGACCACAGTAAGTCAGGACCTCGGTTTAACGTCCCATCCAAAAGACAGCATCTCCTACAGCAGTGTCCTTATCAATGCACTGGGGCATTGGGGTTTATTTGACGAGAGGGAAGATTGCCGCCTACTGGCCCACCAATTTCACCAGCTTCATCCCCAATTACCACTCTTGTGAAGCATGTTTAATGTTGGCTGTTTTATGAGGCTTCACAGAGCAGAAGCTGTGCCTTGTGTGGGGGAATTAACTCACCACCAGGATGTTGGTGCCGATGTCCAGGCCCCAGCGTGCCAGCTCTGTCAGGGCCTCCTCGTTCGAGTTGATGTTTTGGAGCAACTGCTTCAGTGAGTGGGTGTGCTGCTCCCCGCTCACGTTGATATGCATTGTCAGATCCTGAGGGGCGCCACACACACACACACACACACACACCTCACTAAGAAGCACAAAAATAGTTTCCACTTTTTGAAATTACTTCAGACATCATATTGTTAGGAAATACAGATAATTGATACATGTGACAGCCATCTTGCCTTCATGGCCCGGAAATCCTTCCTCATTTTGTCAGGGATTCCAGTCATGAAGGAGAGCTCTGGAAGGAGCAGGATCTCTCCAGTAATCACCTGTTGAGCAGACATACAAGCTAACCCAATCCTTTGAAAAAGAGCTGCAATACAACTGCGCAATCCATCTGAATCCCTTTGAGGAATTTTCCCTCCACTACTTCCCTGGGGGAAACCCTGCATATGAAAAGCACTTGTATATAATACAATGTATTTATAGTACCTGTGTGAAATCTCTCATTTATTGTGCAAGATTCAAATGTGACCTGTGTAACCTAACGAAGGTAACGAGAGTACTTAGTGACAAAAAAACCAACTCAGAAATAGTTTACCTTTCCCCTCGGCCTCGACCTCTCTTTCGGCCGATTAACAAGCAGAGGTTGATCCGCCTCTTTTAAGGTAATCCCATAGTTTTTGCTGTTCAAACAAAGAGAATGTTTAGTTACAACTAAACTAACGTCTAGTGTTTCAAATGGAAAAATTAAATCAATTCACAACTAGAGGTGTAGAATATTGTACAATAGGGACAGATCCACCCCTTTCCTCATCCTCTTTTTCATTGGTGAAATATTCAGCGCCTTGTACAACCCAAGACGTCAGTACAGATATCGAAGCGTGGGCACCTATAATAATCCACAAAGGAGATCTGTGAGCCGTCCTCCATGGTGAAGGTGTCTTTCGGGGACTTGGACCACTCGATGTCGTCGACGCGGTAGGTGCGGTTGTTATAGCGGGTGAGGACGATGCTACCGATCAGCTCCTTGGTGCACTCGTCCTGGAAGCTCTCCCTGCTCTTCTCATAAATCACATTCCTGCCAGTATAATTAAGAGACAAAGCCAGGGCTGACTCAGCCAGTGCTGAATCACCTGCAGGGGCCTCACGCTGACAATCCATAAAGAGGTCTACTTATCACACAGCTGTGGGACTAGAGCGATCATTCTTTACACGAGTGACAAATGAAAACAAAAATCCAATCGCAACAAAATCTAAATTAAAGCATTTCATAAAACTTAAAAAATCACGTATGTGCCACCAATCAGGTGTGTAAAAGTACAAAAAGTCTGGAGGACGTTTTTAAATACTTGCTGTACATTACGAATTCAAGACGAGCACCAATCACATATGCATGTTAAATAACAACTGGAAGGTGAACTGCTCATAATTATCCAGAGGACCGACCCCCTGGTGCTCTTTAAATTTGAAATGTGGATACCGATCAAGTGAACTCACATCACATCCAGCACAGAGTCGTTCCTCAGAACTTTGTGGGACACGTCCACAGACAGGTACAGGCCTCCGTCGGTGCGCTTGATGCAGGTTGAATAACCCGGCCACACCTGCAGCCTAGCGCAAAACGGACAGGAGATATACAGGAAAAAAACACCCGAGCTTAATGTCTGTCTGGACCCAAGGCTTTGCTGATTTTTGCAGCCATTTGACATTTACCTGTGCTTTCCCAGAATAACTGCACTTTTTGGGTCGTAGTGATTTCTTCCCACCAGTTTCAGTCCCAAGATCTTCATGACTCTGCATGATAAATTATGACATCATAGCAAATATCAAACATGAAAATAAAACGGATTAAAAGACCTTGCACAATTAAGGTTGTTGAACATGAGTTTTAAGTTTGTTCATAATTATTTCCTTAAAACTTATTAACACAACACAGGCTTGGCTTAATTCTTCATTGTCTACCAAATGGCCAGGTGTCCTCGCTAATAAGGAGCCTATTCATTCATGTGTTTAATTAGACAAGAGAAATATAGCACAAGACGTGCAATGTAAATGTGGGACTTTTATTCTTCATGACATGCATAGCCATTTCTGACATAATGTACACTGCTTGGCCAAAAGAAAAGTCGCTGTTGCACCCGTGCCCACTGTACAAGCCTCTGGAGGCAGTGTTATGATCTGGGGTTGCAGGTCTAGGCTCAGCAATGTTATGCAGCAATAAAATGAAGTCAGCTGAGTACCTGAATGACCAGGTTATCCCATCAATGGGCATATTCCAGGACTACAACGCCAAGATTCATCAGGCTCAAATTGTGAAAGAGTGGTTCAGGGAGCATGAGGAATAATTTTTACACATGAATTGGTCACCAGAGTCCTGACCTTAACCCCACTGAAAGTCTGTGGGATGTGCTGGAGAAGACTTTACAGAGTGGTTCGACTCTCCTGTCGTCAATACAAGATGTCGGCCAAAAATGTATGCAACTCTGGATAGAAATACATGTTGTGACGTTGCATAAGGTTGTCGAAACAATGCGATGACTAATGTGCGCCGTAATCAAAAGCTAAAGGCGGTCCAACAAAATATTAGTGTGTGCAACTTATTTTTTTTGGCCAGACAGTGTAGTTTAAGATGCTAAGTAATCCCTCAAAACATGAAGTGTCCAATTAAGTAATTGTGGTTGGAACAAAAAACCAGCATACACAGGGGTCCTGTGAGAACCACGGGCCTATACAATCTTTTTCTTGTATACGGCTTTACAGAGAACTGTTTAAACACTCCGTCTCCTCTCTGAGGACTACCGAGATTCTCCACAGCCGTTATTTGAGGTTTTGTGCAAACCCAATATCGCATGTAGAGGACAAAGAAGAGATTTAAAAAATAACAGACTCTGATGCAACTACTGGAGTCAGCTGCCCCACTGTGATGCACCCACACCGTAGCCTGAGAGAGACACGCTCCTGGGCTCTCCCTGCCACAGTGCAGAACGGTGCCCCTGGGTCCCCTAATCCTGTCTCATTACCCACCTTCTCAGCACCACATTGTAGAATGGGATGCATAGGTCTGAGTTTGGTGGCAGGATTTTGGTCATCTGGACCTTGATCTCAATCTTCTGATTATCTGTGCGCCTTTCGCTCTTTAGGTAAACCACCTGCACCGGGAAAAGAAGGGTTTAACTGATACGGAAATCCTTGGAAAACTACCTAATCCTGATACACACTGAAGAAGACTGTAGACTGTTTACTATAGCCCGGTGGTTATCAAACTCGGTCCTAGGGAACCCTGAGTATACTGGTCTTTGTTAGAGCCAATCTCTTGCTCAATCAAGCTTGTTGGACACATGTGTTTAAAAAAATGTGCAGTTTATAAAAATACCGGGATTGCAATTGTGGTTGGAATGAAACCCAGCATACACAGGGGTTCCCAGGAGCGAGTTTGAGAACCACTATAGCCATTTCAGTACAGTGCTCTCAAACACAAACTGCTTTTAAATTTCCTTTCATAAGACTTTACTACAATTATTTGATTGGTGAGCATGTTGCAGTGTCCACTTATAGATACAATTTGAAAAGCTGTTTCAGGATTCACAGCTCGGTTGCACTTAAAAAGGAGGTTCACCCTAAAATTAAATTAAGATACTCTTCTATATACCTGGAGTGCTATCCATCCAGATAGTTTCGCTGAAATTTCACTAGTTTTATAGATATCCGCTGCAATTCACTGCGATATCACCCTGATAGAACAGATGTCAATGGGTCCAAATTATGTGGCACTCAAAACGGCAAAAATGCACATTCGAAAACATCAACATCAACGCGTCTTTCCAAATATAATGACATGGTTACTCAGACTTTGTTGTGCACGCTTCTTTCGAAGTACGCCAACTGTGGCACACTAAGTCTCAACCAAACCAGGCCAGTATTCTGGGGCTTTAAAGCACAGCTGAAGTTTGGTAGAACTTTGGGTTGTGTAGTTACCTGGCCATGATATGAGTCCAAATGGTGGCGAAATATGTTTGTTAGTTGCTCTGTGCTCCCCTGGGGTGATAATCCAGAATAGGATATTTGTCGCTCTCCATTCACTTCTATGGAGAAGCCAAAACGGTGTCAAAATGACATACGATCGCGAACTAAGCGGATTCAGCTAGCTACAAGAGGGGACTCATTGTGGGAGCAGCCTACAATTATCTAGTTAGAGAAATGAGGTTCAAGAATGTGGAGTAGCCTATTTCACTCGCTATCAGATTGCCACGGATCAGATAGGCTGTCACTCGAGTTGTTAATCGGGCAAATCTAAGGTACTGTTAAAGCAAATAACGTCAATGCATTCGCAGGCGCCTACAACGCTACAAATGTGTAGTCAATTAATAATATTAAATTGTGCTCATTTATAATGCTATTCACGTGCTTGCTAGGTAGGTAAGCTATGGGTAGATAAGCCTACCCCTATGGCTGCACGCAAAGTTTTCCAACAAAAAAATCTGTCCATTAAAGAGTTAGCTTATGTACTAGCTAGTAAGTTGACAGCTCGAGCGAAGCCTCCGCTGTCCGAGACAAACGTTACCATAACAACAGAGGCAGCGACAGGGTCAAAGTTGAATTTATTTTATGTCTCAGCGGCATCTTCAGCGACCGTCGCAGCGACCACAGGACGACAGTCGCCCAAAGTATAAACCAAATGACATCCATGGCACATTGTCGGTCGCATCGACACTGTCGCTGGACTATAAACTGGCCTTAACGCTGAGAGCGTTAAGGGGTAAGAGCTTCCCGTTGTGTTCTCTAAGTCAGCTTGTGCAGGTATCAAAGACGTATTCAACATTCAAGCTACCCACAGTTCTTAGTTCTGTGGAGCTACCCACTAGCTAGCTAACAAGCAGCAATATCAACGTCTTTATTGGAAGAAACTAATTTTATAACAAAGTTAAGAAGTGTGGTTTATTATTATATGGAAACTTAGTATCTGCTTGGAACCCACCATTCTGTCACCACCTGTGAAGCCAGAGAACGCGAGTTATCTAGTTGAGGAATTTCTTCACTTTCAAATTCAGCATCGGTAGGTTAGTAGTAGGGTTGTGCCGATGGCTGATGACATCGGACATCGACGATGTGCTGTGCCAATGACAATGTGACTTTTACATTAGGCCTACATCGCCAAAATTATAGTTTTTTGTTCGTTTTTTTCCCCCACAGCATGTGCAGACTCCCAAAAACAGCTTTCCACATTTTTCAGCTTATATATGACCACAAACATTAACAATATAGGGCTAAATTGTGTTCAGTTTGTCTGTAGTTTAGCCTACTACTTTAGAAATAGAACCATAATAATCCGTTACGCGCGGTGCCTGGGGCGGCTCGTTGATGTTTTCCGTCTTGTGAAATGAGTATCATGCCTTTTCTAGGCTACTTCTAGCATAGGCGCCTGGTTTACTTTTTACCAGGGGATGCCCAAAAAGTATTCAGCCACAAGCAAAAAACATTCGTTAAGCGTGTAAGTATAATATTTCTGACATTTTTGTTTCCCATATCATCCAGTCATTGCATAGGAAACACAAACTTAAATGCTGAACGTTAACTCCGGTCCTTTCAAAACAATATTAATTTTGCCGTATGTTGCCTATGAAATACGTTTTATCCTATATTCATACAGTTGAATGCCTCCAGTAAATAAGTAAATATAGTTGACTCTACAATCACGGCACGTTTTCAACTGCATGAGCTCAAGCATTAACACACAAGCTGCCTTGCGTTCAAAAGCTTTTTTTCCCTCATTCTCGTAAGCTATGACTGAGAAATAATAACGTCATTTCAATCAATTAGCATTTTTTTTAATTTTTTAACCGAAGTAATTTAGGCTATTACTTACTTACGCTAATTTTTATTTTATTTAGGCAATTACATGCCTAAAAAGTAGGCAAATAGTCTCGGGTCATCTTTTCTGAGCTACATATTGCCTTCTCAAAATGTTTGCATCGCTGTGTATGCGAGGGGGAAAGCGAAAGGAGGTGCCGTCTCCAAATTACACGTCCAACAAGCGAAGGGCCATCTGTTTTGGAATGCGCTCCACCACTGCATAGGCGCACTGTCGCAAAAGGTGAGAAACGTAGCCCTAGAGTCTGTCATTTTCCTGTCTCAGTAATCAAACGAAGCATTGACGTTATTGCTCATCTTTACCGGTCCGATCGCATCATGGAGAGATGCAGACTTTTTTTTTTTTACCAATTAAGATAGGTGATGTAGCTTAATCAACCATTCAAATCGTAAAATCACAATACAGTTGTGTTTTAATTCAGAAGGACATGACAGTTTATTTATGAAGTTAATAAAAATATTTGAATAGCCAATGCTAAATTACTAAATTAAACAGGCTACAAATAATTGGTGATGCTTTGCAGAACAAATTATATTGCAATAGCCTAATAAAGAAATGCACCCCCTCGCAAGCAGCCGATGACATCGGCGATGTTTAATTGGCCGATGTGACGATGTGAAATTTGTTGACATCGAACAACCCTAGTGCGTACAACCCTGATTCTCCCTGCTTGCGCTATTTTGTATTTTTGCTGTGTGTGATGCCTAGTGTCTTCTTGGACAGAGGAATGTCAATCAAGCACGCACATTAGAATATTGCGACCACGCCCCGACCGTCCTAGTACAGGTCTGATCAGCTAATTCAGCTGTTTTTGAGCAGTGTTTTATCATATTTATATATATTTTCATTCAAACTTTGGGGGATGCTTAATAACACACTCAAGTTTGATATCATACATACATTTTAACAATTTTAGGCTATGTTCCCTGGGGCTTTAAGTAAACAGCGCACCCTAGAATACTGGCGTACTTTGGTCTAGACTTTGCAAGGATATGAAACTAGTGAAATCTCAGCTAAAATATCTGGATGGATAGATAGCACTCCGGGCATATAGAAACAGATCTTCATTTCATTTTAGGGTGAACAGCCCCTTTAAAAGATGGAGAACTGAGATGGAGTGTGTATCACTTCATGTGGTCTTAGTGTGGAGTGCACAGATCTGAGGAGTGGCTGACCTCATCCAGTCTGACGGGAAGGTACAGGATGGAGCCGTCAAAGGCGATCACCTCCCCTGTGATGGAGCGGTGGTCCTTCATCATCCCGAAGCGCATACCCATGGACTCCACGTTTGGTCTGAAACGCAAAAGCACAGAGTTTGCACTGAATTCTCCAACACTAGTGTTGTACCGCAGTTGTACCTTTTTCAGTACCAGTATACTGCATGACCCTACATGACGGTAGACTACTTCACAGGTACCGTTTTTCTCAATACATTTTTGCTTATAATATTAGTTCTGCACAACATTCTTAGTTTTAGGTAGCTCTGTGGCAAATAATCACAAAGCAATCGCTCACGTGAAAGTCACATGGTACTGAAAGACTGCCTCGTTCCTGCAGCCGATTGCGACGTAGTTTGAGCCAATGGGCAGAGGGGTTCCTTTGGTGCCTCTTTTTTGCAACGGCTCACTGCAATTAAACAGAGATGAAGCAGCAAGTCAACGGAAATTCAAAACAAAAACCAGCAATCAAAAAACCTCCCTAGAAAACAGAAACCGGAATGTTCAAAACATACTAAAAATACTTTCTCTAAACTATCACCGGCCCGTATACACACCCGTAAGTGGTTTTGTTTGTTTATTTGCATCTTTTAGGCAAGAAAAAAAAAAAACGTCCATTTCCGCTGTGTTTGAGCTTCTGTTACTTTTTTTTTGGTAATACTTAACAGTAATTCAGATTCTCAAGGGCTACCGGTCCGTGTAACAGTTTGATTTCTTTACGCATATACCTCAAGCTGAAATTTTTAAAAATTGAATTCAATAAAAAAAAATTTTTTTTTAATCTTTGAAATAGAAAAATTGAGAATTCAAACTCGTTTTTCTAATTTTCTGATTTACCGTTTGTCTTTTGAAAGTTGAAAATTGCATTGTTGGCATTGGTGGGAAAACTGGGGTAATTTCTAATATTAATGATCAACGGACGGACTCAACCATGACCGTAGGGAAGCGATGTAGCCTACAAATAGTTGGTAACTCATGTGACTGGCTTAGCAACCCACTGGATTTGCAACCGACTTTACTGGTCACTTGCATTCCTAGGCTGGTCACTCATGTACGTACAAACACAATAAATAAATAAAAAAACTGAAAAACAAACACGACAAATATTTGTCTAAAAATGGCAAATCATAGTAAATATACCATAAAATATACCATATAGGCTATGCGAGTATTTGTGCTGATGTCAGTCAACAGCAACACTAATAGCATGAGTGTTTAGCCCAAATTTATAGACTACAGCAATAGAATAACTGGATAAATCTGAAAGCTCATCCAATGACACAATGTCTAATAGGCTACTGTAGCCTACATTCCCAGCAATGTTGAATAGTAGGATTGTTCCTGTCCAAAAGTGAAATAGTTCTGCCCCTAATTCTGACCGAAATCGCTGGGTAAGCAGGAATTCCACTGGGCTACCTAGAAACAGCTATAGGCTATAGTCTGTGGAATATCATAGTTTAATGCTCGATCAGTTTTGCTTGATCATTCAAATCTTTAAACAGATTTTTAATGTGACAATAAAACCAGTGGTCTGTAATTAATCAATTAGAAGCTATGGTTTTTATTTTATTTTTAATGTGGTAAAATTACATGGTAAATATTTTATTTATACATAATTTGACATTGGCATGACACCACCATATATGATGACATGTGATGTACCGTGACCACATTCATTAAATTATGCAGTAAACAATGGCATAAAATTGTCAACTAATAATGTTTTTGTTGAGCAGGATACTTTTGAAAAGCTTGTCCATGAATACAACACTCACTGTGGTGCCTCCATCTTGAGCTCTGCTTTGGGCACGGCAGGTGGGGGAGGGCTTCCTGAGGTCTCTTTTGTCACAGGCAGAGTGGGTTCTGGGAAAGGCGTAGCAGGGGATGGGAGGGCGGTGGGGGTGAGAAGACCACTGGGCCCTCTTCCCCAGCTCGTAGGTGAAGGTGCGGCTCGCCCAACACCCACCATCTGTCCCAGGACACTGCAAGAACAGTGTCCCCCCCCAAATATAAACATGTACTGATATTTTCACTCATATCAATTGTAGAAGCATTAAAGAATACATAGCTATAAAAATGACATGCACAAATTGGAACTTTCATATCACTGCAGTAAAAGTATGATTAACTGCATTCAGAAAGAACATTAAAAAGAAAGTAAAAAATGGTAATAAAGAGAATTAGTGCCTTTCACGGACCAGTTTGAAAACGAAGCGACAAAAACAGCTTGTAAATGTAAGCAGAATTTAAGCAATTAATTTGGGCCTTTATATGAGTGTAAAACTACATGCACTTGTTTGGTTCACAGAAAACAGAAATTAAAACAGGATTGCATACCCATGAGTGTACGGATAAGGAACAATACATTTAACAAGTAAAATGATCATTGCTGTCATCGGAAAGCCTAAGGACTTCCTTCTTAACAGGGGTTTTGCTCAAACTGATTACAATGATATCTAAAAATTTCCATATACATCATAAAATATCCCTAGATGAACCAAAGGGTAATTAATTTAATAACGTTTTAAGTCAACATAGTTCAGTCAATAAAGTGAGAACCATGGGGAGAAGCCCGACTATCACAAATGCATAATTCATGTTAAAAGCTTTCTGGTGCTTTGCCAAAGGAGACCCAATCAAACAGAGTGAGAGGCCTCAGTTACCCCACAGATACCTTGGCTGTGTCCGAATCAGAGCCATATCTACTGCGTCCTGTCTCCTGTGTAGTGTACTGGCAGATGTGTGCTGTTTAATGTGCAGAGTTTAGTACGCAAAAAAATATCCTCCACACTACTTTCAACCGTACTGTGGAAGTGTCGTAAGATGTACTGCCCTTGCGTGGCCGTGTCACGTGTTATTTTTGTTGCTATTGAAGGAAAATGTTAGGGAAGCTGCACATGATTTTTGTAAACTAAGCTGTGCGTCATATTTATGCGACCAAAATGTTTGCTTACTTCTTGAATTGTGCTCCCGAATATACTCAGCGAAACCCCGGAAATAAGTACATTATACAGGGGTTTTAAGTATACTACATTTAGATAAAATTTCACCTATTTAACGACTTTCTCATTCAGTCTACTCAACAAGCCTGCTTAATAGTATGGAAGGGTGCTGATTTGGACACAGCCCTTGGGTAGACTGACATAGGCCCTTCCAAACCTTCCACGTCCTATCTCCTCTGCACGCCTCTCTCTGACGAGGGCTGTGGTTGACTTCAGCTTTGTGTCAGCATCTCCGAATGCTCCCCGCCCTGTGAAATGTGATACAATAATCCAGAGGCATCAGCACAAAAACCCCACGTCTGTAGAGCCTTGCACTTGAAAGAACGATAACGCATCGATATTTTAAAGTTTTAAATTACCATTTCATCTTGTGTCTAATTATACAGAAATATATATTTTTATTTATGTATAATTAAGCCTACTCTTTTTCAATGTTTTGTCAGTGGTGTCCACATGTGATTTACTTTTAATCTGTATTTTAGTGTAGTTTCTCTTGACCTACCCAGAGGTGGCACTCCCCTCCCCCAGGAAGCCTTGACAGGCTCAATCCCCATCCCTCGAAACATGGACACCAATGAAACCGAGGGGGCGGGCAATTCCACCTGCGAATCATACACCTTCAGTAAAGGCCAGGTTTGCAATGTATCAAAAGGAAGACAAACCCAGTGAAGAACCAACTCACCTGCTTTATGCGGGGCACTTCTTCCTCTTCTGCCTGCAGAGCTGGCATATCTGCAGGGAGGTCGGTCACAGCAGGCTGCTCTTGGGGGGCTTGCGGCCCTGGCTGCTCAAAACCAGTCACCTGGCTCGAAGGGCTCACTTCACCAACACTTGGCTCTAATGTGGAGAGGAGCAGCCCTCGGGCACGGCCAAATCCGCACTCTGGCAAGGCCAGCCCCCGGCCAAAGCCGACAGGGGGCTCGCTAACAGCGTACGGCGTACCTCTGCCATACTGCACTGCAGGAGGGGCACCAGGTAAGGCTAAGCCCCTAGCACGCCCATAGCCAGGTTCCTCTGGCAACGGCAGTCCCCGGGCACGACCTACAGCTGGTTCTTCTGGGAGTAGACCTCTGCCCCGTGCCTGCTGCTGTAGCCATGGAAACCGTGGCTTGTTTGGATCCATTTCTTTCTGAAAGGTGAAATATAAGTGGTCTACATCTAAGGGATGAATTTCCAATGCCATAAACTGTCAACAACCTGTGTTATACAATAATTACATGCACAGCCAGCATGCTGGTAGGTGCAGTTCCCAAACAAGAACACCCTATAACCCTGTAGTAGTGCAAATTTATTCTGGTGGGAGAGCAACAGTGGTGTGCATAGAAAGAGTCAGTGTATTAATCGTCAAACTTCTGTACAACATTCTGAAGGAGTCTACATGCTGAAGGTGTGGACCTCGTGTGACTGAAACGACAGTTTGCAAAAATGAACAAAACCGCTTCCAATGCATAAACGGTTCAGAAACCTTAACAAATCAAGAGTCTGTATTCTGAGATTGTGAACCACTCGCCGCAATATGTCCTAACGCACCGGCTTAAGCAATAAGCCTGATAATTAGGCTATACTTAGCCAACAGCATAATGTTAACGTTAGCTGCTATGCTGTTGCCATAACTAAGTTGTTTATATGTAGCTAAAACGTTAAATATTAAAGCTGTAAATCTCAAAGCAAGAACGACTAACGTTAAGCATAACTTGACAAAAATGTATAGAAGGCATCTACCAGGATCGCTACGTTTACAAAACGAATTATACCTGAACGGAATATGATGCAATTTAGCGCCAACACTTAGCTGACTAAATTAGCTAACGTTATCTATTTACAGCTACTAGCATATCTAGATGCTATAGCTATCTTAGCCAATTCAGTTTGCTAGATAATCTGTTAGTTCATTACAAATGGAAAAATACACCAGCGAGCGAATTTTAAAAAATCATTATCAAGCTAAATTAGCGAATTGACCTACTAATTAATAACAGTCGACAATGTCTTGTGTTCGTTATATTTCAATAAACTACATTCTAGCTAGTGAGATCTCAAGTTTCAGTTCAAAAGCGTGTCTTTTCTTCCCCAAACGCAAACCATTAGCGCGCTAGCTAGACAACAGTGCACGCACACCTGGAAAAATATATATTTCAGGAAAGTGAAAATTGCGAGTGCAGCACAGCGAAAAACATATAATGTTAGATATCTTATTCATTGTTATTTCACTTGCATTGATTTACTTATTCGTTGCAGGTACAGAACCTTACATTTTGAAAGCATACACGTCGATTTATAAAACGTCTTCATGCGTCTTGATTATTGCGCAATAAAGCGTCAACAGAAAAACCGGGAACTGATAATGAGGAACCGCCCTTCGAAATTGCTAGATAGCTATTGGACATTCAAACAAAACGCGGGTTCATTCGGAATACAACAGTGGCTGGTTCTTTAGTCAATCAAATCACATGTAAAAAAAGAAAACAATCCACGCGCTCTGGTTTCTACGGAGCACCGGAGGTGCACAGAAGAAGAAAAAAACGGGGGGTTAATTCGTTTTAATTAAATCGTTCCCTCGATATAATTAATTCGTTCCCTCAAATTAATTAATTTGCTCCCTAAAATTAGCAAACCCTCGTTTGGTACACGTTTTTTTATAATGTGCATGTTTTATTAGGCTATATCAACCGTAAATACAAGCACACCATGGCACATTGTTAAATATAGGAACGTAAACTTGAGCATTTTAAAACAAACACGTTTTTTAAAAAGTTTATCCTGAACAAATGCAATTAGCTAAATACCAAGATCTCAAAACATGTCAATAGCACATTAGAAATGATAACGATAATTATCGTCAGTAGCCTATTTAAAATTTTTAACATTTTACATTTTAAAACAAGCACAATTTTTCTGAAGTGTAGCATACTGAATATGCTATTTGTGTCCACTAGGTGGAGTCCTAGGCCCTCATATATAATTACCATTCATGCATAGAGCACAGGGATGAACTTGGCATGCACTGGCTAAGTAACATCATGGCAATGTGTGGCTGATGAGAATAAACATATTAAAAACCTCCTAAACAGTTTCCTCATTATTCCACATATCTCCCGGGTTTATCACAAAAAGTTTATGCAGAACAACGCTTTTTTTATGCGGAAACGCTTTTGAAGTGATAGCTAACGATAATTATCGTCCGTAGGCAATTTAAAGTCGAAGTCACGCGGACGGTGATAGGCATTTGATCGCATGTAGTTGGTCACAGATGAGTCAAGAAGACAGGACGGCAGGATTAGAGAAGAATGCGGCGATGTAGGCCAGCCAGTATGAGCGCTATAAAACTGAATAGGCTAGGCAATGTCGGGAGGGGGGCGCGGCCCAATGTGATCATCATGTATATCTGTCAGATGTCTAGCAGTAGCTGTTAAATCATGCACCGTGTGTTTGTATGTCTGTGGGGTTAACATAAATAAAATACCCTATAAAATCATCCATAAGACAATTTATTACTCGAGAGATATAGGCCTAATATCATTTAGCTATTCGTTTTAGTTGGTGCATTGACCAGGGGCCCCTGGGCACATGTCTTTTGGCCCCTGGCAGTTTGTCACTGGCAAAGTTATAAAAATCTGAAGTGCCACGAAAACATTGGAAAACACTGACTGCAGATTAAGTGCCTACAACATCTCAAGCAATTCAGTTGGGCACTTCTCACCCTCAGAGTCAGATATGAAAGACTTGAATTGGGTGAGTTTGTTGGCAAAGTTAATGTCCAGGTCTGATGGATATGCAGCGGAGAGTGCATCACTGACATCACTGTTAGACAACTGATTTGACATAAACAGAACTCCAAAGAGACTGGTCAAACGCTTGTAAGCGTCCAAGCAATGTTCAAGGCGTGCCACTAGCTTGTCTATGAACATAAAATGTTTCTATTTTAAACTTCTCCCGCTATTCAAGTGTCACACCTGGCTCTGAGATCATTACACATGCGGTCGGCAGTGTAGTATAATGGCTAAGGTACTGGACTTGTAACCGAAAGGTTGCCGGTTCGATTCCCAGGTAGGACACTGCCGTTGTACCCTTGAGCAAGGTACTTAACCTGACTTGCTTCAGTATATATCCAGCTGTATAAATGGATAATATGTAAACAATGCAACAACAAAAAAAGTTGTGTAAGTCGCTCTGGATAAGAGTGTCTGCTAAATACCTGTAATGTAATGTAAAAAGACTTAAGGATTATAGCCTAATGATTTATTGAGAAAACCACTCTAACTAAAACACCTGAAAAGCTTTTAATTCAAGAAAATAAAAATAAAGTCTGGATATGGCTGCATTTCAACAGCTTTTAAGATGCTATCCATTGGTTAAACAGATCACCGCGACGAGCCTAGTTAAAACAAAATGTCTGCCGTGTAAAACATCACATTTTCGTTTTATTAATTGCGTTGCAAGTTTGGGCTCATGGGATGGTGAGACTGACGGAATTGATTACGCAACAATACAGAGGCAGAACAGACGGTCAGTCAGTAGGCTACAGTTTAAAAATAGAAACAACACTAGCATAAATACAATAATGATTTTGATAGCCAGTAAGGGATATTTCAAAATGGGACATACGCTGTGTTCACAACTCATCCGTTGTTTTTACGTACTATAAAACCTCAAAGCAATCCCAGCCCCCAGAGCAACGCAGCTCCATAGTAATTAATATTTAAAACTTATCAAACGTACCTTCTCAACAGACTTTACACACAGACTACACAATACACACACAATACACAATAACAAACAAAAAAAAAAAAAAAAAAAAAAAAAAAAAAAAAAAAAAAAAATAAAATAAAAAATAAAAAACATCAGTACAGTTTTATGACGAAACGCCAAAAAAAAAAATGTAAAAAAGAAAAAACCCCCCCCCACCCAAAAAAAAAAAAAAAAAAAAAAAAAAAAAGTCCCCTAAAAACCTTAAAAACTGAACTGAGACTGAGGAGGCTCCTGGGGGGGGGTTCATTCCATAGCATAGCCTTGGGGCCCAAAAACCAAAAAGTCCCCCCCCCCTTTTTTTTTAGTGTTTCGTGGCACCACCTTAAAAGGCTTGCTCGGGGAGACCTCAGGCCCGGTTTATTCTGGGTGGGTAAGGTCGTGATGAATGGGGGGGGGCTTTTGGATGGACAGCTCTATAAGTGAAGATGAGGACTTTAAAATGTGTTCTGAGATGGACAGGGAGCCAGTCCATCACTGATCTGACGGAAACGAGTAGAGAAGATTTTCAGTAGGTGGCGGTAGTATGGCAAGCCATTTTAACATTTATTAGCTAGACTGGATATTCATTACTGATATCTGCAACGTCATTTTGCCTAGTCAAAGCTCTAATTCAAGATATCTGTAATTATATTTTGACTAGTCAAAACTCTCATTTTTGATAGCTGTAATTACATTTTGACGAGTAAGATTCAAATTACTTTTGCCATTCATGTGTATGGGGTTTCTCATTACAGATATCTAAAATTCAGTTGCAGCATTGCGGATATCTGCAACTGAATTATGACTAGTTGTAATTCCAGTTTCAAATATCTACAACTTAATTCTGACTAGTCATAATTCCAGTTTAAGATATCTTTAATTCCCCTCAATTCAAGATATCTACATTGTCCTTTTTAGATATCTTAAATTAAGTTTTAACTAGTCAGAATGATGCTGTAGATATCTCAAACTGGAATTTGTTTAATAAACCAATAAACAATCCAATGCTTCATTTTGTAAAGTTCAGAAGAGGCACTGACAGGTGGGCACTGAATCAAAGATTTCCCTGCTGCAATTTAATTATTTCCCGCTTCCGAATATGAACTGGCAACTTTGGACAGGAAAAAAATCAGTTTCCAACCCACTATCCGTGCACTTCCGGATTTAGACTTCAGGCACAACCCTGACTTGTTGGTGAATATTGTATCATGTCACAGCATATTGTAGCGTGCCAACCAGTGGCTCAGTTGTACAGAAGCACTGTACTCTCAGAGAGGCTCTCGTTTTAAGCATGCACTGTGTGTACCAAGGGGCCCAGGTGTTACACTCGATGTATGCACCGAGGGGCCTGGGGGCCCTAGTGGTCAGCTCACGCTTTAAGCACAGAGGGGCCTCACATTGTAAGCGCTGTGGGGCCCGGGGGCCCTAGTGGTCAGCTCATGCTTTAAGCGCGGAGGGGCCCAGGGACCCTCACACTGTAGGTGCCGAGGGGCCCAGGGGCCCTAGTGGTCAGATCACGCTTTAAGCCCCAGGGGCCTAGGGGCCCTAATGGTCAGCTCATTAAATGTGAAGGGGCCTGGGGGCCCTCACACTGTAAGCACTGAGGGGCCCAGAGGCCCTCACACTGTAAGTGCTGAGGGACCCAGGGGCCCTAGTGGTCAGCTTACGTTTTAAACACCAAGGGGTGTGGGGGCCCTCACATTGTAAGCGCTGAGGGGTCTGGGGGGCCCTAGTGGTTATTGTAAGCACCCAGAGGCCTAGTGGAACGAATTAATTATATCGAAGGAACGATTTAATTAAAACGAGCAAACAAATTAACCTCCTGTTTTTTTCTTCTTCTTCTGTGCACCTCCGGGGTTCCGTAGGTTTCTGTGTAAGTGCCCGATCGTGAAATCATGCACTTATAAGCTACCCTTGTAATCATAAATTATACCCCTTGTAATCATGTTCAGCTGCTGTAACGTTGTCAGTTAAAATAAGATATTTAGTATTTTCTTCAATGTTTGAGCATTTTTATAGATCTTAGGTCACTCTGCATATAATAGCCTACATTATTTAGCAGATACCCTTACCATTTTTGCATGCAATTTTCATAGCCTATCTATTCTTTCAGGTGATGCAACATAGCCTACATTGTGCAAGGGTACAACCGGAGTTACAGACAACAAGCCTAATCATTATATCTCTTCCCCTTATGTTTTGTATGAAAGAAAATAAAAGCACACAATTCTTTCCTTTAAGCACATAGAGACTAATGCAGGAATTTGACAGGACGTCGTTGAGGAAAATTCAAATGAGGCTCTAAATACATCCAAAAGAGGGAGCTAGAGTCAAAGGGAACTAAATACAAACAAGGAATGACATTCATTTATATACCAGGGGCCTGCATCACAAAGCAGGATTACTGAGTTAGGGTGGATAACTGCATTGAGCAAAACCCGGAACAGCTCTTTATATGTCAGTCCATGTTCCAGATTTGGGTTTCTTAGCTTTATTGCTTTAATTCATACCCTGCTGCAATTATCTCACTTTTTTAAGATTCACATATTGTACAGTTCCTGACAAACTGACCTGTGTGGAAAAACTGCCTTCACTTACAATGTTTACTGTACCATTTGCTAATTTATTATGTCAAGTTATCAAGGGATAATCTTATTCCAGATTTTCATGTGAGTTTGTTTTGGCTGAGTTGTCTGGCGTGTAATTTAATTTTCAGGAATCTTCCGTAATGCCAATTATAAACCATATAATTTGTTAAATAGAGCAAGTGGAAGAGATCAGAGAAGCTGGAGATAATATGATTACCCAAATATGGACAGAATGGTTTTGTCTAATGTTGATCTAGCTATATTTAGTAGTTGCTTGCCATATTAATTTGCTTCACCAGTTTTCTTATCTTCTTCCAAACATAGAAAATAGAAAATCACTACAGGCTAAAATCAGCTACAAAATTAGCATACATGCATTCTAAATAAGGATGAACATCAAGAGCAACTACGATGCACAAAGACAGGATTTTACAAAGGCAAATTATTAAAGGCAATGTCACACACTGACACGTTGAAAATAAATACCCTCACACACATTTTTTTGTAGTAAGCTGGCAACCAAGGCAGGTACAAGAAACAGGTCATTAGAATATTATGCCCTGTGCCACCCACATTTTGAGAAAGGCACCCGCGTAGCGTAGGTTAGAATACAGCGCATCTCATCCCGCGTTAAATCTGCGCAGAAGAGGCACTTAAGCGCATGACTTATGTTGGCCATCTCTGAATCCGGTCCTAGGATTGTACATCTCTTGTTAGTTATGCATTGTATGTTTTCCCAATTTGTGCAGCCCATCTACTACTGTCAGTTCATTAGTTATTGCCAGCCTTGTTTTGTCTAAGGTGAACATTATTCGTGTGATAGGCTTGGCTACAATGATTTAACCTGCAGTCAGACCGTATGAGCTGCTGCTTCATGACTACCTTGCCTTCATGCTCAGCTCGACATTGGCTGATATGTTCTGGACCTGACACCCTCTTCAACAATGCACAAGCATCCCTTGAGCATGTGATACTAGAACATCTTTGAACATAAGGGCATATTGAGGAATGTACCTCCTTTGGATGTTCTGTGTTCAATTCTAAAATAATGCTTTTTCCTTTTTTGTGATAATTTATTTTCATTACAAAAAAATGGGGATCAGCAGGGCAATTCCATTTAACACTGTCAGTGTAATGTTGAACTTTAGCCCTTCCCCCACACACAGCATTCACCCCTTACCTCCCTGGGACAACAAAAGAGCAAAACACAAGAAAAATAAAAATATGCAGATTGATAAACAGAGGCAACAATAAGGAGATTGCTACAAAGAGGTGGAAAATGGAATGACGAATAGAAGGAATAAAGAAAAGAGAAAAATAAATTCTTTAAGTTCACAGTAATTGAGAGGAAAAAACTGATAAAACAGATCACATTGTTGAAAAAACTATGAGTAATTCTGATCCCCCTGAGATCCCGCACACTAAGAAAAAAAGGTACGAAAAGTACCTAAAAATGTACAAACGCTTGTCACTGGGGTGATACCCTATAGGTACATACAATTGTACCCCTAGCCAGCAGTACATAATTATAATTTTTTGCTTGAAAAGGTAATCATTAGTCCCAAAATAGAACATTATTGTACTTTCATGGTAAATTTGGGAAAAGAAAAATATAACTCTGAATGCACTACCCCAAAACAAAGCTAGTCTGCAGCAGTCCCGGGGGTGACCGAGAGACCTCACCCCCTTTAACCCCCTACACTCTTCCTGATACCATTGCCCCCACGCCAAGCCTATTGACACAGGCTGACCACCTTTTCTCACCCCCCACCCGCAATCAGACTCTTGCAGCAACCCCATCCTCCTCTTCCCTACCCTACCCTCTAGAGTGTGGAATGCACTAACAGGAGCTTAACATTGACAGCTTTTATCATTTGTAAACAGCTGTTCAGTGTTAGCAATGCATGGTATTATGGACCACAGATTCTTGACAACCCTCCACATGCCTGGCTATTCTATCAGCTTTGGATAACCTAATTAAAAGCATTGTTACTGTGGAAACTTAAAGCTAATCTATTTATTGTGGCTTCAATGCATTGCCCTCATAATTAGAATGTATTCTACAATCTATCAAACATATCACATATTTTAAAAGAGTACTAATTGTTTCAATTGCTATCCTCTGGGGTAAATATCACATGTAGGGCTACTTAACAGAAGCACAAGCTGAGAAGGCTACAAGCATGCATACAATGGGAAACTTTCCATGACTTCCACCAGCACATCTGCGCTGTCTGTTTCTGTGGAGAACTGACTGAGGACATCTATCTGTTTGTCAGTGATTGTTTTCAAGCTATTAGTCTACATTACATTACATTATAGGCATTTAGCAGACGCTCTTATCCAGAGCGACTTACACAGCATTTTTTTTGCATTTATACATAGTATCCATTGATACAGCTGGATATATACTGAAGCAACGCAGGTGAAGTACCTTGCTCAAGGGTACAACGGCAGTGTCCGACCTGGGAATCGAACCGGCAACCTTTCGGTTACAAACCCAGTTCCTTAACCATTATACCACACTGCCGCCCTAGTTCATCATCCAGTTGTACAGCCCATTGGTTGTCTCACCTCAGCACATCAGACACATTTTCACATTTTATCCTCATGGGTTTCCACCTCCAGCCTGTTCCTCCGAGAACAACTGGCTCATTCCTGTGGAAATATTCACACAATCCCATCCTCTTATCCAATGTGAAAAATTTTAAACAATATGTTTAATAATTCAAATAAATTTCTCTGCTTCTTAGTGATTACATTACATCATTTGTTGGTTCAGTGGTTGTATGTGTCCATGGCAACTTCTTAGTTTGTCTTTCGTACATTAATTCATGAATTTATTTTACACAAATTTGCACTCCCTTGTTTTGGAAGTGGAATGACAAATTATACCCCTTGTTCCACCGCAGTGCCACCCACATACAGAGCACTGCAAATTAAGTATTTTCATTTTTCTATTGCACTTACCCACAAGCCAGTGACTATTTTCCACAACAATGGTCAAACACTACTTGGGAATTGGTGGCAGTTGAGAGGCATATTTCTTGCCGATTTAAACTGGTAGTCTGTGACCCACGAAACCCTGCCCAAGTGAAACTTGTCCTCTGCATATAAATTCAAACAATCAAACTCTGCAATACTGCCACAAGTCAATAACATGGGTAATTTAATTTTTATAGTCATATTTGGTTATTATGGCTTTCATATTCAGTGGTTTTTACTCTGCAATAGATACACAGTATATTCAGTTTCGCAAATATTCTACATATTTTCCATACTAAAATTATTAGCACGGTTATAAAGCAAGCAAAAGTTATGTACATTTAATATTTCACAGTATTTTGCACTATCATCCATGCTATTTTCATATTTCATATAGATGATTAATTCAGGTAATTTGTTGCTTCAATGACTGCATCCACATGCAACCACAGATTTAAACCTTACACATTTGACTCAATGTTCACGTATGGTAATGTTATTATTGTCATTATCCTGTAATGTTCATCATCTCTCCACTCCAATGCTTGATAGATTCAACAAGCTAAGGTCACTGGTGTGGAGGGCATAATTTGACAGCAATACAAACAAATAGTGTGTGTCTACTCTTCATCACCATTCATTTTAAGCATACTAAAATCCCATCCTGCCAGAAACAAACCCAAAGCAATCAGACAGAAGACGGAACAGACAGACCCCTGTGTCTGATTGGAATGAGCCAATTATACCTCTTTATAATTACAAAATAGATCGGAACCACACCACCTCCACATCTCCCCTTTCTCAAGAATAACAGGATGATTCACTCTCAGACACAGTCATTGAGAGCTTCAGGAATTGATTCCCCTTCAGCAACGTAGAGAGCAAACAATAGAAAAGACCCTCTTTGTCAGTAATATAATAACAGTAGATTACAATAGTCAGAAATGAACAAAAGAGTGAATAGGGTAATTTAAAGTATAAAGTATAGATACCTTGGTTTCCAATACAGTTATTGGGGATGGGGGGTTCTGGAGTGATTGCGTGTAGAACAATCTGTCATGGGTTGCCCCTGCTTTCTCTTATCTCTGCGGGTGTTTGTTCCTTTTCCTTGTTTTAGGCACTCTATTGGATTTTCCGTGTTCCACGCTGGGTTTTCGTTTCACTTCAGCACTTAGTTTTTTCACCTGTTTATTGTTTCCGCCGGCTATTTATACTTTGTGTCTTTCAGGTTCGATGCTTCCATGTTAATTCACTTAACATTCAGGCCGGAAAGGTATAGGACTTGTACTCTCTGTCGAGCGTTCCGCTTCCGCTACGATCGTTTCGCTCGATACCTCCAGGTTGTTTTCCTTATCGTTTGTTTCTGTTGCCTCTTTAGATTCCTCTCTTTCTTTGAGAGCAGAGGTTTTTCTGTATTCCTGACGTTTAGTCAGTTCGCCCGATTTGTTGGGTCGTTTTCCTTTTCTCCCCTTTTTAAGTCTCCTTTCACACTCCCTCTTTCTGGGAGCTGGAACTTTTCTGTTTTCCTTTTTTCCCTCTCCCTCCTACGGAGTTCGCACCGTTTTATTGGTGTCCCTCCGAGGTCGCTTGTCTGAAACCCCTTCCATCGTGTTTGGTCCTCCAACCAACTCACTCTCTTACACTATCAGTTAAAAACTTAATTTACCACATTCTTTGATCATTTGATGGCAGCATACTTGGAAAAACTATCATATATAAAGACAAGATGATCCTAATGTTATTAAGGGAAATTAATTTGGTAATTTGGTTGTAGTCTTTATGCAAAAATAATTTACCAGCCTGTTGGGGATCTCTATTCCCAGAGACATGGAGGGAATCTTGGAGGTCCAGATGCGACAGACAAGGAATCTAAAAGTGTTCTAGACGAACACCACTAAGACGGACAATAATCCGTAATGGACGGGAAAAATAAAGAGAACAGAAAAAACCTCACAATACAAATTGGGCGGCAGTGTAGTATAATGGTTAAGGAACTAGACTTATAACCGAAAGGTTGCAGGTTCGATTTCCAGGTAGGACACTGCCGTTGTACCCTTGAGAAAGGTACTTAACCTGAATTGCTTCAGTATATATCCAGCTGTATGAATGTATACATGTAATAAGATGTAATAAAAAAGTTGTGTAAGTCGCTCTGGATAAGAGTGTCTGCTAAATGCCTCGTGGGTCTGAGCAAGAAACAAAACCCATAAATCTCTGCTCTGAATAAAGAGAGAAAAAAATAGTGCACTTTGTAACTGCTAACAAGTCTCGCGTTGAGAAGCAAAGCGGTCGATAGCAGCACAACTTCCTATACCTTTACCGACTAGAATGTTACCAGAAAATAACATGGAAGTGGCGAGAAAAGGAGGAAGCAGGGTATAAATAGTGAGCGGAAATGCAGGACAAGTGAACTCACTAATCACCGAGGCGAAAGCAAAATCTGTTGTGGAACACAAAAAAATCCGATAGATTACAGGTAAAAGAAAAAAGGAATAGTAAACGCGGAGATAAGGGAAGGAAGGCGCAATCCATGGCAGAACCTCCCCTCTAAGGAACAGCACCGGACGTTTCCACAACCTTATTTCTGCGGAAGTCGGTGATTAACTGAGGGTCCAGGATGTTCCTCGATGGAACCCAGCAACATTCCTCCGGGCCGTAGCCCTCCCAGTCCACAAATAACTGCCACCCTCTGCCCACACGTCTCTCAGCCACAATGTGGTGAACGGTATAAGCCGGACCCCCCTCTATGAGTTGGGGAGGCGGAGGTGGTCTTTCCACCGGGGCGAGAGGGCTGACGAGTACCGGTTTCAGATGGAGCGCGGCAGTTGCAGTCGAAATGTGACTGGGTTGATCTTTTTAATGATTTTGAATGGTCCCACAAAACAAGGGGCGAGTTTGCGGGACTCGACCCGCAACGGAAGATCACGAGTAGTGAGCCAAACCCGCTGTCCAACTCTATAGGACGGTGCAACACGACAATGCCTATCAGCCGTGGCTTTTTGTTTAGCCGACGCATGTACAAGAGATGAACGAAGGAGCCTGTGGAGGGCACCTCCACCTCCCTCTCGAGCTCAGGAAAGAGAGGTGGCTGATATCCCAGCTGAGCTTCGAAGTGGGAGAAACGTTACACAGAGTGTTATGAGCGTACTCTGCCCAGGCGAGGTGACGGCTCCAGGAGGTAGGTTTGGATGTGGCTAGGCAGCAAAAAGTATTCTTTAGTGTCTGATTAGTGCGCTCTGTCTGGCCATTAGTCTCCGGGTGAAAACCGGAAGACAGACTGACAGATGCACCTAGCAGAGAGCAGAACGCACACCAAAACTTGGCGGCAAACTCCTTGCCAGAACGCGCATGCATATGGCGGTGGTAACCCGGGAGATGGTGCCTGTGCCTAACAGGCGGCCGTCCAGAGCCGTAACAAAGCGAGAAAGAAGAAGAGGGTGGGTGGGAATCTTGTGGGATTTAGCCCAATCGGAATTGACAAGGCACTCAACTCGTTTAAATACCAAGACATCTTGTGTTCATTGCAAGTGAACTGGGCGGGTTGGTCTTAAGATGAGGTGTGGCCAGGATAATTTTTAGCGTATTGCTATCTGGAGCCAGCAGAAAGCGCTTGCGCTAAAACCACCACAAACCTGGTCAGTTGTTTACATGTTATTTTAACGGCACATATAAGTGCGTCTACATAGGCATGTGCATAACGCGCATACACCCTCTTGTCTGTTACACACAGGGGCGCATACAAGCATGACTAAAAATATCAAGATTACAATGTGAAATAGTATTATTGTGTAGGCTATATCAAAAAATGCATAATAATAAAAAGGTCCATAGGCCAAAAACCACATACCTGTCCCTCAGCGAAGGGGAATGCCGGATTAAATTGCTTTCAGCCTACTCCATCAACATCAAGGTGATGTGCGATGGTAGGGGAGACCGAGTACAGTTCCAACACTTTTTCCTTTTTGCATGATAACACAAAAACTATTAATGATAAATACCTGAGTGTACACCATAGGATTCTTACATATCCCAGTCAATTTTGAGTCAAAAATGGATGCAAATAGTTTATTTATTCCACAATTAGTGTGTAAAAACAAGGAATACATTTGGTACAATTGTCATCATGGCAGGGACAGTTGTAGCAATACCATGAGACAGTTGTAACACTCATTTAAAGCTCTAAACTATAGGTAGTAGCCTAATCAAAACAACATTGCTTTATCATGCACAACAGTTTTCCTATATTTGCTATTTAAGTTCAATTCAGTTTGCTATTAAATATTGTTCCATTGCAAATGTATAAATCTGATGTAAACATACACCTTCCATAAATTTTTAAAAATATTTCTTAACATGTTTTTTTTTTTTTTACTGGAATAAAACAGATGCAAATTAGAAGTTTGGCTCTAGAAAGCTTGTTTTATTTTACTGCCAGAAATGCTTTATTTTTTTATTTATTTCTGAACTGACATCTGGATGTCCAGTTAAATTAGCGCTGGTCTCTATCAGCGCTTTCTGGACCAGAGAGTATGATTTTGGGCTGTTGGTGTTTTCCGACCGTGAGTAAGTTGTAACACTGTGTTAGATCCATACTCAACTGACCACCTTGCACATTTGTCTCAATTTCACGAAAAGCTATACCATCCTTACGCATCCGTAAATATGCCATTTAGAGAAGAGATCAAATATAATAACTATCTAAGTTTAATTTTATCGTCACATAAGCATATCTTATTAAAACCCAGCTGAAAGAATTTTAAAGAAAACTAAGAGTCTAATTAGAAACGAAAACAAATTTGCAGAACATTACACAATTAATTCAAAATGAATGTAATGCCATTCTCTGCATGTGTGCTTTAACTTTCCCCTGCTGTAAATCACACTTTTTACGGTCTTCCTGGGAAAGTGGACTTAAGCATTACACTACCAGTAAAACAGGTTGGTCACATTATAAAACAAGGGGAAATATGCATGAACCTATGGTTTCCCAACCTGACATCTTTAGTGTATTTATTAGTGTCATCATTAAAGCAAAATAACGGTATTTATGTTATTAATCAATATTATAATACACATAATGAACTTCGGATGAAGCTTGACCTTCGAGAACTCCATGAACAGCCTCATGGAATTCATGTTTGACAATGCTTCATTGTATAATCAAACTTGTTAAACAAGCAGGCTAATTTGATGTTTTCTAAGGTGAGACGGAAGCCATTCTGGTAGCTTATTCTCAGCTGATGCAGGTGCTTTTAACAAAATTTAACTGCATAGGTTATATTTAGTAAAATAACAGCACTGCCGGGAATTACCGGGAACCCATGCTGGTGTTAAACCCTAATGTTAAAAATGATTACTGTGTATATCAAAACACGTCATAATGGATAGTCCGAATAATATTGATCATACTATTGATCCATAGCCTATTACTTGCACCCACTACACACAAACAAGCATGTCAGGACTTTTTTTTAAAACATAACATTATGTTTATTGCATGTTTACCATTTTATCCCAACAAATTAGAAAAAGTCATATAGTGTCAAGATGAAAAAATATGGTTAACTGGTTTTTAAGAAATGTCAAACATGGAATTGGGTCAAATTGCCCCCGACCGTAATATGAGGGTCACGATTTGTTCATTCAATAACAATTCTCGTTGAAAAACCGAACAGCTGCTGGAATTAATCAGTCCCCAAATCTCCTTGTGTGTATTTTGTGTTGTAAGAGTGTGCCTCTCATCCATCTGTATTTATTGCATGATTTGTCATGCAGAGGCTGCATCTTCAGTCATTTGCCTGACCGTATTGCACACTAGGTCTTGGTACAGGGCAGCTACAGTGACTTGGTCTGTGCCAATTATTTTGCTTGCTGAACTATTCTTTCAAATTTATTTTTGTCATGTGTTTGAAAAACATCCAACCTGATATCACTAACAAGAAGTAGTGTCATACCATGCACGTTGTGACGGCTCCTTAAAAGAGGTCCCTGAAGCTGTAAACATTCGGAAAATGAATTTTCTCAGGCCTTGGGTGACAATAAGCCCTCGTCTCAATGTGCTGCTGTCCGCTGGGACAGGAGGACGCTGTAGACGAAGCTGTGGGTTGGAGAGAGCACGGCTGAGAAGTGGTATCTTCCTGAGAGCCTGTCTTGCATCTGTCAGGGAGGTTATTCATTGCTTCAGCCCATGACAGGGCTGGACAGTGCGTTGAAGAGAAACGTTGTTCCAGAGCATGAACGCGGTCCACTCACAATCAGGCAGTTGGCAGGGGTGCTTGGATTAAAGTTTGCCCATACCGAAAGAAGCCTCGCTGAAGTTTGGTCTCTTAAATGTCATGTCTGTCACTCCAAAATGATCAAATATGTAGTGACATCAGAAAATAGATATCACTCGAGTTTTGTATGCAACACTTGTCCCTGCATCAAACCCTCGGCCAAAACTCTGCCTTTCCTCATCGCTGGGAGTCTGGAAGGCTCCTGTACATCAGCTCATGTCTTGCCTTCTCACCACCCCCATTGTGGTTCCAGCACTCACTGTAAGAGCCACTGGGCAGTGCTGCTGCAATAAGACTGCGAGAATCGCACACCCCTGAGCCCTAGTCCAATGCAACAGCATTCATGATTACTATGTGCATCAGTCCGCTCTCCACATAACGATGGCACTGACTGAACATATAAGTAAGTAAGTAAGTAAACTTTATTTATATAGCACTTATCACAGAGACGACTCACAAAGTGCTTTACAGTGCATAAAATAATACAAAAAATACAGGGTACGAATACAAAAGGCATAAGTAAATACATAAAATACATAAAATACATAAAAACAATGATACATAAAAACAAGGACCAACAGTCAGCACATCGGTACACGCATGCCACAGGCATCAAAGGGCAGCCTCAGGAAAGGCCTGGATAAAAAATAAGGTCTTTAGGCCTGACTTAAAAACATCTAAAGAGGGTGCAGACCTAAGACCGGGGGGCAGGGCATTCCACAAACGTGGGGCAGCCACCTGGAAAGCCCTGTCACCCTTGGTGGACTTCCTGGAACGGGGAACCCACAGCAAACCCTGATCCGCTGATCTCAAAACCCTGCTTGGGGCATGGGGGCGGAGCAGCTCAGATATATAATGAGGGGCCTGACCATGCAGGGCCCTATAGGTCAGCACCAAGACCTTGAACTGAATACGGAAGCTGACCGGAAGCCAATGCAAGGCAGCCAGAATTGGTGTAACATGATCATACTTCCTAGATTTGGTTAGGAGTCTGGCTGCCGCATTTTGAACAAGTTGTAGTTTGTTTATAGAGGCCTTGTTGAGACAAGTAAAAAGAGCATTGCAATAGTCAATGCGTGAGGCAATAAAAGCATGAATAATCATTTCAAGCTCAGGTTTTGGTATAAATGACCTGAGCTTAGCTATATTCCTCAGATGGAAGAAGCATGTATGGGTTTGGGCCCTAATGTGGCTGTCTAGGTTCATGGCCTGATCGAAAATAACACCAAGATTCCTTAGACTAGCGCGCACACTAGGGCCGAGGAAACCAATACAGCTAGTCACCTGATTTGCAATGCTCTCTGAAGCCACAACAAGAACCTCTGTCTTAGCGGCATTTAATTGCAAAGAATTGCCCGCCATCCAATCATTGATGGCTGACAAACAGTTGTTTAAAACAATGAGACTGTCGGTCCTTGCAGGATTAAAAGAAAAATACAGTTGGAGGTCATCAGCATATAAATGATATGCGATGCCCTCGAACTGGCCAATAATATGGCTAAGAGGTAATAAATACAAGATAAAAAGAATAGGACCCAACACCGAGCCCTGCGGCACACCACAGGAAAGGGGCGCAGACTCAGAAATAAAAGAGCTAACGGCCACTGAAAAGCGTCTACCCGAGAGGTAGGAGGCAAACCAATCAAGGGCACTACCTGAAATTCCGACATATTTGCTTAGTCGCTCTAAAATAATATGGTGATCAACAGTGTCGAATGCCGCACTAAGATCAAGCAGCACCAGGACAGTGCAGTCACCAGCGTCAGAAGCCATTAAAATGTCATTCGAGACTCTGAGCAGAGCAGTCTCGGTGGAGTGCTTCTGACGAAAACCAGATTGAAATTTATCAAATATACCATTTTCATTTAAAACACTTGATAACTGGTTAGCAACAATTTTTTCTAAAATTTTCGAAATAAAAGGCAGCTTTGAGATGGGCCGATAGCTATTAAAAGAAGAGGGGTCCAGGTTTGGCTTTTTTAAAAGAGGCTGAACAACAGCCGTTTTAAAACAGTCAGGGAAGCGACCAGAGATCAGCGAGCAGTTAATTATTTCGAGCAGAGAAGGGCCAATAGAACTGATGACCTTTTTCAATAAAGACGTTGGGAGGGAATCTGAAGGACAACTAGAGCTTTTCATACTGTTCAGTAGCTCACTTAACTCTGGAAGCGTAATGGGATCAAAACAGGTTAAAATAGGGAGCCGCACGGGCAAAACCAACTGAGAGGGAGATGAGGGAGGTATTATGCCAGCCCTAACGTTAGCAACTTTGTCGACAAAGAAACTAAGAAATTTATCACAATCCCTGTTGGAAGATACAGGCGGACCAACCAGGGACAAAGAAGGGCTGACAAGACCATGAATGGTATCAAAAACGAATTTGGGATTTCGCCTATTTGAAGTGATAAGATCGGCAAAATAGGCTGCCCTAGCCGTCTATCCTGACAATGGATGGCAGTTGGTTTGGCAATCACATCTTGAACTTAAAACTCTAAGGGGTTAATATGGACGAGCTGACACTTAGAGGTACATGTACGTCCAGTTCCTTGCAGCTGCTATTTACTCTCCCAGCTGCTATACATTATCCCTCTCAGTTAAATTGCATTATTTATTTCCATAGCATATGGAGTTATGTACCATATTATACACATGATATGCAAGTTATGAGCATTTTTTATGTAAACTATTTTACACTATCAATTTATGCAGCTGATAGATAGGCAGTGTAGGGAAAGCTACTTTGAAAGCATAGCTTTGCAAGCTACCAATTACTTCACACTGGAAGAACTACAGCAAAGCTACCCTAGGGAGAAATCTAGTTTGGTTAACTAAAGCTACTTAGAAAAAGTAATTCAAACTATGTTGTAAAAGAATTATCAAATTGACTATGTACATGTGATATGAAATTATAACAAAATATAATACAAAAAAGTCACATGCCAGCAAAAAATGCCACTCAATTGAGTTTATTGCAAAAAGTGCCCACTTCTTCACAATGTCATACATAAACCAAAACAATTAAATACCCCACTATTTATGGGAAAGTGGAAGGAATGTCAGTGTGGGGAAGTGAGCTATTACCGCTCGTGGAATAAACACAACACAGTCCCGTTGAAGGAGAACTTTCCGTTTATTCTCGTTCCTTTCTTCAACACACACACACACACACACACACACACACACACACACGAATACCACCCAAAAACAACATTAACTTTATTGAACAGATCAAGGCGCAACTAATTAAGTCTTTTTTTGTGGCTGGCCCAAAAAAATATCTGTACTGAGTTATTTGAATATAAAGTTGAAAATTCAGTAGAGGCATACGTCAAAATGGCGTATATCTCTACCACTTGCTCTTTTTGAAAGACTACAGTGTTTTGAAGTGGGCGTGTAAATTACATAGCAAGTAGGCGCAGCCAGCGAGGGAAAAATCTCACTGTTCTGAATAGAGACGGTTCTGTGGTAGGGACACATCGTAGATCAAGCTAGTGATCATTGCTATTTTATTATAATGTCAGAAAATTACATTGATAGGCTACGTTATTTTATAAAGATGTTTTGGCAAACTAAACCAAACAGGACTCGAGTGCTGTTGGTTACAGAGTGGAGCTCCTCCGGTATTCCCTGTAGCCTACATCTTCCTCTGCCTTATTGAATCACCCGGCAAGGAACCATGTGAACTAACATTAGTTTAACAGAATGGGGGTTAATGGAAGTTTTTTCCAGAAACCCAAATATAGAATACAATAGAATTCTATAGAAGATAATCATTTTTTATTGTAAGTTAGAGAAAGTTCGTAGACAGCAGATGAGAAAATATGCTTTTCTACGCACTTAGATTTATGAAATCTTGAACCAGAAAAAATATATATTTTTGTCTGGTTATGCAAATTTTGTCATGAATATTCATGACCGCTTTGGACGTGAGACTCAAAAGCAAGATGGACGGCCCCACAGCCAGCTGAAATTGCTCGGTAATAACAGTACTAGAATGTGGACGAACAAAGTACTAGCTAGTACAGGCGGTACATCACCTTATAGACAATCTGGTTTCAACAAGAATCGTCTATAGGCTTCTAGAGAATATACCGGTATGGTTTTACTTATTAATTATGATAATTATGTATTAATTATAAGCATTAGGCCATGTAGCATTGCCAGTAATAATCCGGTTCCGCGAAAATATTTTAAATCGACTGGAGCATTTAGCTCCATTCACCTCCATGTATTTTTCCAGATTCTACTCTGTTTAGCAGTGCCTCAGCACTGCCCCCTGGTACTCAAAGAATGGCATTGCACTTATTTTTCGTTACATTGCAGTCATTGGAGCGGGCAAGGGTTTCTCTCCAAGTGATCCAACAAGTGTTTTACAGGGGATATTATTGTGACACACCTAATTACACTACGCATCTAATTTGCCACATTATACTGTGTATATATATATATATACAGTGCGCTCCATTGGCACCACTGGTAAAGATGAGTAAAAAGGGTTATAAAAAATTCACCGTTGAATTAGTTTAATCTCACACTGAAAAAAAGAAAGAAATCCAACCTTTAATTGAAGTAAATTTATTGAAAAAATCCCTCATCAAGAAACAATTATTTTGAACAGAACCATGTGTGCCACAATTATTGGCACCCCTGCATTTATATATAGAATAAAGTAATCATATTTAATATTTGGTCGCATATCCTTTGCATGCCATGACTTCCTGATGTCTGTGACCCAACCACATCAAAAGACTCTTTATATCTTATTTTCTGGTACTCTTACAAGCGATACTATAACATCTCTGCATTTGAATGTATCTCTATGGGAATTGGGAGGTGGGACTAGATTTAACTGTAAATTATGAATACATGGATGGTAAAATGGCTGAAAGCTAATTCACCAAATGGTGAATGTTTTATAACCCGTTTTATTCATCTTTACCAGGGGTGCCAATAATACTGGAGGGCACTGTATATACGCGTGTGATATGTATATACAATTATAAAAAAATAATTTTTGCATTGATGGACCAGTTCAGCGACCTGTTTCAGTCCCTCAAGAGGAGGCGCCAGCTAACTGGCAATGAGCTCAGTCTCATTGTTGAAAACATTGTGGAGGAAGAAGAGAACCATCAGGGCATGGACCTTGAAGTCGAAACCAGGAAATCCAGGAACAGAAAAATAAACTGCAACGAACGGACAAGGAAAACAAATACACAAACTGACAGAAACTCAGAACAGCAGACTATGGAAAAACTCAAAACAGATGCTCAGAAACAACTCGAAGATACAGAGGCAAAAAAACAATGATGCTATCAAAGGTGAAGAACTCATAACAAAAGATTGAATGCACAAGGTATAAATACACTGAGGGAATGAGGGATCAGTGTGAGGAACCTGAAAAGGCAAAAATGAGACACAGTGCACGTATAAAAAAAAATGAAAAAAGCGATAATAAATAACAAGGGGAAACGTAATACGCGGACCGGATTCACACATAACACAGACTTGAACATGACCTGGGCAAGTGCATACAATTAGAGAATGGAAAGCAGAAACGAGAGTCAGCTGTAGTTAATAGAGGAATCAAAAAAAGATAATTAGTGATAGAACAGGCAGAACGAGAGACAGCTGCAGTGAGGAAAGATGACATTAGTAAATTAGTAGATTAGTAGAACCCCCTGGTTCTATGGTGTTAGTAGATTAGTATTATATATAAGTTAGTCATTAGTAGATTAGTAGACTCTAATTCTAAGATGTTAGTGGTTGTTAGTTAATTAGTATTATTTACAATTAAGTAATTCGTAATTAAGGAAGGAATGACAGAGAAAACCGAAATCCCCACAGACTCCCGAAAAGTGTGAGGAAGACAGGGAGTGACAGTAATACAAAACACAGAACAGTGAAACCACAAATAATCAGAAACATAAATACATGAATGAAAAATAAAATAAAAATACAAAACAGACAGAACTCAGAATCTCAGGACATAACAATTTTCGTTGACAACTTCTATACTTCCTCAACACTCGTGGCTAGTTTGTGGCAATTAGGGATTCATTCTTGTGGGACTTGTAGATCCAACAGAAAACATTTCCCCATGGAACTCAAGGATGTCAAAAAATGGGAGCGCAGGGCACCGCGGTGGTACAATGGTAAGAGTACAGTTGTACTCCGAGGATCGGGGTTCACGCCCCGGTCCTGCCAGATCCGAGCGTGGCCGGTGCCCTGTGGAAGCGGCAATTGGCGGCTGCTTCCGGGTGGGGGGAGGGGCTCGGAGAGAATCGCTGCGCACAAAAATGGCCCTGGGCGAGTTGGAATCACGGTCAGGAGCTCGAGGAGTCGCGCCCTGTAGAGGACGTGGCGCCCTCCTTCCTACTACCGTCTGACAGGGTTGTATAGCGGTGGTTCTCAAGCGGTTGCTACATGGGGGGAATTGAATTAGAATAGGGGTTCAATTGGCTACTAAATTGGGAGAAAAAGGGGAAAAAATCTGGAAAAAAATAAAATAAATGGGAGCGCAGGGCAGACCGTGGTGAGGTGGTGTGGTGTAGGATAGAGCAGGGCGACATCCTACAGAGGAAGGACACATTTTTAACAAGCATTAATGTAATTATAGTAATAAAAATCCTTTATTCAAATAAAGCGTGTGTTTTATTGCACACATAAAATTTATATCTCAGTGTATGTGTCTTTAATGTCATAACATAATCAATCATTTCTAGTAGTTGTTCTTAGGCAGTAAGAAGCGGTTTTGAAACATTTTTTCACCCATCACAAAAATATTTGTATCTTTAGAAGATAAATTGATAAAACTGTTTTGATTTCTGTTCTGTTTTCCTCACAAAATTTAGAATATTTCATACATACTTAAGTTTCTCTCCATTTTGAAAGTAAAATGGTTGAAAGGGCACGTTTTTCAGAAAGATCTGATTTCCAGTGGAGGCAGAGTGAGATGCCATTGATGCCTAAGATTCTAAAGTGGTTCCGAGACATTTTTCCACCCATCACAAAAATGTTTGTATCTTTTGAACAGAAATGGATAAAACTGTTCTGATTTCTGTTCTGTATTCCTCACAAAATTTAAAATGTTTAATTCACTCTATATTTCTCTTTATTTTGAACATAAAATGGTTGAAAAGGCATGTTTTTCAGAAAGAACCGATTTCTGGGTGCTTTTATAAATCAAAATTATGGAGGTTTTTTGCTGATATTGAGCGTACGTAAGCCTAGTATGGTTTACAAATTATTTTCTGTAACATGATGTATAGACTTCTAATGTATGATGTAGTATGATTACACAACAAACGGTTGTTCATGTTTCTACAAACTGCTGGTAGAATTTTGGAATTTTCACTCGGTCTATAAAGGGTTAACGCTGCAGACAGGCACTACACTAGCCATAAAATGCCCAGCCCCTTAGCCTCCGCTTATGTAACATCATTCAGTGGGCGTGGTAACCTGTTGTCTGAACTGTGTAAGCTTCATGGCTGTTGTATTTCATTCTAAGGCAAGTACCTGGTACATGCGCAGTAGTTTGGGGCTATATCTGCTCTCACTACAGGTAGAAAGTTGGCTGAGAGCTCATTTTAATCAGGAGGAGAGCTACCTTTCTACAAACCAAGCATCATTTTTGAGTGGAATTCCCCTTTAATTGCCCTGCTCAAGCAAGAATAAAAACGTCTGCTTAACCATTCTTCCACCAAGTTCACCTTAGATTTTGGTTTTTAAATATTTGCGTACATGTTGGGTACAATGGTAGTATGGACCATTTTTTCATTTTTGTACAGCATCGATTAATAAAAGAGTATGCCCGGGCAATGTAGTGAAATTACCTATCGGAATTCGTAGTAGCCTATATCGCCTGCTTACCCCCAAGTCATATTTTCAATATGATATCATACAGCAAATTAGATCAATATTTCAGAAGGCCTATAGCTAAGACATCTGGGTACAATAGCCTACATATCGCCACTAGGCCTTCGGTTATTTTTGTGTCATGTGGAAAATTTGTGTGGTCAAGATTAGCCATCATAGTACTTTATTTATGTACACTGCTCAAAAAAATTAAGGGAACACTTAATCATCACAGTATAACACCAAGTCAATTAAACCAAACCGGTCATGCTGGAGGTCATTTTGTAGGGCTCTGGCAGTGCTCCTCCTGTTCCTCGTCGCACAAAGGAGCAGATACCGGTCTTGCCGCTGGGTTGTTGCCCTTCTACGGCCCTGTCCAGCTCTTCTCGTGCAATGGCCCGTCTCCCGGTATCTCCTCCACGCTCTTGAGACTGTGCTGGGAGACACAGCAAACCTTCTTGCGACGGCACGTATGGATGTGCCATCCTGGAGGAGCTGGACTACCTGTGCAACCTGAATGGGCTGCAGGTACCGCCTCATGCTACCAGTAGTGACAAGGGCACTAGCAAAATGCAAAACTAGACAAAAATCAGTCAGGAAGAATAAGGAGAGAGAAATGGTCTGTGGCCACCACCTGCAAAACCATTTACTTTTTGGGGGTTGTCTTGCTGTTGCCTCTCCTGTCCAACTATTGTCACTTTCATTTGCACCAAAGCAGATGAAATTGATTCACAATCGTTTACGCTTCCTAACTGGACAGATCGATATCCCAGAAGTTTCATTGACTTGGTGATATACTGTGTTGATTAAGTGTTCCCTTAATTTCTTTGAGCAGTGTATTTAGTTTATTTAAAATGAAGGGAGTGTAACACCGTGTGGAGTGTGCCTGGAAATGCATGTAAATGCAAATGAGAGCAACGTTCATGATTTACAATAGCCTACATAATTATTTCACAAGATAACGGATACACAATCATGATCCAAATAATAAAACACAATATCTTCCCATGAATAAAATTGGCCAGTCATCATGTGAAAATGCCTTCTAATATTAACCTCTGAATCTAATATTTAATTTACATGACAATAATGATGCTGACAGCAGAATACACACCCGATTGCTACCTCAGAAAGACGTTAGTGTTAACAAAAACAATTTATTTTTTAAAATCTGGAGACAGCCTATGTAGAGAAGAGTGTACGATCATGAGAGCTTAATTTGTATATTGGAGGCGGGTAGTGCGTCGATTGCCATGCCAGCTAAATTAAACCAGTGCTGGGTACTCAACATAGGCCTAAATCGTGTAGCCTATTTGAAACTATTTTAAAAGAGCTTAAATATTTTGACGATAGGATGTGGTGTTTCATGTTTATTTCACACTATATCAAATCCCACTTCATGGGGTTTGGGCACGCAGAGCTTATGGAGCAATTATAGCCTGTAGTGAGTTGAACCACCTTCTTAAGACAGCACACGGGAATCAATAACGGCATACATTGCGCTTCTATCTGTTGTCAGCCAGTAGCATATCTTATTTGTAAGCATATCGGAACTTGAACTTAATTTCCAGACAACAACGCGGTTATTTAAACCAAAAAAAGCTGCTTTATGTTGCATGGAGGAAACTTTGTTAGCACAGCAGGGGGGGAAAGTGAAGACTTCACTGTTTACTAGCTTACATATAGATTGTCTTAAGTTTTAACTGGCAAGCGAGGGACAAGTGTTACGCTCTCTGAAGACGAAACACGAGGAGGTGGCGCTGTTATTAGATTTACACACTGCACTTTCTCGGCGCTGTAGAGGAAACTGAGTCATCAGGAAGCTGACATAATATGGTTTTTGAAGTATTTCCAATGTTCGCATTTTTTCCCCGTGAGTACTGATTTTGGATATTAAATAAGAAGCTACTGGACCTGACGCCAGATCAAGACTGATCTCAAGAATGCGCTTGGTGGGAGCGCACTGCTGGCGAGGTGTCCCTTGCGCCACCATCGGGATTTCGTCGTCGTGATGTTCAATACCTCTGGCTTTGATCCCACTTATAGTCCGAGAGAATATGTGTCTGAAGTTATCGATGGCACAGCACTGGATTTCTACGACCTTACGGGTCCCACTATCATGCCAAATCAGTCGTGCGGGGAAGAACTTCTTGACTTCAGCACAGCGGAAAGAATTTTTATTGGGGTGATGCTTGCTGTTATTACAGCAGTCACTGTGATGGGGAACACTCTGGTGGTGATAGCCGTCTGCGTTGTAAAGAAACTCAGGCAGCCTTCAAACTATCTGCTAGTATCTCTGGCTGTTGCGGACCTCTCGGTAGCTCTTGTAGTGATGCCCTTTGTGATAGTGACGGACCTAACTGGGGGCAAATGGCTTTTCGGGGAGGTGTTCTGCAACATCTTCATTGGCATGGATGTAATGTGCTGCACTGCCTCTATAATGACCCTGTGTGTGATCAGCGTGGATAGGTATGTTCATTTTCTTTATCACATGAAACGTTTGGTTGCTGCATCATGCAAATTGCCTACTTTTTTAATTTCGACGGGGAACTGTAGTGGCGCGCGCTCACGCTGCGCTCTGCGTATCAGATGCAGAGAAGTGGGGATGGAAACATAACCGTAGTCAAAGCGAAATGGACAACTGTTTGCGTATAGCCATGCTTGATTATTTGCTGTAATATTTTTTTTAAACTTAGGGTATTTGCATTCAATATAACGCGATTAATTTCTTTGTTAGTTTGCATCTTGTGTTATTCGTCAGGACGTTCTTGTTATTGAATTAGGTAGCTGTCCTAGTAGTAGCCTACCTACAGCTTTTAGATTAGTAATGCTTTAGAATTTTTACATGCCATATAATTATATGACACGTGGACATAGGGTACACACCTACAAATATATCCAGTTGCATGCACAGCTCTAACAAGAATCCCAGGGTGGCCTCCAAACCCAATACTTCAACGTGGTCCCAATAAATATACACATTTTTAGTTTTGTCCGACATTTTTTTTGGAGTCAGTGACTTTATGTTTTGTATAAGCTATTAACTTAAACTCGTTTGTGAAATGTGCCTGAATCATATTGAAGCACATATGCCTATGTTTTAATACACATTTAGAAATGTATCATGCCATTAAGACAGTATTATTCATAACAATGTCATGAATTCAGTCAGTAATTTAAGTGCTACAGAAGTCCCTAATTGTGGAACTAGATGGCTAGCCAAGTATTGACATTAAATTAATCATTTTTTTCTTTCCAAAAAGTAGCACTGACCGATAATTAACTGGATAAAAAAATTAAAAGACCGATAATCGACTGCCTAAATTTCCATATGTTCACTAGGTCAATAGTACTAGTCAGTCACTGTAATCTTTATGTGGCACATGAATTGAAAAATGCATTCTAGAAGTGTGCATACCACAGGGCATACATTTTCACAATTCTTTTTGATTTCTGTAGCAGCTGCGTACACAAGATTAACAAATTTATCAAATTTGAAAAAAATATTACTCTGAGTTTATAAAAAAACCTATATTTAACTAATTGTAAATATGAATGGATTCAGTTTTGTTTTCTATACCTGTTGACTTACCTCTCTGCCTTTTTTCAGTTTCCCAAATTATTACTGCAATGGTTTGAGTATTAGAATAGTGCAAGTGAATCATCACCATATGCTCTCATACTAACTTTTCTACTTTTAGGTTAGAATGTGCATTGCTTAAATGTGCTTAATACCAATGCATTGGCACTCCCTAGTGAGAACCCCCGCCCCCCCTCCTAAATTACCCTTATATACAGTGGGTTGAAAAATTCAGTAACTTTTTCCTGTCTGGTTTCACTATGGAAGACAATGGAGAAATCTGAAGGGAGAAAGTTACTGAATTTGCACCCTTTACATTTTTGCATAAAGTGACGGAGAGGTGATGATTTATGTTTATTTGAACCCCCAGGGACTGATCTCAAATGCCATCCATGAATGAACAATATCAGATAAACTCTGTTTGAGTATTGCGATGTAGTCCATTGTACTTCCTAAAATCCCATTAAGAACCATTAAAATGTATTGAAGGGACCTGGTCTTGGATTTGTTACCAAGAAAGACAATATTAACACATTGTTAATAAATATTGTTATATAAATATTGTTCAACGTCCTTAAATACAATCTAAACATGATGTCTGGGCACTTTATGATGTGCAATTTTGAACAGAGTTTTGCCTGTATGGCTGTTAAAGTACAATGAAGCAAGGAGGCTGAATACTTAAGGAATTGATTGTTTTCGGTTTTATATTTATAAATCATTTGGAACAAATTGTAGATTTAACTTTTCACATTGACATTATAGAGTTCTTTGTGTTCAATACCACCAAAAAAGCCTGATTAAATACATTTTTATCAAATGTTCGTACGCAGCAAAATATGAAAAAGTCTAAGGGAGCTGAATACTTTTTCAACCCACTGTACACTGAATGGCAAATAAAGGTGGATTTCCCAGTATAATTCAATATTTTCGAATGATACCAAGTTGATGGCATGCACAGTTTAAAATATGTATCTTGCTTCAACTAAATACAAAATATAAAATATATTCATTACTACCATTGCCTACTGTCATTTCATACTTACGTGATTAATCCTGGCCATCATTTACTGTATTCTTATTATGCGTGCCTTAACATGGCTGCTGTTATATCCTTATCATACTGGACTATTGTTCAACTTTCATATTCAATATTGAATATCTATCTTCCCTTGCCTACAACATATACATGTTCCCCACTATATCATATTAATCTCGCTATTTTGGATGCTGTATTTTTTAAAACCTTGACATTTCCTTCAGTTAGTGCATTCTTTAGAATTAAAATTGGACATGCAATAAAAATGTAACTTGAAACTTTATCATACCTGTTGAACTTAATCTGACTCAGTCAGTTTGTTTCAATTTATCACTCAAATGTTCCCAGTGCCTTGACATATGTTTCAGTTCAGTTTGCCAAAATGACATTTATGGACACAAACTACATTGTGAGGGAGATAATAGAGATGAGATGTAACATCCTGTTTCCTGTACCTATTTATATCAGCTTCATGCAACCACAACCATAGCCTCTTGTTACTTTGACAAAAAACACCAATGCTAGTTTCAGTTTGTGTCAGTAGCTACTTATGCTAAGTAATGCTAAGGCCCGTGTGACTGTGAGACTTGCGGGGTTTAAACTTGCTGATGGATGGGTGTTTAAAATGGCTGGTATGTTTGACATGCTTTTTATTACTTTTTCTATATACAATGTTGCTGTTAACATTTCACCTAGAGTAGTTTTGCTATTTTTGACATTCAGTTAGCTGCATAGATGGTGATTCTGTAAAGTTTATTTTTATTAAATTAGACAAACATTTGTGTTATGGTAAACTTTATATTTCAGAGTAAACTGTCCCCAGAAAGTCATTCCTCATTCTCACAGCACTGGCAGAACATTTTAATATTTGCTACTTTAGTTCATATTGCCTGTGAAGACAGATGTCAATGTTTGGTTTCATTGTGATGCTACTATCAAACTGCAAATAGCCACACCAGCCAGCAATGTATTATAAGTACAGATAAATTGTTTAAATATTAATACAAGATTTGTCACACCCTTTATGTCAGCAAAGCCATTAAAATCTTTACTTTCATTAATAATTTACTTATCTAATTATACATGACCCAATAACTTAACCTTACATGGTTTATGAGAGGTCATGCCTCTTAGGGTGTGATGTATTCATGCATTGGCCCTGCTAATCTCACTCAATTCTCGAAGGCAATGAAATTGGCTGGATTTATTTCAGCAACTTGATGCTTAAAACATGCGTGGACACGGAACTATCAACAGAAAGACTAATCAAAGGATACGTTTACATTACACGCATGTCCATATGCTTGTAGAGTACGAAGTGCTTATAGCATAGCCCTTCCATCCTTTAAATGTTTTATTACCCCCCTCGGATATGTTATTATTATTCATCCATGAACTTACAGAAGATGTCTTTTCAAACACACAGTTTTTTTCAGCAATTCCCAATGTGTATATGAGTGATTCAATTTAAATTTTGCATGGGAAAAAAAGATACTTCTAAACACTTTTGAAATCATTGTGGTTTGTTGTTGACCTCAGTCTGAGTATTCAAACTTTTGTTGATTGTTGTTTAGACTGTAACAGCAGGCAGATTTGTGACAGTGAAAGTCTTTGTGACAGTTATCTGTAAAAAAAAGCGTCGTACAAATAAAGTTGAATTGAGATTATAGAGTTAAAGCGAAGTTTCATCTCAGAAGTCTAAATCATGAGTGAACATCGTAAAGTTAATTTATGATTCTGTAAACTGTCTGGTGGATGTCTTCTTTGCCTTGCTGCCAGCAAAGTCAATTTGCTAAAAAAAAAAAACTAAACTAAGACAAACAAAAATAAACAATGTTCTGCAGTGGCAGTTGACTTCCATCTTGAGCTCTCCGCTCCTAAAAAAGGAATAATATGACTTCAGGCGAATATTCTTTGGCTAAACAAGCACTGAATACGTGGTGCAAAAAATCATCCGTCTCATCCACGAAAAGGCCGGAGAGCTCATGGAAATCTTGCACGTCACAGCCTATAAATATTGAGTGTTCGCATTTCATATGGTAATTTCCTAATAATTGACTATTTTTGGGCGAGTTTAAGAGGGTTGTGACAATAAGGTGAGAGCAGCAGCAGGTTCAGAGGTTGTAGTGGACTCCACCATTATTGTGTCAAGAAATGCACCAGCACTGATATTTCTGCAGTCCACAAATGGCTTAGTAGTATTACCATGGGAGCCGTTTTTAAGGGTGTAGCTGGGTAGTGCTGCTTAGGTAAAATAAATAATGAACCTTTTAATAAATGGAGGTGAAATAGACGAGGTTCAAAAAATAAATCAATTGCAGGTAAAGAAAACAGTAGGCAGTGAAAATTAAGTAGCTACAAAAACTCTTTTCCAAAGAAAATACAGAATGTTTTATAGAAAACCAATTCTCAAAAGTGAACCTAACGTCAAGGCATTGTATTACCACTCTCTTTTTAAGTTTCAGTTTCTTTTAGTTGGAGTTTAAAGAACAAGTAGCCGACTCAACTCAAGTTGTTTTGTAGTTGAGTTGTACAGGGGTTATATCTCTATGATGACAGTCATGTTGAACAGTCCCCCGTAACACCAATTTTTTGTTAAATATTACTCACATTACTTTACATAGTCTTCATAAAAAAAATTTGCACACAATAAATGTGTATAATTAATGCATATCAGTACTATGCATTCATGGTGTATAATTACTTTGTCAGTACTACACATTTTCTGCACACATGCATAGTTAAATATGTAATTATGCACAAGATACATTCTGTGCAACTAAGTGGAAATGGACATGAAAGCGAGGCAAATCTACCAACAGCATTTAAACTGCCATCTCTGCTCTGCCCACCCAAGGTATGATTAGAAAATCATTTGAATGCATACAGTGAACATCAATACCCACAGCACCCCCAAGTATAGCACATCTAGAATGCAAGCCTGGTGTAAAACATCTTGCTGCTTTCTCCAGTGGATAGCCACCACACCGTTTTACCCTTGAGCAAGGTACTTAACCTGAATTGCTTCAGTATATATCCAACTGTATGAATGGATACATGTAATAAGATGTAATAAAAAGTTGTGTACGTCGCTCTGGATAAGAGCGTCTGCTAAATGCCTGTAATGTAATGTAATGTAACACCGGGCAGTGTGCAGAGGTATTTAACCATTACCTAAAACTCTGAGGACATGCAAAGAAGGAAAAAGAGATGGATGTCCTTGTAATTATTATTCAGTCATGCAGGCATTCCCTTGCCTGTGGTGCTTTTTCGGTTGTCATGAATGATCCTGAATGATCAGGCGCAGTGAGCCGTTGGTAATTATCCCCCTTCTGACAAGTGCGTACACTCAGCACCTACTCTCTCGCTGCCCGGTTTCACGTTTAGGGGGATCGCCGGCACAGCGCTGCCCTCTCCCAAGTTCCCAGCACTCGTTTCTGTCTCCAAAGCGCTCTTATCTAACCGCTCCTGCTGAATGATCCCGTTTTTCAGTTCAGCAAATGATTCAGAGATGGTCTGCTGCCTCTCTGCTGAGGTTCAAAGAACAACGTTTCTTCCGCTCTGTGGCTTGGAAACTTTTGGAAAAAGAAGTGGCATTGTAAGCATGGGATGTGCAGATGTTGAACATGGTCTTGCCTCACAAGGTACACCCTCCTCTGCAAGTCAGTACAGTGACCTCACCTTTTGTTCTTCGCGTTCTCAGATAGAAATCTCGCCCCATGGTTAAGGACAGATGACGATTAAAATTTTCTTGCAGAGGAATGCATTATACTGAGCATACAAAAGTGCTTCAGTGGAGAAGCAATATGCTTCCCACAGTGCTAAATATGTGTGGTAAGGAGAATTTAAAATGTCCTTTAATTGATGTTCAGCTAACCTAGAGAAAGAGAGATAGAAGGTGAAAAAGTGCTAGCTAGAGACTGTTATTCTTCATTTAGGGAGAAGTTTGCATCAAATCAAGGGGTGATTGGTACATCGCTGGAGATCTACAACAAATCTAAAGTGACTACTGAACAGGTTGGAAAGGGCGATATCGAATGTTTTTGTTTTGCATTTGGAGATCATAAGGGTCCACAGGTGGGATCAGGCAGCACTATGGGGTCTAAAGGTAGGATCTTTTGAGAGAACGGCCGTGCTCCTGTTGAGATCAGTATGGGAGGTGATAATCCTGAAGATTTTGTATGCCGGTCCATCGGGGTTAAGGCGTGAGTGCTGATGCACGGATCACCGCTGTGGAGTTAATCCCAGCGCATCAGTGCACCCGTGTTGTCTCAAGCTTTAACGGCAAGACACCCGGCACCGTTAATCAAGGCGAATACGCCATTGTAGTGAAGTATCCACTACTCTGTGATTGGGGATTACAGCTTTTTAAGTGTCATCCTCCCAGTGGGAAGCAGCCTGTTTCATCTCTCCTCCAAGGCAGCGAAAAAGCCCCTTTTCATTGCTGTCCTGCGAGATTGAATGCCTTATTCATGAAACATGCAAATCTAGATTGAAAGAGACACGTGCAATTGTGCAAGACTTACGAATGCAGTCAAAACCGTTAAACTCGGTTTTGGTATGAATTTACGAGCTTCCTTTGCGTTGGGAATGTTTGCAAACCTGGTTTGAGGAGCTTTATTAGTGTGTTTCCTTCCCAGATCTTCTTCGTCCCATTACATTCTAGAAAAGTTTGGTTTTTATAGCGGCCAGCGCAGGCCTCTATCACATTGAAGGTGCTGTTTCAGATTGTAAATATTTTAAAAGCCAGAAATGAATAATTCAGTGGAGAGAAGGGGAAAGGAATATTCTCTTTACAGTTACAACCTCCATGCAAACATTTTTTGATAGTATCAAGGGGAAATGCAATAGTTTGGAATTAATTTTGGGGTAGAGGCACGGTGTGCAGTGCATTCGGTTTTTGGTTAAAATGTTTTTTAAACGTAAACACAACAATCCTCTGCTCCGTTTCCAGCCTGCAGGATAGTCTTTCTTCCAGCACAGATTTATGCAATCTAGGGCCAATCTAGGGCTAAATATGCCCAGAAAAGAAATGCGTAAAAAAACTAAAAGATTAAAAAGAACAAATTATTTATTTAAAAGCTTGCTTTCTCAAAGTGGCCAACTTTCTGGCAAGGCCTCGGATCTATCCCCACTTTCAAAGACAAAGATGTTCTGTCACTGAGTGGAGTCAGATCAATGCTGAGGAAGGGACCCGGAAACGAAAACCCTCTGGCTGAGGTCTGTCATGGCTCTGTGCAGGCCGCATGAGCGGTATCTTTCAATCGCCAATTACTGTACCCTTGGTCTCCAGCCATGTGGAATGAATGGAGAGAGCATATAAAAGAAACGGGTGGATCGAACACATAAATGAGCGGTATGACAGGGCACTTGTGGACGTTTCATTTGTCATCATACCCAATAATCTACTTTCAAGCCTCGACGTTAATGCCAAAGAAAGGCGAGGTGACCTGGCACTTTGTCAGGGCATCAGCAATCTAAGTACATTTTTTCATAATTCTCTAGCTTCCCTCCTCAGAAAACATGTTCCTCCACACAATCAGCCACAATGAACAGTATTAGCTCTAGAAGTAGCTCTGTTGTATGGGATATAAAAAGATCAATTATCTAAGAGCTGGAAAAGGAGAAGATACAAAAAAAACCTACATTTGAGATTCAGCAAATATTTTTTGAAAGTTAATATCATTCAACAGAAATTTTATGTTGAGTTGAATCAATATAGCATGTCATTTTGAAATGCTATCACACAGAATGACTTCTAAAGCTCTGTGAACTAAGCCCAGAAGCTTTATAGTTTTGCAGTTATTGCACCACTTATCTGCTTAATCCCATTCTAAATAAGGAATGTACCTGTTCACTCGTGGGGCCTGACTGCTGGTGAAGTTCAGGTTCAACCTCTGAACCTGAACTGCTCTGAACAACACTCCAAATAGCAGTGGTTTGGCAGAAACATATCTTTATCTATATTTAGGGTTTTACTCATAAAAGCATTTGCACTTCCGGTTGTAAATGCACGCAGTAAGACCCTGTTCTGCTCTTTTGGACCTTCGTTAAATGAAACAGGAATAATGACCTTAACCACTTCTGTTCTGAAACTGAAAGCCACAGTTGCTTTTCTCATTAGAAAACTCATTAGAAAGACTGAAAGAAACCTGATGAAAGAGAAACAGACCGTCGTAGGGAACACACATTTCCCAAAGGGAAAGACACTTTGAATTGCATTAATGTCACTTTCTCAGAGGCAGATCATTTGGTGGATGTCTGGATAAATCTTCGTTTTTTTGCATGGTGTAAACTAATAGGGTAGGAGGAAGGATTACCTCCAAGTCGTTAGGGGTTCAAGACCTCTTCCCTCTCCATAATCTTCACATTGTGCTGACTTTCATAATTGGACGGCGACTGAGCTGGAACGAAGTGACCAACTGTTGATAATGGCTGCACACAGACTCGCATGCTTGTGACACAATTTCACTTTAAATCTGGAACTGATAACCAGGAAGCCAAGGACAAAGCGACAGGATTCCTGGTAATTTGCAAGATTAGCGTACGTTTGGTTTAGGTCACAACTGGTACAGACGAAAATCGTGCTCCATAGACACATGTAGGATTCCTAGAGCTGCAAGTAGCGTGCATTTCCATGTGGACATGGAAATGCATGTATACATTTAATTTGGAACAGTTTGTACCGTCACCCTCAAAACATGTGCTTAAAGTCCACACTAATACACAGTTTGAGGTTGAAGGATTGGCCTGTTTCGACTGAAGCATGCAGTGTGTTTTGACATGGTTGACTGATGACAATCCAAGCCTGAGAGTGGCCCTGCTCTTGAGCGCTGGCTGGGGAAAATTCTGTAAAAGGGCTTTTGAGAATGGCTATGTATAGGAGAAGGGAGAAAGTACAATGAACGTTTAGAAAATATTCATATATATTATAGCAGGACACACAAGTGGCAGTAAGTAATCAATAATAAACATAACAGGCTAACTAGACAAAGAGAGACAAGGCGTTAAAGATGAGTGGTATTTAAATATGAAGCTGTAAACATAGCAGGCCGTGATGTTTGTGCTGGGTCTATAATGGTTATTCAGGCTCATGTAAACCACTTGACACACAAGGAACACAAGGCTGTAACCATAAGTTACGCCATAACAAGGTCATTTTTCTGATCTTGACTGTTCTCTACCAGATATTGCGTCACGTTCTCCTGGCAAAGGAAACTGAAATACACAATTTGGACAAAAGTATCTGGACACCCCTTGTTTTGAGGCTGTTTTTCATGGTTCGGGCTAGGCCCCTTAGTTCTAGCGAAGGGAAATCTTAACGCTACAGCATACAATGACATTCTAGACAATTCTATGCTTCCAACTTTGTGGCAACAGTTTGGGGAAGGCCCTTTCCTATTTCAGAGTGACAATGCCCCCATGCACAAAGCAAGGTTCATACAGAAATGGTTTGTCGAGATTGGGCTGGAAGAACTTGACTGGCCTGCACAGAGCCCTGACCTCTAACCCCATCAAACACCTTTGGGATCAACTGGAAAGCCAAGTGTGAGCCAGGCCTAATCGGCCTACATCAGTGCCTGACCTCACTACTGCTCTTCTGCCTGAATTGAAGAAAAACTATGCAGCATTGTTCCAACATCTAGTGGAGAGCCTTCCCATGAGAATGGAAGATGTTATAGCAGCAAAGAGGGGACCAACTCCACATTAATGCCCATGATTTTAGAATGAGATGTCGGATGAGCAGGTGTCCATATACGTTTGGCCATGTAGTGTACTACTGTATATGTTAAATGTTTAGCCTATAATAATAAGGGGCATGATCCAAATTGATCAGTGTAATGTCAATCAATAACCTTTAAAGAAACATTTTCAACATTATTGCATATTGGAGAGTCAGACTCTTTTAAGTCTTAGTCATTGGTGAGAATTAAGAAGATTCTGTGTATGGTGCAAGATATACTGCCCATTGAGAAGGGTTGCATTAGTATATCTTGGCCTCATAAATAATGCTCTGTAGTTTATATTTGAATATATTGCTTAATGACGTAAAATTAACTGAGCACAAAGTACAGAGATGAACTACAAAATAAGCCGGCTTTCACTTCCGTTTGGCACTAATCTTTCAACAACCTTTTAAAACATATTGCATATATTACACTGCCAGAATACATCTCAGATAACCAGTCTACATTCTAATTCCCTGAGAAACCTTCAATTCTTGGCAGTAAAATTTTAACCTGTCTTCTGGTGTCTCATGTAGCTGTGAAAAATGGTGTGATAAATGTTTTGTATAAATGCTCATCTCCGTTCTGCTCCTTGACATATTTAACAAAGATTCCGCACTGAAATAAAGTTCCGAAAAAGTAAACAGAACTGGATCATTGCTATGAGCATTTTCCAAATTCAGCCGAATCACCAAATCTGAAAAATAGGGGCATCTCAACCAGATTATATCTGTATGTTGCAAGCATACGCATGCTCTTTTTCATTTCCTTGCACAGAGCCCTGATCTCAACCCCATAAAACACCTTTGGGATCAACTGGAAATCCAACTGCGAGCCAGGCCTAATCGCCCAACATCAGGCCTAATCGTCCAACGTTAATGCCCATTGGAGCATTGGATGCTCATCTCCGTTCTGCTTCTTGACATATTTAACAAAGATTCCGCACTGAAATAAAGTTCCCAAAAAGTAAACATTCCACACAGGACTGGATCATTCCTATGAGCATTTGCCAAATGTGATAGATTGTGTCAGTACAACACGTATTTAAATGACATTTCTTAATGAATGTGCAGTCCAATTATTTTTGGTTTGCCACTGAATGTATCTGCTTTAAGCACTACTCTGGAGCACGGGCATCTCCCCACTAAACAGGAGATGACCAGAAACCCCCTGTACCAAAGCTGATGCAAACAACAGGTGGAAGCTGGGGTGGTGGAGGGTGATTGCAAATGTTTTAACTCAGAAGCAGCAAAGCTATCAAAGGGCAGCACAGCAGTGAGTGGCACAGTGAGGTCTGATTCTTGGTTTAAAACGGGCGCTCCATTTGAGGTGAGTGCCTGTCATTGGTTGAGTATCAGATGCGTGGTTGCTAGCTGGCCGGCTGCAGCAACAGTTTCCTGACAGAACTTGCTTCGTTCGCGACGCTCATTGAATTGGTTTGTTTGACTTGCTTAATTCTACAAACACAAAGTACAGTAATTACAATAAGGCATCCTCGGAGCATTAAATCCAGACTCTGCCTCTGCATAATTGGCCATAGTAACACACAGGGAAGGAGGGAAGTGAGTCGATAGCCACCGTCACCAATGAATTTGCAGTACAGCTCACTGGGAACAGTTGGCTAAGGCCTCGAATGAGGTCAGATGTGTGCTACATGCTAGATGAACAACATTGGCTAGATTACAGGCGTTTGAGGTCAGACAACTTGCGCTATTGAATTTGTGCATCATTAATTTGAGTGAAGAGATTGACCGAGAAGACAAATGAGGGTAAATACACTGCTCAAAAAAATTAAGGGAACACTTAATCAACACAGTATAACACCAAGTAAATGAAACTTCTGGGATATCGATCTGTCCAGTTAGGAAGCGTAAACGATTGTGAATCAATTTCATGTGCTTTGGTGCAAATGAAAGTGACAACAGGTGGACAGGAGAGGCAACAGCAAGACAACCCCCAAAAAGTAAATGGTTTTGCAGGTGGTGGCCACAGACCATTTCTCTCTCCTCATTCTTCCTGACTGATTTCTCTCTAGTTTTGCATTTTGCTAGTGCCCTTGTCATTACTGGTAACATGAGGCGGTACCTGCAGCCCATTCAGGTTGCACAGGTAGTCCAGCTCCTCCAGGATGGCACATCCATACGTGTCGTCACAAGAAGGTTTGCTGTGTCTCCCAGCACAGTCTCAAGATCGTGGAAGAGAAACCGGGTGACGGGCCATTACACGAGGAGAGCTGGACAGGGCCGTAGAAGGGCAACAACCCAGCAGCAGGACTGGTATCTGCTCCTTTGTGCGAGGAACAGGAGAAGCACTGCCAGAGCCCTACAAAATTACCTCCACCAAACTGTCAGAAACAAACTCCATGAGGGTGGCACGAGGGCCCGACGTCCTGTAGTGGGACCTGTGCTCACAGCCCAGCACCGTGCAGCTCGATTGGCATTTGCCAGAGAACACCAGAATTGGCAGGTTCGCCATTGGCACTCCGTTCTCTTCACAGATGAGAGCAGATTCACACTGAGCACATGTGACAGACGTGAAAGAGTCTGGAGACGCCGTGGCAAATGTTATGCTGCCTGCAACATCATCCAGCATGACCGGTTTGGTTTAATTGACTTGGTGTTATACTGTGATGATTAAGTGTTCCCTTAATTTTTTTGAGCAGTGTACAAATGGTCAATTGGTCAAAGTGATGGCTATATATCCAAAAACCTCAGGTTCAAATTACAGTTGGGAGAAAGGTTGGCCTTTCTTGTGATATCAGCTTCAGTTGCTCATAGTACCTGTAATGGGTGGAAATGTTTTCTACTCAATAGTGGCATGGAGACATGCTGTCATGCCTACAGATGGGAAATGTCCGTTTGTGTGTGTCAAATCAACACTGCTAATGAACACAGGAGTAAAGGCCATTACAGTTAGCAGCCCACTAAATGACAAAAAACCCAACATGAAGAACAAGTACAGGGGTGTTTGCAAAGCTATTCAATGCAAATCAGAAATGCAGACATCTGACAATTTATGCAGAAGGTTAAAAAATGTACGTATGCCCTCTTCTTCCAGGAAGTTTCCTGTCAAGACACACACTGGCTTTTTTAATGACCTTTCCAAATAGTGCCTCATAATTCATACAGACATAAAGAGAAACATAAATTTTATCATTAATGTAAACACATCTCATGGGTCTGATTTCAGAGTTCAGAGTAAAGAGTGAGTATTTGTATGAATATTTCACGGTTCACATTTTGCTCCCAGGGGAGTGTCTAGCCAATGTAATACATTTCCGCTGCAGAGCAATAAAACTCACCTATTGGTAAAAACAGAATCCTTATTTACCTGAATAATTTTTCAGTTTAGTTTATATTTATTTCCTTATAAAAGGATGGGAACTATAGAGATGTGTCATAATGGTCACTGAAGAGCAGCTTTTTTCCCCATTTTTCAGTCACTTTTTGGCTGGCTTTTGTAGTTTAGAAACAAGTAATGAATAATGCATGATGTAAGGCTGACCTAGTGGCATCACAGGGCCACCACATGTGCTATTGTATTATTTTATTACCATGAACTAAACATCATCGCTCTAAAACCTGTCTGCTGGTCAGAGGAACATTTCCCGCTTCCTTGTTAACTAAAAGTGCCTTATGCCATACTTTTATTGTTATACTACTGTGCTATTGTTATACTAGCTGTGTGAGGTGAGTTTTTATATGCAGATAAGAATGAAACGATGGGGGGGGGAAGCCAAGATTTATGCTAGAGCAGTGGTCCCCAACCCTGTTCTTGTAGATCTACCGTCCTGTAGGTTTTCATTTCAACCCTAATTTGGCACACCTGATTCTACTAATTAGCAGCTCAATGAGATCTCTAGCTGTTGAATGAGGTGTGCTTTGTTAGGGCTGGAGTGAAAACCTTTAGGACGGTAGATTTTCAGGAACGGGGTTGGGGACCACTGTGCTAGAGTATGTTAACTTCATAAGTCCAGGAAGCACTTCAAAATCAGGGTGCTATTTTGGTGTTGTGCAATAATAAGGCGTATTTTTACCTTTAAGGCTGCTCTCAATAATTGCCATTCAAAGTCAACAAGGGCAGCAGAAGCTAAATGTCTCTCTTGAATGACCCATGAAAGCAAATACATGGTCTGATTGTGTTATAGAGACAGAACAAAACTGCTACTGTCTTTTTGTCATTTCTTTTTTTCACCAGCAAAAATAGTATTGTTGGCCAGCAGTATGGGACCGCTTTTTATTAAAGGCTGAGAAGACAGGAAGTACAGACTTTAAGCGAAGCCAGCGCTTTCCTTGTCACCATGTCAAATGGCACCTTTATTTCAGATCTGATATTTCCAAATTGATTTTTAAAAGCCTCAGATCTGAGGTTTTCCAAATGGGTTTTTAAAAGGCCTAGATTACTTTATGTTGCCCTTTCCCGTCCTCCTATTCTAAGATGGCATGAAATGGCCGCTAATCGGGGAACTTGCAAGCTTGAAACAAGACTAATAAGAATGTCTATAAGCTTTGCTGTTACCACAGCAGTTTAATGAGAGAGTAAATGAGAAGTAGAAAAACAAGGAGCCTAACAATTTCTGGTTTAGAGTTTAGTCACCATGACAACTGTGACCCGTTGTCAAAATTAAGGTCACAAATGAGGCATTATAACAGTCTGGCTCAGAAGAAAACAGGCACCGACAGCAGTGAAATAAATCATTTTACACATCCACAGCTGTGTCATTTCCTTCTCATTTCTGCTTTTATGAAATGTGTTACAAACGTCAATTTAAAGGATTGTTTGAAGGCGAAAGCCTGTGGGAGGGCAGGTGACACAAACAGAATCATGTCAGAACACGTCACTTGATTGCCAATCACTGCATTGTGGATCACATATTATAGGGTTTTTCTTCAAGCAAGATGGCAGCTACATGTCAACCAGCTGAATATGTATAAATCCAGAACTTGGGTTTACCCGTATACTGGAATAAGCAGGGGTTGTGGTTGGACAATTAGGAAGAGATGTTTAGGTGGCAGTTGACACATGCAATGATAAGTGTGACAGCAATGAGGTCATAAGGACCCTTTTTTTGTACTTACAGAGTAATTTTGAAATGTTGGATAAGAAAGAGTGACAAATGAGGACTGCTTTCACCCAAGGCCATAAATTGACACAGGAGAATTACTGTTGTTCCTGTTTGAGCTAACTGACCCATATAGTACTGCTGTGATTTTAACACTCTGCTCTTAGGATCATGAAATTTATTTAAATATGAGCCCAGCTCAGGCACACTTTTTCACTTCACGGTTTTCAAGCAAGTTGGAGGTACAAGTTACAAGCGTCAGATGAGTACAGAAAACAAGGAAGGAGTTAAAACAAGAATGCAGTGTTGGTTGATGAACCTGCACCTCTTTATTGCACCATGGGGCTGTAATATTAGAGATAAGGAATGTTTTATCATGCTTTCATAAGCTCAACACATACATCCCCCCCCCATAGTCAGGTTCATGACCTCTTAATGTAAACTCGAATGCCTATCTTGTTGTCTCAGCCCCAAAATCATACTAGCGTTGTCACAGGACCTAACAGCACAAAGTTTGTTCTGTTCCAGGCACATATCGGGAAGACATTTGAAAACTTCAGTTACCGTTAAGCAGCTTAAGTGGCATCTGGAGTACATGCAGCCATTTTGTTCTTCTGGAGTAGTGGATGTCTAAACTGAGTCACAGCCTCTTCTTGCTCCACGTTTCCAGTCGGTCACAAAGGATTTCTCTGCAATGTTTTATTTTATATTCTTCAGGTACTGTACAAAAAACAGCACCACATAAGGACATTTTGGGGATAGTCATTGAACCGTCATTGAATAGCTAATTACGATAATTTAATCTAATAATGATATCCTCCCGTGTATTTGAGATTTAGGTTAATCAATAATGGTTTAAAGGTGAAGAGCAAAAACAGAACGTACAACAGAGGGAGGATTTAAGAAATTTAAATAATTTATCCGGCACAGTTATATTGTTAAAATATATGACATTTTTAAATGTACTTTTTATGTTTGTTATTTGTTGCTTGTTCAGTGACTGCATCATCCACATTAATGGATGAAATAAACATGCAGATGCATGAATGCATTATAAAACCTGAAAATAGCTGTTCCATTATTGGGCACATGTACACACGCATTCCTTCAAAGTGACGTACGCGTCTACACATCGTACACCTTGTGAGCATGTACAGTATGTCGCATGTTTTCACGTTTCTACGTGCTGCAAAGCATGATATGAAAATGCTGCCGCTGCAGAAGATTATGCTGAGCTGCAACATGATGCCTCTTATGGTATCAGAGGAAGCACAGCTGGCCCACAGAATGCAGAGTTTTCAAAGTACTGTATGCTGTAATGCACTTGTTCCCAAACGGTGGGTCGTAGGGTTAAGGTGAATCATGACACATGAAGATGACACATGAATACGTGAATTTAATAAGCGGAGGGTAACAAAACATGTCTTTCCTCATGAAGCGGTAGTAGGCATTGCATGTTACTATGTGGATGCATGTCCATGCTGTACGACATTCTCATCCTTGGTGTGGTCTCTCAGACTGCAGATCTAATAATGCCACGTTATGATGAGCTTACCCTCATCATAACACACAACATGGATGTTGGAGAGGCAGGGAACGGTTTACCGGCCCATCTCAACAAAATTGCATTATCAACAAATATTATTAACTGCGGTGGAAGACACAGCAGAAAACCTCTAGTCTGCCAGGGAGGACTGACATACACTTCACATACCAAACCAGAGAGCAGCCTTGTTGAAAAGCTGCTGCCTCATTTCACCTGTAAAAACCTTAGACAAAGAACAAGGTCACCTGACCAGCAGACTAGGCTGAGAACTAGTTCAAGACGACTTCAGAAAGCCATTGGGGAATTTTGGGTATCCCACAGTTCATAAGCCACATAATTTCCCATGAGGCACCTGATGTCATTCTTCTTTGTGTGAGGTAAAATGCCACCCACCCTCTGTAGCCTAGTTTGAGTCCCAAAGAGAATAAAAACTTGTACCATCAAGGCAGGTTGACATGGTTATCTTCTGTCTGCTTTTTAAAATGTCATTTCACCCTTTTCTTTACAGTTGAAAAAAGAAATAATTGAAGAGGTTGAGTTGCGTGCCTTATTGGACCTGGTTTGTTTTGGGGATGAGAGGACACACCATCACCCTCACACACAGTCCACCCTGCAGCTCTTTAAATGTTTAAATATAAAATACTGAGTGGTGTTCTTGAAAGGAAAGTGACAGCTACCGGCACAATGCGTTGTTTGCTTTCCAAAGTAAGAGTTCACTTTACCGTGCTTTGTCAACCTAGCAGAAGTAAAGGGAGGAACTGTAGCTCCATTAGCTTCAACAAAAACTAACAAAAAATAGGTGCTCTTCGAGAGGAAGTTATCTCTGAAATGAAACCAGCGTCCCACTTCTGAGGTTTACTTTACCTACTTTCATCTAGAATCTTTCCACTTCACATAATCTTTCTCATTTGGTTTTAGAATACGTCATACCCTTTGGTTTAAACACTTGTGTGTCTCTGAATATGGATATCTTATTTTTAGATTAGGACATATACGAGAGGAAGAGTATGATTTGATATTATGCTATTTGTTCATTGTACATACAATATTCCGTCATTACAAAATGGCCAGTTCTCTATAGCCTGATCACCAGCTTGTGCTAGTTGCCCTCTTGCCCCAAACACCAGGGGGAACTCACAGGGCAATTAAAGACATGTTAAAGCCTTTACCTATAAACAAATGAAGGGTTTTCTGCATGGTGTCCACTATCTCTCATTTTATTACACCTTGATGGAGTACCAGAGGACAGAATATTTAGATTATGTGGCCACAGTTTACAAGTGGGTAGCTATTTCCTCTTTGTTGTTTCAATTCACATGTGAGCACAATGGTATTTCAAATGCCCCAGTTTCGAATTTACATTTTACAGATAAGTCACCAGATAAAAGTAGAAGTCTTAGTATTGCAATTGACCTTGTCACATGGTAATGACTGAACATGTCACTACTGGTTGGACTTAATAATTATTATTTACAAACATCACCTCTACTGTCAAAAGCAGGAATATATTTCCCATTTTTGCCAGAGGTATTCAAGAGCTGAGCTGAATAAAACAGTCATGTTTGGTCTCCTTTAAATGAAGCGTAAACAATGTTTATCATGGAGCTTTTATCTGTTATCATGGAGCTTTTATCTGTTTTTGACTATTTAAAATGACTTTTTAGAAATATCTGACTTTTTCAGTTTTCTAAAATGCCATCGCCCAAAAAGGGTCAACATCTTCATTCCCTGCCAGGTGAAGTATTTACGTCTACTGAGTTAAGTATGTTAAATTGAGTTTGGACTTGGAGGAGTTAAGAAGACGAATTTAGCATTTTTGGTTTGTAGTTTCTGGATTGTGTGTTGTTCCATTTTATCTTTCTTATCTTGAGATGCAAGGCCCTCCCCTGAGTCTTATGAACCAGAATGGAACTAACATTGTAAATTGTTTTTGGCTCACAACTGTCCCTGTTCACCAGTATGCACACTGTCTCCCATGAACCTCTCTTCATTCTCAGGCTATCCTGGGGAGGTACTTAGGTCCAATACTTGACATCAAGTTCGACTTTGTATGCAGAGATAATCCTGCTGAGGTTAATCCTGAGTTAATGGATGAATAGATGGTTGAAGTGGAAAACTGTCTAGTCTTTGGTACTCAAAACAAATTCTCTGTTCCACAGGCTGTTGTTGCTAGCGAGTAGGTGTGTGACCTTGTTTTGACTCGTCTTCTCGTTGACTTTTCCCCCACAGATACCTGGGCATCACACGACCCCTGACCTACCCAGCCCGACAGAATGGGCAGCTGATGGCCAAAATGATTTTGGGTGTGTGGCTGGTGTCTGCCTCCATCACCCTGCCACCATTCTGTGGCTGGGCCAAGAATGTCAACACTGCTGGGCTGTGCCTGATCAGCCAAGACTTCAGCTACACCATCTATTCCACCGCCGTAGCCTTTTACATCCCCATGGTCGTCATGCTCATTATGTACTACAAGATCTTTCGGGCCGCCCGCAAGAGCGGCGCCAAGCACCGCTTCACTGACTTCTCCCGTCGTGAACGCCTGGAGACGGTGGCCAGTGAGAACCTGAAGATGCAGGGCCTGAAGCCGCCGGGCATGGCAGAGGAGTGCGCTGCCCTGTCCCGGCTACTGAGCCGCGAGCGGCGTAACATCTCCATCTTCAAGCGGGAGCAGAAGGCGGCCACCACGCTGGGTGTGATCGTGGGAGTTTTCTCTATCTGCTGGCTGCCCTTTTTCATCCTGTCCACCGCCCGGCCTTTCATCTGTGGGGTGGAGTGCAGCTGCGTACCCATTTGGTTGGAGCGCACCTTGCTGTGGCTCGGCTATGCCAATTCCCTCATGAATCCCTTCATCTATGCCTTCTTTAACCGCGACTTACGCTCCACTTACAAGGACCTGTTGCGATGCCGCTACCGCAACATCAATCGCCGACTCTCTGCCGTGGGTGTGCACGAGGCCCTCAAGGCTTAAGGGCACCATATGAGGAAAGTGGGGGAAAGTTTGGCAGGAATACCTCCAAAGATTCATGGGAAGTGTTGTCCCAGGATGACAGTCATGGGAATTCTCAGAGTGAACTGCACCCGGCATGTCCGAGGTCAAACATTGAGTGGAAGGAACCCTTTCCCATACTATTCAAACGTCTCTTGAGAAAGCTATGTGGAATTGTAAGAGACTTGCTGTGACAGTCATGCTGTTTCAGGCCTATATAATGAGTAACCCATTTCCATGGGTTATCTTCACTGCATTAGTAGGTGTGTAGCATTTCACCCTGGCTCCCATTATTTTCACAAGGTTGGCATACCAACTAGAGGGCTCTAATTTCAGGAAAAAAAAGACTTAGATTGGAGCGATGCATGTTATTCGTCCAAGTGATGGCTATTTGTAAGCATTAACAGTTCATCACATGTCTTTAGAAGGGATGAACTGATGTCGCCTGGTCTCTCTGACCCAGAGAGTCTATGATAGCAAAGTGAAGAATATCCTGATTAAGTCAGTAGATAGTAAGTGTAATGGTTGTATATGCACAAGGACAAGTGTTATACATATGGACCAATTAAAACCATGCTGTCAACTTCAGATCAATTTCAAAGAACTAATCAGATCAAATACATGAACGGGAATATAGAGCAAAGTGACAAGGCTGAACATCTCTGAATGGTTCACTTTGAATTGCTCAGTATTATACCAGTAGACAAATGACGTTCAATTTATGAATCAGTTGCGGGTCATCTTGCATATCGTTCAGTGGGGTCTGCATGAAACCCACATTTTGTAAGACACTATCAAAAGGAAATAGAAAATGTTTGTGAAGTGAACTTGCGTTTGTTTTGCACAAATTAACATGATTTTATGCTCCACTTGCTTTATATAGTGCATTGTTTTTTTTTGTTTTTTTTAAAATTTGTTTCTGATTTTTTCCCTTTTTCTCCCAATTTTTAGTAGCCAATTGAACCCCTATTCTAATTCAATTCCCCCCCGTGTAGCAACCGCTAGAGAACCACCGCTGCACAACCCCGTCAATCGGCACTTTTTTTCAGGAAGGACGCTACGTCCTCTACAGGGCGCAGCTCCTGACCGTGACACGCCCTGGGTCCCCCTGTGCGCAGCGGTTCTCTCCGAGCCCCTCCCCCCACCCGGAAGCGACCGCCAATTGTCGCCTCCACAGGGCACCGGCCACGCTCGGCTATGGCAGGACCGGGGCGCGAACCCCGATCCTCGGAGTACAACTGCGCTGACTGAAAGTCAGCGGTCTTTACCGCTGTACCACCGCGGCGGCCTATATAGTGCATTGTTACACCAAGCAAATACAAATGGATTTTTTAAAAAGTCTCAACAAAGCGGTTTATTGTTTTGCAAAATACTACAGTGAAATTTCTTATGTAAAAAGTTTTTGGAGCAACTACACTTTCGATGTCAGGCCAATTTAGACCCTTGTTTCATACATTTCAGTTGGATCATTATGACTCCTGTCCAAACAGTCCATAACCATAACATGATAGGGAGACACTTTTATTGATGCTATAGGGTCGCGATGCAGGAAGTTATGAGTACAACAATAAAATCAATTGTGTTTGACAGTTGAAGCAGTTGTTGACACAGAGCCTTATCACAGTGTAACAGAGGAACTTGTCAGAGCTGGCATGGTTTTAACTCTTTGTTGTTCTTCTGTAACTCCCAATGCATCACTTGGCCCTGAGAAGCTGGACCTGGATCCTGTTTCGGCGCGGTAGTTTCACCCATAATTCAGTTTGTTTGTCATCTTTTTAATCAAAATCAGCTGAAAAATGTGTGCTTTTTCTACCTCGATATTTTGAAATATACTATTGGCATAAAAACTGACTCAGAGCCTGTGGATTTTTGTTTTTATGAAAATGATGGTTTATGTTTTTAAACATTAACAACATGATTAATTACTAATGTGACCAGACACGCATACTTGCACAAAGAAACACAAGTGCGCACACTGGTAGCACAAAGAATTGCGTAAATACCTTGGATCATTTATCATTTGGGGCATTGGGGGTAAAGACATACTACCATATCCAAAGCTCATACTCATATTGTACTTATAGTCACATACTGCGGTACACATTCAAACTGCCAGAAAGTAAGAGAATGAATTATACAAACCTAGAGAACAGCAGCAACTTTTCTTCATGAACGCTGAATATATTTGAAAGCATACTGAGTCAGAGAACACATTTAGACGCAGCAGGGCAATGCTGTAAATTGGAATGGGGAGGAAGACAATGAACAAGAGTGGCCTTTAATCTCAGTCTGCTCCCAGCCAGTGTTCATGGCATCTGTGTCCCCTCTGAACTGCATCAACGAAGTAAACAGTGGTTTACAGATTGAGAAGGAGAGCAGTATAGTACATTATTAGAAATGGGCATGCTTTGAACAGCATTTTCAAAGCATTTTTCGAATAAAAAAACATGAACATGCTTTCAACAGCATTTTTCAGTAGGCTTGAGAGAGAGAGAGAGAGAGAGAGAGAGAGACAAAGAGAGAGATAGAGGGAGAGTGTGTGCGTATCTGTGTGTATATGCACGTGTGTGTGTGTGTGTGTGTGTGTGTGTGTGTGTTTGTGTGAGAGACAGACAGTGGCAGATGGCTAGGCCAAACAACCAGCCCACAGGTCTCTCTGTCATGCACAGTCTGGAGTTAAGCGATCTCCCACCTATTTTTGATACAGAAAACAGGTTTAGGTAACCAATGACTAAAGCTGAAACCTTACGTCAGAAACATTCCTGAAACCCTTTTTAACATCTTAAATTATGTCTTCTTTTTTTACGTGGAAGTTTGGGAAAAAGCATAGTAGGAACATAACAGGAACAGGGTATCATGCCTGCACAACATGAGCTGGCACAGACGTGCCCACGACTTAACCCCTTCTTTTGGACACTATATCGGCTCTCTGTCTACCCCACTGCCTCCTGCAGTCTTATGCCGTACAGAGTGATGATAAAGCTGGAGTAGCCCATGATTTGCATACCCACCAGTGTTGCAGTAATCCCTGACTGATCTGGCAATGGCTACAAATTACATTTACATCCTCCTATTCCAAAAGTCCTTCTAGCGACAGCTATAAATACCACTCTGATGTGCCACATGCCATTTTCAGTAATCCAAATTATCTTGTGTGACCTGACAAAAATTAACATCCTCCCACTATTACAGCCTTTGGCCAATGGCAATGTTCCAACCAGCTACAAATAGGAAGCACATTCGAAGATATTAGAGGTACTGAAGAAGTCCTGAAATGTGGAATGTTGAAGCAGGATGTAATGGATTTTAGTGGCGGATAATCAAACGCGAAGGTAGGGGGATCAGAACAAGTTACTCATGCAGCGAGGACCAATAAAGAGAATAACAAAATAAATGCAAAGAAAGAAGAGACAGGAAACTAATTCCTTGTGGCTAAACAGCCAAACGAAAATCAACCCACTAAAATAGGGTGAACTCGAATAACGAGTGAAACGCAAACTAAATCTCCCGAGCTCAATACTGGAGCCAAAACGGGAAACTTAGCAAAGAAAATAACACCTTCGGCACATAAGTTCGGACGGCCGGAAGAGTGTAAAACAAACGAAACAAACAAAGAAAACTGTCTCAGAGAGAACAGCAAAGAATAAAATAAATAGTACAGAATGCTAACAGGAGGAATAATACCTATACCTGAACTAAAAGCTAATAGTAAGTCCCCCGTGAACATAAACAGCATTTAATATCACAAGGTCGCTAGTACCTGGCTATACCTGGCTCAATGCAATGTCGGATGACAAAGAAGCATCGGGGAAGCGGAAGTGAGGAACTTAAATACCCCGCAGGTAGAGGCACAGGTGAAAACAATGATGAAGGAAAGCAAACCCCGGAAAGGGACCTGGAAAAAATCGGATAAATTCTCAATCGGTAAATAATGACGAGAACCGCAACGGAAAGAAAAAAAAACCCACGAACCATGACACAGGATAGTTAGCTTGGGAGAATACTTGAGATGGAGTGTGCTAAAGCCAAATCTAGGTACCAGTATTGGGGTCACTCCTCATTTGAATTGAGAATTGCAGATAAATTCAATTTCAATTCTTGAATTTGAATTTAAAATGGTAATGGGAATTAGAATTCAATTAAATGTTTTTAAATAAAATTGCAGTGCCTACTTAATTTTACTTGTCATTTTTTACTTTGATATCAATGACACTTTGTTACAAGGATTGCATCTAATGTGTTACCGAAACATTTAACACACACCATTGAAGTAAGATTTCTTACAAAGCACTGGAGCTTGTCTATACTTAAAGTTTATATGTAGTTTCTGATAATTCATTTAAAATTTAAATATGATTACACTACATTTCCCTGAATGCATTACAACAGTATTTGACATCTGACAAGGTAATATCTGAATAATTTTAGCATTGTTTGTGTTATGTGATAGATGAAAGGTGTTTTTGGAAGCTGGCAGAGACATATTAATCGAAATGGATGATGTTTTCACAATTTATAAATTAGCAGAATTTATTTGAATGTCACATTCTGGAGATTTTTTAAAATAAAAATTCTGAAATCCCAAATTGACCAACCCTGTTAGTAGTACCTTGGCTGATGCTCAGCCACAATCGTCGCTCCATTCACTTTTAAATTCAGCTTTGCTTTTAGAAGGAGTACAAGCATTGTAATTTCAACTGACATTAGCCATGGATTAATCTGAAGGGAGTCATTACTACTCTGAAGACCTGGATGAGTATTATGTGAGAAGAAGTTAGGTTAACATGCTTTTTTTTCACTTTAGGGCAATAAATGTATGCCTTCCCTGCCAAGACTTAATGAATTCACCAAGCCACATCCACCAAGTTTCTACACACCATCATAAAAATGATGTGACGGTGCTATGAGCTGTGAAAACTATATTCAAGTTTCAATCACAGCTATCAGAAGAAAACAAGAAAAACTTCTGTCCTATCTGCTGGGAACCAGTCGAAGAACAGAAACAAACAGCAGGAGTGTGTTTTCAGGGTCATGCAGTGGCGCATTTCATCCGCCTTTTTTAAACTTTCTACCTTAGTGGATGAAGAATTAATGAACTAGACTCCTCTGTGGGGCTGTCCAAGTGCTCTCTATTAACAGACATGAACAGGTTCTCATTGGTGATCCTCACAATCTGGCATTTCGAATAATCCTTGTTCCCTCTCCTTGGGCATCATCCACAACCCCCACCCACCCTCCCAAGATATCATGCCCAAATCCCTGCCTGTAAATATTAAAGGCCATGCTTCAAAAGACATACATGTCTACAAGGCACAGTTTTTTTCAAAGCAGGTATGTGTCTCGGCTGCTTATGACATCACAGAGCCTCGCTGGGGGGAGAGATCTAAGGCCAGGGTCCTGGGTTTCTGGGCAAACGGCACTGCTGGAACAGATATTTCGCTAGCACGTAACATTTGCTCATGTTGATGAAGGTATGTGAACTGCTCTATGGCTGAGGATACAGCGTTTGTGAGAGCCAGCTTATCTGCTAGGCAGAGGCAAAGCCACAATTTATGCAGTGAATTCAAGCTGTGAATTGTACAGTTTGAAATGATGCACACCTTTTCAAAATGTACAACTATAAATATGTCTCTATATATATATATACTGTATATAAATCACATATAGTGCTTGCAGCTATAGAAAGAACTTCAGTGAGAACTCAAGCTGTTTATTAGACGGCATGACAGCACTGAGGAAATATGACAATTTGATTATGAATTTAACATAATTTTAAAATCTACATAATTTCTCTAAAATTAGCTGCCATTTAAAACATTTGTTGATTAATCTGAGCAATTACATAATATGCTAAAATAAAATAATTTTACACCCATTCACTTTTAAAAATAAATAAATCTATTCTCTGGAAATCTAAGGCTAACATAATAAGATAATTATAAAAAATTTGATTCAGGAATATGAAGATAAAGCAAGACAATACAAAAACAAGAACAAAACTGGTGCTGCTTAAATCAATGCCAATATTTAATTAAACATAATAAATTCAATATGGCTGCAAATACAGGTCCCATTCAGGATACATCGTCATAATGTAAATCGTCTGGCTGTGAAAATGCAAAGGGACAGTTGTTCCTTTCCCCCTGTATTCATCATAGGTGCATAGCATATGCAATATTGAGTGTTTGGTTATAAATCTTCATAAGGCCAGTCATGAATGAATGATCTGCCAGTCCTGTTATCTTTATCACTGAGATGAGCTGGGCCGTGACTGGGCCACACACCCCCCGTAAAAAAGCCTGCTGCTTTTTTGAAAAATGCCCTATATTAAATAACAAAATAATACTCCTTGGAAAGATGTATATATTAAAAACTCCAACAAGAAATGAATTAACACTCAGTCTGTTTCGACAATATATAAAACACTATTCCATGAAGGAAGCAATAATGGCAAAAATAAACAATAAAATTAGAGAACATCTTGTCATTTGGAAAACCCTCAGTAAAGGAGAGAATTGGGAGATACCTGATGTCCCCCTGTCCCCATGATACCATAATGAATTTATTCATGTATGCATTCATTTATTTTACAGTTCAATAGTTTTATTTTATTTTTTATTAGTATTTACTTATCTATTGTTATTACTATCTTGGTGGGGGGGGTTTTTTTCCCTCATGTTTTGTGTAATTTTCTGTTTCATTTTATTATTATTATTATTTAATTTTTTTTGTTTCTGTTTGCTATTTATTTCATTTATTTATTATTATTATTTGTATTATTATTTTACTTATGTATTTATTATTATTATTGTTTATTGTTTCTTGTCTTTGTGTTTAATGTTATATGTTTTAATTGAGGCCCAGGGGTTTCTGGGTGACGCCTGGCTGTGTTGATTATGCACAGGGGGGTGGGTGGGGTGAAAGTTTCATTTATCTCTTGGTTCATTCTTTAGCTCCTTGCACTTGGGAGAAGGGGGTTGGGACCACGGGGGTGTTTGTTTTATTTGTTTTTGTTTAGTTACAGATGTTTTTGTCTTGGAGATACTACGGGGGGCACGATAATATAATAAAATGCCAAAGACAGAGAAATGAGTATAATAAATAATGAAGTATAATAAGGATTGGCGATAATATTGGCAAAAAATGTATAAATAAAAAATAAATAAATAAAATACTCATAATAAAATAAATAAAAAATAATAATAATGAAGTTGTCCCCCAAAGTTGGGGGGGGTGGTGGTGGGTTAAAAAAAATATATATATATATTTTTTTAAATAGCTTGCTGCCGCAGTTTCAGTTTAGGCTCCAACAACATGAGATTTATGGAAAACCATAATGTTCCCATTCGTCCCTGAACACTTCCGGTGAATACAAAAGAAGAATATCGCAATCAGAATAACAGTTTTTTTGTGGCTAATGCATACATATGAAACATTGATGTTATGTACTTGACAGACTTAATAAATCATATTTGAAAATATGCAGGCGCTTTGGTCCTGTTTTGGAAAACTTTGGTGGTCTAGATATAGTAAGAAGATAGTGTAAACACATTCAGGCTGGCATAACTGTGAACACCCCTTTTCAGCTGCATTGTTTGCCTATTTTAGGTCCCCCATCCAGTTGATGTCTCCTATTGGTTATTTTGTGGTATTTGGGGCGGGGGCACGCATTTTATGGTGTAGGTTAATGTGATTGCGGATTGAGAGGTGGGAGGTGGAATCCCTATCAGTAGGCCCAAATTCTCCATTTCAGTTCATAACTGGGAACGATCATGGCTACAAGTTTTACAACCTAGGGGTTAGTCTTTACCAACAGGCAACACAACAATAAAAGTGGTTCGTTTCGATTGCGACTGTCATCATTTGGATTATTCCCCGTAGAAGCCAGCAGCAAGTGTTGACAATACATAGAAATATTTAAGATTTATATGAAGAATTAGATGTGCGTCTTCCCTTTTAAGGCAGTTCAGACTCATAGCTGCATGAAGGAACCCTGATTGAAACACACTGCTGAGAGCAGGTAGGTAGCTTTTGTTATTTGTTCATTGCCTGCCTGTAAAGAGCATAATCATGCAGTTTTTGGTTATGCCGAGTGCCACCAATTTTGACGGCATAATTGTCCTGCTCAACATGGGTCGCTTTCCAATTTAGGATGATTCACGCGTCGATGCCACTTTACAAAGTAACCCCACACCTCCCGTATGCTGCACTTGATCATGCTACATGAACAAGACCTTTATTTTTCTGAAGTTTTTTTTTCTTATTTTTTAAAGTTTTTTTATTTTTGACTGCGAAGATTTTAAAAGATAGATGGCATTGCAACTGGAGCTCAGCTAATTATAGAATGTAGTCTTATTTAGCATTGTAACTTTGCATCTGACTGACCTGGTTGGCACAAGTTTCTGGGCGTGCACCTTCCCTTTACATAGACGGTGTGAACTAACAAGCAGTGAACATCCACTTCGGCTCCCTAGGCCACTGATGTAATCAATTGCCTGCTGGGAGCTGACATTAACTTTTATCAGAAGAACAGGGGCCTTGTTTCAAAGTGCTGCACAGAATTACTGATCTTGCGGTTATCCGAATGGGCTATCCTGTTAATGGTTCTCTACCAAGTGACTCTTCCTGTTAAAATCTGGTTTTCACTGCTTGATGTTCCCCATGGTCTAGCATTGTATCCTGGCTATTTCAGTGCAGCATGGGGCCAGCTGCCCAACAAGGTGCATAATCGGCTGCAGACTTGCCATGGAGGACAGGCTCCTGTTCGTGAGTTTGGTTTCCCTGCCTCACTGCACAAAGGCGACTCCGCCGTTCGATCGGGCAACTGAAGTTCGCTTGCAGAAACCGCGTAGGAAGGTTACTCTTCAAGCGCTACGACACCTCAGCTGGCGCAGCGCAGAGTGGAGAGGAGCAGGAAGCAGGAAGCACACATCTTAGAGGAGAGTGTGCAATTGTTTACAATTTCTTAAACTGACAAATGACGCTAAAGCAATGAAATGGGCCAGAAATTTAACTACCAATCGATTTTTGTTAAACAAAACTATAATGCTCAGAAAATATAAGCGAAAAATAACCAAAGGTATGTATTAGCTTCCCACATTCATGCTGATGGATGAAACATTGCACCATGAAGCAATCAGCCATTTCCCAATTCATTTAAAAAAAAAGTTTATTTCCATTTGACTCGAGGCAAGATGAATATCTAATTTTCAAATTGTTCAAATTTCTATAGATGGAGCGATGCATCATAGTACTTCTCTGGTATTTTATGTATGAATGTGTGCACTGTGAGTGAAAAAATAATAACACGATATTCCTGAAAATATAAAGAGAAAAACATTGAAGAATACAATAAGGGCGTGCACAACTAGGTGCAGTTCTGCAAAGCTGATTCCTGGTTTCCCAGAAAAAGGAAGCTGCAGAAGTTGTCACAGCAGGACACAAGCTTTTTATGAAAGGTTAATAAAGGTGGCAATTACATGACTTTGTGCAGCTGGGTTGGTGCATTATTTCAGAAATTTTCATTCTGTCTGCACCTGTCAGAGCTGCTATCTGCCTGTGCCTAAGTACTGTCAGAGCACATCGGTTCTGATCCGCAGCATAGCCTGTGCGCCTGGCCCTTCTGACCTGACACTGTCAGATAGCGGATCTCCCACACAAATCAGAAAACGAGGATGCTCTCGCTGCTTGCTACTCACCGGTTAGCCAGCAGAGCAACTAAACACAGAGCTCCTTGAGTGAACCGTGCACCAAGGACTCTTCTGGCTAATGTGAGAGAAGGCTGTTCCATGGTTGAGCATGCTTTGACAGGCTTGGGCCGGGCGATAAACCGTAACGATAATCATTTTTAGTACAGTAACAATAATCGCCTCTGTGCGGAAGTTCGGCTTTCTTTGCGTATTGCTTTTTTCTACAATCATACCTGACGCCCTTATGCACCTCCAAATTTAAGAGGCCGATTAAAATGCTTCCGGAAAAAATCGGAGATCACTCCTATCTATAGTGTGGTGATATGGGCCCAATCCCAAACAGAGCCTTCTGGTCTTGTGGACTATGAACTCACAGACTTCCGTGGCATATTTCCGGGGACAGGTGAGTCCACGAGTGGACAGGGGTTGAGGGGTATATAAAGGGTAAAATGGGACAAGACGTCTGATATCACTCAACACATTTCTGAGAAGGAGAGACACGACCTTACTCTAATTTATATGACAAGAGAGGATGAGGCGAGTCATCCAACACCTGAACCAGGCATGTAGGAACTGTGAAAAGCCAGGGTTGTGTGCTAACAAGCATTTCCCAGAAATCCTTCCAGAACAGCTTTGAAATAAGTTAATTCGAATGACTTTTTAAAGGAAAATGACATGAGAGTGGGTTGAGTGAGAAGAAAAGACATATTATATTGTTTTTTGAGCATATTGCAGGTTCATGCAGCATGTCATAAAATTACAGCAGTTATGAATAATGCTGGGTGTTTGTCACAGAAAATATTGGCTAAAGACATGGAGCACTCATGGCAAAGTTGTTGAAAATCACGAAAAACTGAAAAAAGGCAGAAGAAAATATCAGCAGTTGTCACTAGTAACAAATAATTTAAAATGCAGTGATAGGCTGGTGCATTTAATCATTTTGGTACATGGAAAGAAAGAGCATGTTTTTGTAGTTTTTATTAGTGTAATGTACTATACAAATTATATGGAATTTATACGCCTCGCTTACCACCACAAAGAAAATATGGCCACCGGCATTTCCTACGTCATTGACCTGAACGGAATTCTGGGTAATTCCATCAGTCTAAGGCTAAATCCCAAACTGAGCCCTCTGGAATCGTAGGCTGTGCATGTGCAGTCTTTAATTCTGTATTTCCAGGGGCAGGTAAGTCTGCATTGACGCATACTTTCAAAAAGGCCGGGTAGAGGGTGTGAAAAATCTGCCCAAGAGCACTGGACACAGACACTGTTTTCACAATGGGTCAGCGCTAAGCTCTTGTGGACGTGACGAGAACGCACCTTTGAGTCCACGAGTCTGTGAGTCCGGAGAATGGGATTCGGCCTGTTTGCAGCGATACAGACTAACCAAGAGGGCAGATAGAGGGTAAAAAAAGGTCTGCACAAGCAGAAACACAGCTGTGACAATTGGACAGCCCTAAGCCCTCGTGGACTTGACAGGAACACATTTTTGAGTCCATGAATCCAGAGGTTCACAGAATGGGATTCAGCCATAATACCCGATCTGCACAAAGCCACAGCTTCCATGTGATCCACAAAAAAAACACATCATATGAACACATTGAAGCTGTTCCACGAAGCAGCGTAGCCTTGCTTCCGTCTTATCAATATCTAATAATTACTGTTGTTTTAATTACTGTGTGGTGTTTTCACATGACATATAAAGTTTGAAGCATTTCACCTGGCCTTTGAAATTTCACTAGCCGACTGTATCACATATTCTTTAAAAAAAGGAGAAAAAATAAGGCCAATGCGCTGCATAGCTGCTATGATTGTTACTGCGATGATAATAATTATTGCCCAACCCTAACAACTTATATCAATCCTATACCTATCCACTGACAAAACATACCAAGAAATTACTTAGATCATACGAACCTCATAATTAAACATGCATATTCATTCAAATACGTCCTGAAATCTTTATGAGATGGTAATGCAATGAGGTGATACAACATGCTGCAGACACAGGGAACTCACAGGGAAATAATCTGTGGGTGTAATAGCTGTTGGTATTAAACGAGAGTTCCGCTGCTACCAATGACTTTAATGTACTCCTTGAGTCAAGGAAAATAGTTTACTTTATTTTTGTGCGTCAACTTCACTCCACCAGCTTTTGGAAAAAAAACCTGTAGAGACAAGGATGCCTGAGGCCGGATTTACATCTTTGTCTCCGTTAACATCTGTATTCTCAGGCTGTTCACCTTCAAAAGGCACAAAGTACAAATAAGAAGCCTCTAAAGATTCGACCATTGAAGGGTTCGGCAGCACAAAGGGGGTTGGTTCAATGTCGTTAGATCAATGATCTAATGCTGAAACAGACGCATGAAAACTGATTTTCTCTCCGAAAACTTTCAGCGCCATTATTTCCCCAGAGTCTGCGTTACATTTTAAGTGAGGCAGTTTGCAACTGACAAAAAAAAATGCATTTGAGGAATGAAAACAAATCAATCGCCACAGTCAGACTCACAATCTACAGTTTCAAATATGTTCTGCAATGACCTGGAACTTCAGTGAATAACATTCCTTTGAAAGAGTAGTGAAAGACCCTTGAGATAATAGGCATACAATTTCTGACAACTACTGCAAGTGAAGCTTTAAAAAATAGGTTTTAATGGTGCTTTATAAAATTATCTTGACCTTCTTGGGGGAACCAAGCCCCGAGTTTTAGCTAGACCACGCCTTTTTCATTATTTAAAAAAAATGCATCCAGCAACAGAAAAAAAGGAGCTGGACATATGGCTGGCTACCACGCCCCTTCCCATATGCTGCCCTCACTCTGTTACAAAGAAAAGTATTGAGAGAGAGCACCACGCATCATACTCTGAAAACCACGCCCACCGTGGGGGAAAACAATCCGCACGAAACAGTGTCACAAACGGGAAAACGCCGGTAGCTTGCTAAGAACCACTGATCTAAAACATTTAATTTCAGGTCAGTGTGAAGAACACCACATTTCAGCATGTCAAAAGACTATATTGGTACCCTGTGTCTACCAGAGAGGAAAAGGTATATTGACAAACGCAATATTGTTGGACTCCCTCAAAGTCCCTTCCCTGCGCTGCATAGCTGCTATGATTGTTATTGCGATGATAATAATTATTGCCCAACCCTAACAACTTATATCAATCCTATACCTATCCACTGACAAAACATACCAAGAAATTACTTAGATCATACGAACCTCATAATTAAACATGCATATTCATTCAAATACGTCCTGAAATCTTTATGAGATGGTAATGCAATGAGGTGATACAACATGCTGCAGACACAGGGAACTCACAGGGAAATAATCTGTGGGTGTAATAGCTGTTGGTATTAAACAAGAGTTCCGCCGCTACCAATGACTTTAATGTACTCCTTGAGTCAAGGAAAATAGTTTACTTTATTTTTGTGTGTCAACTTCACTCCACCAGCTGACATTTTGATCAATAGTTGTAAATATCAAAGTAGCTATGTAACTTCTGGCCATTCCATGGGATCATTTCTCCTAGCTACTTTGATATTTACAACTATTGATCAAAATGTCAGCAGGTAAGATAATGGTTTAATCTAAGATCAAAACATCCAAGTCTAACTACACCTTAACCAGTAATGTGATAGCGCACTACTACTACTAGCTATTATAATTATTATTGTTGTTATTAGTAGCCTAATAGGCTAACGTTACTTTATTTCGCTGGCTTAGCCTAAAACCTGCATGGTTTTTTTGTCTGGTCAAATTACCAACTGTATTTTAACAAATAATTTTAGTAAATTGTATTTTATGAAGGTTCTCATAAAATATATATATATATCATAAAAAAACTTGAGATTTCCATTGAAAGCTGATTTTTCTTTTTGTTAGGAATCTACACACATACAACGATAATTTTTTTGTTAGTGGATGATAATTTGCACTTGCAAATATAATAGGCTACTGTAACATTATAGCACTCCGATTTATCCACATTCCACTACAAACAATTTGCATATGGTCAAAATGTTTTAGCGTTATTTACAGCAATATAGTTAGCTGTAAATTGACAATTGGATAACTTATTTGACTTAGGCTACCTGTGAAAAAAAAGCCTGCTGCACACATAAGCATGTCCGCCGACGCTTTTATTGCTCGGATCCACTTTTTTCATCTTATGGGCTCCGTTTGGCGGTTCGGAATCGTATAAAACTGCAATTCTGGGTTTTGTTTGTAGTGCATCCCACTAAACAACAACTTTTAGGCATTTTTATGCTGTTAGCTAACAGATCGAAATGACAAGAGGGCACCGGCACTTCAAGTCAAATGGACGGCGATGGCGCGATGCGTTTTCCCCCCGGGGTAGGCGTGGCCTATTTGCGCTCTGTCTCCATCCCCCTCCCTTCCCAAGGCATTTTTGGATGACGATGCGAGGCCGGAAAGCAGCCGAAGTGACCAGAAAGATGGGGGACGTGGCGTGATAACCAATCAGATTAAATATTTGACGTATAAATTGTTCTCTTTTTCTAATTTTATTTCCCCATTCCTAGTTCTGTCATGGAGGACCCGTTAATTATTGCTGTGTTGTGATTTCCCAAATAATATGAGTGGTATAATTGAACAAACAGTGTTAAAAAAATAGCACATACTTACACCTATAATGTGTCTTTGTTTGTCTATGCACAACCATTTTCTTTTACAAAACATAATTTTAAGACCCCCGTAGGCCTACGAATTTTATATTTCCCATCTGGCTTCACTGAAGCGGGACAACAAATTGAACGAGACAAGTAGCCAGTTAAACTGAACGAGATCGAATGAACTGCTCTTCCGAACTCGAAAATCTGCTACTGCGGTCAAAAAGAATGACAAATCGCTGCAGTCTGTAAATTCGCACATTGAGCTTACATAGCCTAGCCTACAAGTTGAATGCAGGATTCATGTATACAATCAAGCAACTGATATTTATTAATGTAAACTTATACGTTGTTATTGGTAAATGCAAGTTTAGTGGAGCGGGCACTGGCAGCACTGTTGAACGTACATGTAGGCTAGCTACTACGAATACTGAGTCATCACGGATCAAACTGACGCCATTTAAAAAAAAATGTTTTAATCAAAACTCAATCAAAAAAAGGTTTGAAAGGTTCAATACAATTAGATATCTCAGGATGAGATCACTCGAACTGTGCTAAGACCCGACACTGTCTGTGACTGTCACTACCAGCCCAGCATGACGTCTTGAACTTCTCTCCTTTTATATGTCCCGATAAAAGGGCGTTAACAAATGATGACGAAATGAAGTACCAGAGAGGCGTGGTTCCCATTGACACGTCACATATTTTTCTTATATCGTTCACCCCATAGAGGGAAAGATTCCGGTAATTTTTATTACAAAATGAGAAACATCAACCTTTGTATTGAACATTCGAGATTGGGACTACAGTCAATCACCAGCATTTTGGCGTGGCCCTACACATAACTTCAACTAAAATAAGTTGTTTCAGTGCTTGGTTCCCCTTTATGTTGCACTAGACCCGTTACACAATTAAGAAGTGCACTGTTTAAACCGAGATGCATGAAGATGACATGGAATGCCCTGTCTCTGCACACTAAAAGGTAGGACAAGGACTTTTAAACCCCACCTGGCATAATACCGTGGTCTTTAGCAAAGCAAAAACACGCCCCAGAATAAATAAAAAGTGGGACCTTATGCAAATAGTCTGCCGGTGCTTCTATGATGGTCACAGTTTAAGGGAGGCGGTTATATCCCCGTCTATGACATTGTGCCTGTAATGCAACTACATTGCATGCCTGATGTCCTAATTCTACAGCAGATGGCTGCATACAATAACAAAGCACAGGGGTGCTGAGAAGAGCCCATGGCCTTGCTTAATATATATTGGATAGCGGAAACAATATCATTAAGCAGACCATCTGGGCCTCTAAGTACAACTTACGCAGCATGTAATCGAAGTGCCATCTCCATTGACAGCAGCTTAGATTACAATACACATCACATGCAATTCCACTCGCAGATTTCAAAGCAATTGGAGGGGAGTCGTCACAATAAAAATCTAAACAGAGTGTGGCCCTCCGGGCAATGAGTCATGTTCTTCTTTTCAGGTGGCAATTCATATTCCATTCCTTTACTTATTTATTCATTTCTTTTCTTTCGGAAAACGAGGAAGGAGGTCATTTGGGAACCAAGATCTATTTTCCGTGATACAAGAAAGCTGTTTTGCCTCTGACAGCTATTATTTCCGTCAAAGTTATGAGCCCTCTTTGTGGGGCAGTTTCATCAATTTTTTAGATCGAAATGTTTGGTGCTTAATGTGTTCTGGACAGTCTTTCTTTTTGTACCTGTCTAAATCCAGCCAGGGAACTAGAAGTGAGGATTTGAGTGGGTGACCACTCAAGGAATTACTTCAGGAGGGTAAAATACATACTTTTAACATTCAATATATTAAATTCTTCAATTATGTACATTACATAAACATCAGAACTGCAAAACTGAAATTCCATTGTTCTGCCTGTCGGGGTATGGGTTATGTGTACAGGTCTATGTTATTCTACAGTCTGGTACAGGTGGCTAAAGAAGTGCTATGTTATTCTACAGTCTGGTACAGGTGGCTAAAGAAGTGCTATGTTATTCTACAGTCTGGTACAGGTGGCTAAAGAAGTGCTATGTTATTCTACAGTCTGGTACAGGTGGCTAAAGAAGTGCTATGTTATTCTACAGTCTGGTACAGGTGGCTAAAGAAGTGCTATGTTATTCTACAGTCTGGTACAGGTGGCTAAAGAAGTGCTATGTTATTCTACAGTCTGGTACAGGTGGCTAAAGAAGTGCTATGTTATTCTACAGTCTAGGTGGCTAAAGAAGTGCTATGTTAGACATGTAATGACTTCAGCTCTCACCTGCAATGGGTGCCATTGTATGCGGCTTCAGCGCTCATATAGTGCTACATCACAGTGTGGTATAATGTGTGTAAAGTACGTACAAAATGGTACCAGTTTGCTTACAGCAAGCCCTGCAGCTGAATATACCAGTGGCCACATTTTAATCAAAGTGAGAAAATTGCATATGCATTTCAGTTTTCTCGGAAAACATTGCTGAAGCATATTCATTATAAACACTGACAACATGCTTCTGCGAAATTGGCATCAGAAAATGTACAACTATATAATGATAATGTAATGAAATCTGCCAATATGATATGAATTGGATTAGTCTTCCATTTCCTGTTTAAAGATATGCACAGCGGCAAATTAAGTATTTCACAGCCTCAATGTTCCTGTCATTTCAATGGCTGGCAGATACACATACATCAGTGGCAGGAAGTAGTTCATTCTTTGCGCCGAGCTGCTGACAGGTGCATTCCCAGCATCTTATCTGCGATGGAGGAGGAAGGAGAGATGCGCCGCTCAACCAAACAATGGCGATGCATTAAGAAGGGACCCGGTCGTAATTACACATCTAGGTGTAAGGCAGATTAAAACTCAATCTTTATCATTCTCCATTTCAGAATGCAGTGTTTCTGCAGCCTCCTACAATGTTGAGAGGCCAAGGCAGTTTTTGGAAAGACCAAACATGCAGGGCTTCTCTCCCACTGTAGGATCTGTATTTTCCTCTGGGACATTTACTCACGAGAGAAACCCTTCAAAACAGCACCAGCAATCATAGCACTGTCAATAAACATAACAGACATAATAGTTACAGGTAATGTATTTCCTTTTTAGGTTTTTCAATCCAGCCTTTGAACTGGGACATAGATGCTTATCATGCTTATCTCTTATACACTTTACTTTCTATATATATATAACATTTAATTATTAGGAAGGCATACATGATATTTTACAGCAGGGATGTATGTACCTTTGGTCAGGATCAGGACCTTAAACACAAAATAACTGATAAGAACCCATAGCACTCTATGTATGCAGATATGTATGCCAAATGCTATGGTTAATAACAGTATGGTTATTATTAAATCTTCTCTTTTACTAATGAATCGTTCATTTGCTCAGTCTGAGTTGAAATCTTGTGTAATGGGTCCGGTGTTACTCACAGATATGATTGGAAAATGGATGCTAAATGAATCCCTAGTACGCATCATATATCATATAAATTAAACTTTTACTATTATACTATTCTTACTATTGTTATGGGTTGAAAGAATGAAGGCTTCAGAACAGTACATGGGAGACAGACAGTGGCCATTTTCTTTCTTAATGTTATCATTTTCTGTTATCTATTCATTCCACACTTTCAATGTTTCAAGGGCTCATCCAGCAAAACATTCCTGTAGCATCCAGCTTTCAACCAAGTTATGCAGTATTCCAATATATAAACTCAATTTTGATAGAATACACAAGCAATTCATGGTGTGGATATTCATTAACTCAGCATGTATTTTTTATGTGACTAAAGTGACGGCCGTCACACTAATTAATAACAAAATGGAAATAAAATGAGGCCGCCAATAAGACAATTGGCTAATGCCCACTGCCCGGGAACATATGTTAACCTAAACCAAAATACAAATACAAGAGATACAACCAAACAAAAGAGATACAACCAAAATAAGAAGACTTTTGTCCAGGATGGACTGAATCTTGGTTGTGACTATAGGTATGCCTCTTCAGTCTACAAAATAAGAACTGCCACAGTCTATGGGTTTGTCACAATACAAGATTGATTATTATTATATTATTATTATACTTTAAGTGCAGGACCATATCAAAAACAAGCAGACACAGCTGCCCTCCGAAATTTTCATTTGAGATCCCTGCTATACTGCTATGACAGAATAGTGTAGTGTGGGACAATAATATATAATAGTTTCATATAAGTCAAATGAAAGGGACAATTTTTTCAGCTTCAGCTCCTAGTTGTCCCTAATCTACAAGAGAATAATAATAAATATGAACTTCACCAGGTGGCCTTATGCATTAATCAATTAAAATAACATAGCACCACTGATGCATTAAAACCCTAAATATTAAAAGGTTACGTTCCTCTTTTTCTCATAAATAATATTGTTGGTTTACATTGCTGTGTTGACTGCATTTCTATGAAGACTGGTTTATGACTGAAAAACATAATCAAAGTAAATTAAAAATGGAACAGTCACCAAGCTCCAGTAAATTTCAGAGCTAATTGTTTTCAGTGGCACAGAGTGACAACAGCTTGCAGAATATGTAGTTGAATGCCAAGGAAATTCATCACAGTCACATTGTAAGATGGAATCAAAGTTAGGGGGGAAATATTTGCCATTTTACCTTGTGCATAACAGGTCAGCTCAATGAATGAACTGTGCTGTTTATGAAGCCGGCTTGTTGTCATACTCAGACTATACTTCTAACCATTTAAGCCACAGTGACATAACCACATCAAATACATCAAAAGTACACAAAGGGAGACCGCAAAACTGCAAAAAATATAAATAAACTTTAACCTTCAAAGTTAAAGCTCTGTTGCCTTGTCAACTTTTGCTATGCTAGCGATATAGAACGATTTCCTGTTATCTAATATTTACATAAACCGCTAATTAATAAAACAAAATGCTATAGCAATATTAAGAGACTGTAAAGGTGGCTGATTCTGAATGAGCAGGTGCTGCTCTATCACTGGTACAGTTTTCCAAGTGACAGTTAATAGGTAACAGGAAATGATGCAACCATAAATTTTTTTGCTTCCATTTTCATGCTCCGTATAGTGGACTGAACATACGCCTCACACTTAACTCCCATGTCAATAAAACATTCACGTCAAGAGGAATAACCCTGTCTATCAAAAAGAAACCAAACCAAAACACAGCTCATCATATTTCTTCCTTCCTACTCGACAACCAAACCATCACATTTCTGTCACATCCCACACAAAGACTGCAGTCTCAGCCTACAATTCAAATTCAACACATCCTGTAATTAAAGTGAATTGTTCAAGAACTTATTCATACAGATTTCCAGTTTAAAATATTCATCACAACCATATTTTTGGAGACCAGACAGAAGAGATTGATTCAACAGTAAGCTGTCAGATATGAACAAGAAAGCACAAACACTGTATTCTTCCATTTGAAAAAATGAATTGCACTCCTTGAATTAATATTTTTGCACTACTGTATTATTTATTCTAGCACAAGAATTACAGGCCATTCCATTTTCTGGATGAATTAAAATTCAGCCACCAACACCAGCCTGACACATTAGAAGATCAAAAATCTCTTAACAATATGAATAATATTATACCTCTAATATAGAGTATTTTTTTAACAAATTAATTTGTTATAATGCAGCTAAAGTGCAATATTACAACAACCATGACACTACAGTAGAAGACCAATGGGAATGTCCAGAATAGTGCACCATGTCCACCCTCAATGTCAAAGTAATAACAGACTGCAGCGATGCATTCATTGTGGCGTGCTGTATAAACAGAGCAACAAGAGACTACGAGCGCAGCACTGTTGGCTTCTGGGGTAATCGTTTGCTTCAAAAAAAGAATAAAAACAAAAAAATAACTGAAAGCCCATCACAATTAAGGCTTACAAATGAAACAAGAGCCGGGTAAAATTGGCATCTTCCAGGGGGAGGGAAGCTAAGCCTATGGGCAGACAAGGAGCACATTTGCATTGGAGTCCCTTTCACAGCCTGGAAGCCTTGTAGGGGGGCTGCTTTCATCCAAAGGTCCCTGCCATTCTGAGTCACTCCCACCACCCACACATCTCACCATGAGACTCAACCTTTGCGTTTGGCGTGCCGGCTTCCCATTCTCTATTAATGTAATTACTGCAACGGCAAAGCAGACAGAGGATAATGGAAGCCACTGCCCCCACCAGGGCCAGCCTTTGTTCCGACCTGGGTTATAGATCAATAGTCAACTGTTATTTTCCCCTGTCTGGTGAATAGGCTGTGTGTGACGGGTTAAAGTATCAAGTGGCTGTACTAGGAAAAGTCATATGCCATTGCCTGTAACCTGGCAAGCCACGGAGGATTATGTTATCTTTTTGCTGGAGGTCAAGTCTCCCACCCCGCCCCCCAGGCCCCACCCCCCCAGGCCCCACCCCCAAACACACACACCTCACATATTAAGGTAATAACCTGAAGAACCTTTTTTATTTTTATAGTATTGCACTGGAATACAGAATACGGGAGACCGTCGCACACAGTATCGCTTATTGGATGGATAATATAGCAAGCAACACTAATCATAATCAGTTATTCAGTATGTCAAACACTCTGGATGTGATACACAGATGTGATTTCTGATAGGAAAGCCTTAGAAATAGCGGGATTAAGGCATCAGACCTTGTCACTAAAAGTAGCCTAATGTCATTACAATTTGCATAAGGCTCTTTCTACACAGGCATAGGAAATGGTTGCTCACCTACGCTACCACTGCTCTGAACAGACCACCGTTTAACAGCCACAGCCCAACATTTGTGCTCTCTAAGTGCGATCTTTTATGACCGATGCCCTTGTTGTCCTTATAGTATTAGCTGTTCAAATCTTTCTGATGCTGGTAGCCAAACGAGATGCCTGGCTCGGGATTGGCACGAACCAAATCGCGGTCATAAATGGTAAATGGACTGCACTTATATAGCGCTTTTATCCAAAGCGCTTTACAATGGCCTCTCACTCACCTGTTCACACACATATTCACACACCAATGGCGGCAGCCACCATACAAGGCACTAGCCTGCTAATTGGGAGCAATTTGGGGTTCAGTGTCTTGCCCAAGGACACTTCGACACGTGGACAGGAGAAGCCGGGGATCGAACCACCAACCCTGCGATCAGCGGACAACCTGCTCTAACTCCTGAGCCACAGCCGCCCCATGATGATAATAAGATGAGAGGCACGGAGCTAAACAGGCCGTCTGACGAGGGAAAGACAGTAGCGGGAGGCTATTTACATCAGAATGTCACGTACTAAAGCAACAGCTTTAACTTTCACAGAGGTGAAAATAATGTCAAGTACTAGTCGAGACAATAGACCACTACACTGCTTATATGTATAAAACCATCCAGCAAGCACACGCATGGTTCAGACGATGTGTTGAATACCCTCACCAACAAATACCCCCATGTCAGCTACAACAGGTGTACTGCAAAACTGCATAGGGATATGCAGCACCGAAGACATTGCAGTAAAATTCTTTGTGAAAGTTTTTTGTCTGTCGGTATATGCAGTTTGAAGACGGGAAGCATCAATTGTTGATTTATTTTCCGAAAAAAATAATGTTAATACTATTCTACAACATATGGGAAATGCGGAGAAAATGAGAAATACTCCGTTTGGGAGGCAGTGGCAAGAGGTTCATTATAACTTTCTCCCAGTTGTCTGGGTTTCCCTGTGGACCCCAATATGACTTCTATAAAATAGAAGTAGCCTCTAAAATCCAATTGCCTGTCAACCCCACACTAAGCTAATCTGTCAAGCCAATTGTGACCACTGTGACTAAAAGAATGGTTTTAATTGTGCTGAAGGGACTTTCTCTTTGTTATGTATTCATATCTTTAAAAGAAAGCTTTAAAAGTTTGGCTAAAGTGGTGTGCCCACATACCGCTTAATGCTTTGCATCTCACTCATTTTACGCTGGTTAGAAGGGCATGTTAATGCTGAAGTATATACTTATTGTATATTCAGTATGTTTGTCTAATGCTGAAGTATATACTTATTGTATATTCAGTATGTTTGTCTCACTCTGAAAAGACTGAAGGTTGTTCCTGTAAGGTTGCGTGGAGGACAGCAAAGGAAAATTGTAAACACAGCTGAAACATGCAAAAGTACTGTTGACATGATGGTCAAGTGAATTATCCTGACCAATGACTGAAGCAAAGACTCTTCTTTCTTACTGTGTATATGATGAATACCAGTTTAGCAGGTCATAAATGTCAGGTTTGAACAACATTTATGTTTTTTTTCTCAGAGGTGGAAAGTCCAGGTTCAGAAATTCCTCCCCAGTAATTTGTTTCAATCACCTGTATTTACTAATTAGCACAATTCTTCAGCAAGGAGGTAGAACTAATTAGTGAAATCAGCTGGCTGAGTTAATGGGTGGAAGAAACACAAAAGTTATGAGATATCAGCATATTCATATTCCACTGAAATCTACTTATTTCGATCAGCTGCACCTCATCATCCTCATGATAAGAAAATGGAGAAATTCTTTTAAAAATCTATAAGCACCAGCACCATCACACACAAAAATGCCTAACAAGCCAGAGAGTGACCCACTCTGTAGAACTGGGAGGACAGCACCAGAATGTTAATGCACACTGGATATCACTTGCTTCCATCCTTTCAAATTCATCCTTCTTCTCAGGCTAATTCATGTTTATCTTAGCCTGTGCAGAAAAAGATTTTAAACTTCTGTCATTTCTCCTTTCACCACACCAGATCTTTTATATGTCATTTTTATATGTCCAAGTCCAATACTGGGAACATTTTGCTTCACATTCAATTTTTAAACCATGAATATTGCACAATTGAATGCCCTTATAAATCTATTCCACATAATGCACACAAAATAAAATGTTATTGCATCACATCACCTTTCATCACATAGCAATTACCTTGATTTATCCAACAAGGCTAAAGTGCCGACAATCCCAAAGCCAAAAATGATAAGGATAATGTTGTCATGCTCAATAAGAACTGGTTTAAACTCACAAATGAACTCATTTGCCAAGTGGTGGATGACCAATTAATTAGTGGATGTGGATGTAGGTGATAAGTTATTTTTTCTGGTGGTTGCTAAGAGAACAGCAAGTAGAATTTTTTTTTTTTTTAAATACTTTAAAAAAATATTCCTTCCCACCATTCATTTCAATATTGAACATAATTTGTAGGTGGCCATATTTGTGACATTTAATAATGACATCCAAATGAAAGATGAATTGTCACTTTTACACAAGCAATGCACGCACGCAACCAAGCGTTCAGCTTGATCGCACGCACGTACGCAGTTCATGATAGCATTAGCCAATTTCCTGGGTGGGCACTGCACTTTGCCCCCCACCACAAGCATTACTAATAAAAGTTATTTGGGGATACACACTCCCTGGATAGGGCCCTGTCACACTATAGCGTATCATACTAGCGTATGCCAGCGTATGAAAAATATCACTCATACGCTGATATACGCTGACATACGCTAGGGGTACGTTAGGCATAGGTTGTATACGTTTCAAGCACGGTTGCATTCGGTGGCATACGCTGGCATACGGCGAGGCACAAAAAGTTTTTTTAAGCATGCTTAAAAATTTTGTGCATGTTCGGACGTATGGTTTATACGCTAAGCATACGCTAGGCATACGCTGAATACGCTAGAATTATGCTAGAGGTACGTTACTCATAGGTCGAGTAGGCTGGTCATATGCTGACATACGATGACATGATTGTGTACCGTACAGCTAGCGCAGGGGTGGGCAACTCCAGGCCTCGTGGGCCAGAGTGTATGCATGTTTTTACTGCCACCAGTTACCACGGCTCAATCAACTAATTAGTCATACACACAATCACCATTCACTCGTAAATTACAGAACGATGAAACGCTACAATACACGCATACCGGCACAAGAACATTCATCAGCTGTTGTTCATATCGCGGATATGTAGATTAAAATATCAGATCATGTAAACGATTTGGCTAATTAAATAATTGTTAACTGGTGGCAGAAAAAATCTGCATACACACCGGCCCGTGAGGCCTGGAGTTGCCCATCCCTGAGCTAGCGTATTGATAGCGCATTGATAGCGCATGAGTAACGTACTTCTAACGTATGTCTGACGTTTCTGCAACGTATATAGACATCTTGGCGTATGCCTGACGATTGAAAGAAGCACTGGGCCAACTCAGGTGCAGGTGCAGTTCCATGGCAAGACAGGATGATTTAGAACAATTGTATAGTTTAAAGTCAAGTGTAAAATGCAGTTATTATTCTATGGGTCAGGGGTACTTATAAATTACACATCATTTGATGTATTATAAAAGTATGAAAAACACCAGAAGTAAGTTTAAAAAACGTTTATTCATATGATCAACTGATCATTAATAATGGCACATGGTAATAATGGTACATAGTAGGGATGCAAATATTAAGGAATTTCCTTAATCGATAGTTGTTAACCTTAACAAAAAATCGTCGATTAATTGATAACATAAAAGCTAAATATAGCTTATGATAGACAGAATACAAAATGCATGTTATATTCCTCAATCAAAGATTTATTGTAACATTTGAGAAACATGCATTATTGTAGCATAACAAAAATAGAATAGGAAGGCGTGTATAGGCTACTTTAACAGAAAATAAATTGCGCTCCGTCTCATCTGTTGCAAGCGAAACCGTTGCTCCGCTAGGCACTTGCAGCATGAACATAATCGCTCTTGAAATTGAAAGGCGACAGTTAAACTAGTAGACCTAGCATAGAACAGTCAACTTAAAACATAGGCTATTATGTTCTGAATAGGCTCCTCATATGCATACTAGATAGACCTACTTATTTTTATTCAAGAACATTTAAGCATATCTACGTGGTCGGGAGTGAGTCGTGTGCACAGCCTGTTTATTAGCTCTCGAAATCCCTCACCGTCAACGGTGCTTATTGCCATCATGTCCTTTTCAACCATGTTGCATACCCTCTGAGTAATAGCCTACAGTCATTAAAGAGTCAATACTTCTTTCCTGGTTATGGTGGTGTGTTGCGTTCCCCATCCTAAGAACCGAGAATGTGGAAAGGCCGATGGTTATATAGGCACTTTGTCACGTGATAGCGGTACGCTGGACATGCGCAGTTCATACTCTACTCATACGCTAGCCATACGCACATTACGCTAGCCATACGCTGGCGATCCGCTACTCATACGCTACTCATAGGTTCAATGCGGTAAGTATCCGAAAGATTCTTTCTTTTCAACGGCTTTTTGCGCGTATGAAAATTATTTTATGAATTTACATCCGCAACTCATACGTTTCTCTCATACGCAATAGTGTGACAGGGCCCTTACAGCCATGATTCACGAGAACGGAATGGCGACAGAACACGCAGTGCCACACGTCCCCAGAGATGTTTCGTCTCTGCCTGGTCATGGAAGCACATCAGCACGCTAAGAAAATACCAAAGACAAGCACAAACATTACACTTCTGCTGCACATAAACACTTACTAAATCCTCTAAATTTTTAATTTTTAATTTCAAAGGCTTACAGTTCTGTTGGACATGTTATCGAGACCGTGTGTGAAAGTGAAACAAACTTCCCCGACTTTCAACCATACAGGCCACCCACGGCTGTACATGCCTAATTTGTATCAGCAGATTTTTGCATCAGTCGTTTCTGACTTTACCATAGTTTGCATAATCAGATGTATTTCAAGCAGCCATGTTCAACATGCGATGCCAAATACAGTTTTTCTGTTTTATCCAAAACATGCTCTCAAACACCCCCTTCATGGTACTCTATTCTGCCACTGCAATTACCAGTACTGATGAGGAGCACTACTTCTACATTTCCCATTTTGCAAAATGCAGGGAACAGGCCGTTTTGATACAGGAAGGCCATAGATCTTGTTAATCCGGAGGACAGCCCTCTTCTTCACCCCAATAGTGTAACTTTATATGTGATGCTATTGAAAATCTGAGGCATTCATTCTTCCTCCACGGTTTACGGGTACGCCACGGCCAAACAACCTCGCAAAAACAGACCGTCAATTGTTGAGCAATAATATCGCTTTCATTATGGCTCCAAGTAGCAAGGTGCGAAGTGCTGAAGCAAAACAACAGACCGAGCCTGATTTAGCTCTGTTTGATAGTCACCCATCTTTAAAAAATATTAATTTCAGCTCTCTCATAATTCATGAGAAATGCTTTGATTGCGTTTGAAGAAAAATAAAATGTTTATTTTCCAGGAAAGGTTAATAAGGCACACTTAACTCTTATTTAGTAACTGCTAGGGATCTTTGTAAATATTTTTAAATGAAAATGCTTATGAAAAAGACAATGAATGCTAGACGGAACAAAGCACGAGCGCAATCAATATAACTTGTGTTGACATTTTTACTGTTCGGTTACCGCGTCAGATGAGAATTTACAGATATTGTTTTCTTCTAACGGTTATTTCGGAGATGAATACAAATGAGCTGTGACCATTCACTTTCTTGCATCCATAAAATAGTTAATAAAGTTTTGTCTGCGATCCTTTCTGAGGTGAATTCGTCTAGTCGGCAGGCCTCCCCGTCCCCTGTGGTTCAGCGAGGGTAATTCCGCAAGATTACACACACCGTGCTGGCGCTTAACGGCGCTCCCTGGCTCCTCTCACAAATCAGTGGGGCAGGGAAAGTACGATACCCGTTAAAAACCAAGCCAGGTCCATAAAAACGATATTCTCCCAACCCAGAGATGCTGAGGAAGGCAGGTGGCAAAAAACGAGTTGAAGCTGCTTTGACTGTGCAAGGGAGAGGGTTTGACCGGGGGGCACTGAATCTAGTTTCTCTTAAAATATGACTGATATGAGGGAAAAGATGAGGCATAACATTCACCTACAATCCAGAGGGAAGGCAAAATCCCAATGCTTCAGCGACAAGTCCCATTCCAGCTGTTGGTCTCTGGCAAGGTTTGGATGAATGAACTTGGCGACCTCGCGGGTACACATTTGTAAAATGGAGGATCAGGCAATAAATTAATGCTTATATCCCTCAGATACAGATTCAATATTCCACCATTAATATTCTATTTAGACAGTTGCCGGTCTAAAACTATACAGCCGCGGTTCATAATGACTTTCAGATCCAATTAAAAATGCATTAAAATAAATCCTCCTCTATACCGTGCAAACAAACAACCACAACATGTTTACAGTTACAGGTTGCAGAAGCACAGGATATATCTGTCCCTGCAACTGAAAGATGACAGTTTCAGGAACAGCCCCTTGATAAGCTGTCAGGATAAAAAAAACAAGACAAATCCTGTCATATTCTTCACACATGCAGAAAGTTATTTTCGGGATTTTGAGTCCCATCAGTACTGGATACAGGCCCGGTCCTACGGGGCGCCAGGCCCACTAAAAGGCTCTCCAAGTCCCATTTTTGGACTTTCTAGTAGTCTGTAAAATTAATCTTTTATTTTATGGTGTCAACAACCTTACTATGAATCATCACCAGCTTTTAATACCATAAATGCATTTTCAGGCGGCACCCCGATTATTGCCTGAAATCGCTCTACAGCCTGGGTTTTCATCAGGGAGTCCGTGGACCCCTGGAGGCCCTTGACGGTACTGCAGGGAGTCCCTGGCCAGACTTGATATGCATTGACTATATGAAGATTTGGGAAAATATTTTTAAAAATATATAACCCCTTTTAACTACTGCCTTTTAGCCTGGGTTGGGATCAGAAAAGGTTGAAAACCCCTGCTCTACACAGCTCTGCATACAGAAATGCAGTCTATTAACATCCGTCTTTTTCGGATGAGACATTAAACCGACTCACTATAGTCATTAAAGATCCCATGATACTTATCGTAAAGAGTAGGGGTTTCTCTGGTGTCCTGGCTAAATTCCCAAACCCGACTCTTTCAACCTGCCACCTAATCATCCCCCAGTTTAATCTTCTTTTAATCTTAAACTTCCCTCCCTCTCCACCTCAGCTGATGTGTGGTGAGCATTCTGGCGCAAAGTGGCTGCCGTTGCATCACCCAGGTGGGTACTACACATTGGTGGTGGTTGAGGTGAGTTTCCCCTCATCATAGTAAAGCACTTTCAGTGTGAGAAAGGCGCTATATAAATACCAGGCATTATAATTATTATTATTTTATGAAGCAGTTAAAAGCGGTAGATAGCTAGCCATGGCAAACTTTTGAGAAGAACCCTGCAGTTGTTTTCACTGGACCTCACTAACAGCTTTTTCATTTGAAAGTGATGGGTAGCTAGCTGGCAAAAAAAGGTCAGCGAATTTAAGAGACTATTAAAGGTCACTATAAAAAGTAGTTTGTCAGTGGATCTTGCCAGCCTCTGGAAGAGTAGCTAAGAAAGCCTGAAGCATAAGGACACTATTTCCAATGTTTTATTCATTATTATTAATATAATATGCTTCAATAAGCAACTCTAATATTAGCCTTCATTGAAAAGCCTGGGTGATTTACTGCGATACACGCAGCACAGTTTATTTCAATGCACTCTATAATTCTGTGAGTCCAACTTAACTAACAAGCTGTACTGATCAGCAATGAATGCCAAACGAGTACACCTGATCATTTTAAAGCCTACAACATCAATAAATTGGTCGCTATAGATCAAGCATGCGTGCAAGCATTAACCTAACAAATGGTTATACAACTAATCATCATGGGCAAGCGGAATCAGGAAGGGTGTTTTAGTTTCTTTTTAAATATGCACAATAAATATGTACACAAAACAAACCATATACAATTTTGAAATGGTCCCAAATTTACAATTACATTCTGAGAAAGGGTCGGAGCACAGCTCTGAGAGGAGTATATATTGAGCACAGCTCCAAGAGGAGTATATATTGTGGCACTTACGGCAAGTAACATAAAATAATATTAAAGAGCGTAAAATTATTTCAAGGCTTAGATAAATCTGCTTGATTAAATTAGGGGAAGGCCCAAAACAGCACTTTGGAAATTGGAGCAATGCCAGTGTTTGGTTATATGCCAACTAGACATATTGGAGGAAATTCAAGCAGAGTGGCAGATGGGCACATGAGGGTCCAGATCATTACCATCACAAGTCCAAACTGTAAAGACAGCACAAGCATAAAGGGTGGAGCTGTGACACAGTGCATGCTATGCAAGCATTCAGCTAGAACATAAAGACAATGCAATGTGTTCCTGGGACAAAAATGGACAGGTATCACAGAAAGCAAAAACATTGGCCAACTGATGGCTAATTTCTTCCATCCAATACTGTGAAAAATACAGTTTGATCAGAAAGATTAAACAGATTGTCTACTACCGACGACAGTTTTAAAAAGTCACAACTAGAAAATATACATATATATTTTATATATATATATATATATATATATATATATATATACATAGCTCACCTTTTTTCTCTGACTCATTTGCATTTTAAAAAATTAAAGCATTTGTTAATTAACACAATGGAACAAAGAAATATGGGATTGCAGGATATCTGGATCCAAAGTTTCCCTTTATGAAGGAGCAGTTGACTGCTCCTGGCATCCAGGGTGTGAGTTTAATAATCACCAATTTGATTTGAAACCAAGGCATTTGATAGAATACAAATACATAAAATACACACAAAAAAAAATCAATGACCATGAAGCCCACACACCTGGAAACAAATATCAGTCAGCCCCCTCAAATAGGGAGATCTTGGAGCCAGAGAGCCAGCAATCCCACAGTGCATTGCTATGTTGTGTTTAAAAACAAAACAAAAACAAAGGCCTTTTAAAAACTACTTAATAACAAGTAAGACATTTTGATACATGAATGATGTTCTTTATTTCCCATTATGTACATTCCTGTTTTTCTCCCTTTCAAAAAGGAATCGAGCACATCCGTGAACCTCTTTCTCCAACAACAGTAAGGAGCAGGGAGTGATGAATACATTCATTAATTTAGATCATACAGAAACAAAACATTTATCACTTTACACCTGACCAAAAAACAACTCTAAATGGCCAGCATTTTAAGTACGCAACATATGCGAAATAGAAATGCGCACTTCAAGCCACCAACACTGGCAATATGTATCCAATCATGGTTCACTTGTCTTCTGGAGAGAAACAGTGACACCTGGTGTTTTTTATTGTTTTTCCCCCCAGAAAAAGCGCTTATAACGACAAGCACAACACCAACAGAGTACTCAAGTGACTACATTACACTGGTTTCGGAAGTAAATTCCCCATTCATTTAGAGCGTACACATTAACTTAAACTTATTTTTAAACCATTTCTAGTGTTTACATCTTACCGTCAATTTCCTGGATTGTTCAATACAACGCCCGTTCGCAAACTATGTCGTTTTTCTGGATCAGCTTTGAGTATATTTTACGTTTTTGTCTTTTTTAGTGAACATACCAGCACTGGCACTGTTTAAAAACTCTATATCCCATAATTCCCTCCGGACGAGCAGCGTTGTCCCCAAACGTTGTCATATAACGTTAGCCAGCAGTAGCACGCAGCTCTGTTTTTAAACACTTACCTACAAAGCCAACTCGTGTCTCTGAGGGTGGCAAACAACCATGGAAACCAAAGGCTGGACCAGCCGCCTGCCAGTAAGCAGCTCACTTTTTTCCAGATGGCAAAATGACACTGGAAAAGATTTATGTTTCAGCATGGGCTCACAGTCTCCATGAAAACAGGCAGGTAAAGAACTATGGATCACATTTTTTACTTTTACAGAGCTATAATATGGTTCTGGGTAGGAAAGAGAATGCACAGCCCAGCAGCAAAGCTGCTCACACAATTCCTGCAATTAATAAAGAGGTTATTCCATTTAATGAACACTATTAAGGACCTTTCTGGTCTATGCAGTCTTAAAGTATATTTAGAGATGTTTCTCCAAACATTATTAGCACTTTCCTTAAAGGTGCACAACGCAGGATATTTTGCCTTGCTGTGGTTCTGTTTACAATCAAAGAAGTCTCCTCCTCCGTCCTGAACTCCGGCCACTCCAGTAATCAGACTACGGCCATCTAGCTACCTAATGTAGCTAGCGGGATAGCTACAGGTAACGTTACATACAGAAAAACATGCCAACCACGTATCGATTTTCATTCCCCTTGCTAAACTTCAGCTGTTGCCATTGGGGAAAAGATTGTTTCAGGAAAGCACCCTTTTGGCTTGTTGTTTGGCTTCTCTGTACTTGCGCTTCTTCACCTCTGCCATTGCAGTAGCTAGCTAATGCTCCACTGAAACCTGAACCCACCCCACAGGCTCTATAGCCACAACCACCCCTCCCGACACAGAAAAGAGTGTCACACCCAGAAACATCCTGAACACATCTTCGAATAATAAGTACAGGTAGAGAAGCACGGATTTGGCAAATGTATGCAAAAAAAGATATTTCCAGTGCATCATAGATATGACTGAGCAATGAGCATGATTATTTTCTAATATTTTCAAGGTAAAAATCCTGCATAATGCACCTTTAAAACTGTAATGAATCAAATCAAAATCAAACTTTATTTATATAGCACATTTCGTACAACATTTGCAATGCAATGCGCTTCACAATACAAGTTAAAATAAGAATAAGGCATAAGCTATAGAAGAAACAATGGGAAAAAAGGAAAGTTAAAACAGAAATACCATAATCAATAAAAGTGCAATGGGAAAAATAAATAAATAAATTAAATTAAATTGATAGAATTAAAACAGGGAAGTAAACTTATTCATTTAAAAAGCTTTCATTTAAATTAAAACTTAAATAAAAGCAAGGCTGAAAAGGTACGTTTTTAAACTTTGCTTAAAAATGTCAGCTGTCTGTACTGCTCTCAGATTTTCAGGTAAGCTGTTCCAAAGCTTAGGGCCGTAAGTGCTGAAAGCTGCCTCACCATATGTTTTTGCGCTAGCTTTACGCACAACTAAGAGACCGGTGCTAGAGAATCTGAGGCATCTGCCAGGAATGTATCTTAAAAGCATGTCAGAAATATATTGCGGCGCAAGACCATTTAAGGACTTAAAAACCAGTAAAAGCACCTTAAAATCGATTCTAAAACTGACTGGGAGCCAGTGCAGGGACTTTAAAATAGGTGTTATACGTGATCTTTTTTTGGTCCTAGTTAAAACCCTAGTGGCATAATTCTGTACAAGTTGAAGCTGACCTATTGCCTTCTTGGGTAGACCAGAAAGGAGTTGCAGTAGTCCAGTCTGCTAAAAATAAATGCATGTATTAGCCTCTCTGTGTCAGTTTGTGAGAGGAACGGCCTCACTTTGGCAATATTTCTGAGATGATAAAAGGCCGCCTTAGTGACGTTCCTAACATGTGCGTTGAAGTTTAGCTCACTGTCAAAGATGACACCTACATTTTTAGTCTGAGATTTAACATTTTGTGACGAAGATTTCAGTTGCGCAACCACTTTCTCTCTTTGGGCATTTGCCCCTATCACAAGTATCTCTGTCTTTTATTGATTAAGCTGTAGGAAATTCTGTGTAATCCAAGCATTGATGCCAGTAATACAGTTTATAAGGGTATCAATGGGGCGGAGGTCATCTGGTGTAACTGACACATACAGCTGTGTGTCATCCGCATAGCTGTGAAAATGTATGCCATGTTCGCGGATAATAGCCCCTAATGGGAGCATATAGATACTGAACAGCATTGGTCCTAAAATTGAGCCTTGTGGCACACCACAGGTAATATGCACTTTGTCTGAGGAGAAGTCACCAATAGAGACTAAGAACTCCCAATTTGTTAGATAGGTCCTAAACCAACTTAAAACTGCACCAGAGAAGCCAACCCAACTATGCAAACGATCAAGTAAGATCTCATGGTCAACAGTACCGAATGCTGCGCTGAGGTCTAAAATGACAAGGATAGAGTTTTTGGCATCTAGATTAACTCTAATATCATTTACAACTAGGGGTGTGACGAAATATCGTGACGCAATATTTCGCTATACGAAAACGTGACGATATGCATCGTGGAGTTTAAAAATGTATCGCGAAACGAGCATGACTACCGGTCATTCAAAATTCACATAACCACATATATTAATCTTCTATCACACCCTTTGTGCAGAATGTGCACAAGAGGGCGCCATCAACAATAGTAAAGTTACTTTGACGCACAACACGCACGCACAGCAAGACTGTTTATGCCCAGCCCAGCTAGCTGAGAAAGCTGCACACTTGCAACAGAATCAGGTAGGCTTGTTTATTTTAAATGGGGTGTGTGAATTTCTAAATGTATAATTAAAAAATTACTCAAGTAATGTTACATTATTTGTGATCTGCTTTATCAAAATAAGTCACACTGACCCCATACTGGGCTTTATACTACATGCAGGAGGAAAAAGTAAGCTTTCTAACGATACCAAAATTATCTCTCTAATCCAAATATCAAGCGAGTTATACGTCACGTTACATTTGGAATGCCATAAAACCATGTTTTTGAGAAAAGTTCAGCCGCGAAAGTTGCTAGCTATGTGTTAACGTTTCTGGATAGAGCTTGTTAAAACTCCGGTGTTAACTTCTCATGTTACGTTTAAATGCTTCAAAACTATATTTTCACAATGCATTTGACATTAAGACACGCATATCATGAAAGCAAAGACATTTTTCGAGTAAAATCAGATGAAACCCAATGCATTGGTTTGTAGCCGTGAAAGCAGGATAGCCAAGCTACCTCGTGCCTAGTGAGCGAGTGTTCTCCACTGTGGGGGACATTGTAAATGCTCAAAGATCTGTGCTACTGCCTGAAAATGTTGATGTTAATTTTCCTGAAGAACATGTCCATATCCTAGACTTGAAACAAGTAATCAGTCTGAATGTCTAGCTTTATATTGGTATTTTTGAAAGTGCAATTTTGGCTACTACGTAGGGCTAGCAGCTTATATTTTATTACATTAGTCTTGAAATAATATGTTTTAAGAAGACATTCTTTCATTTAAAAAGTACTAAAGTATTTCAAATTAAATTTCATAGTGCACTGTTATTTTAACAAGACTATCTTCCATGTATGTTTTATACCTCCCATGATGGGATGATGAGTAAGTCAACTTTCAGTCTTGTTCAGCCATAATTTGTGGTAGAAATTGTACTCCTAGTACACTTTTTGCATTGGGAATAAACGAGTAATCTTTCAATCAATCAAGTAATCAATTAAACATTGTCTTCATCTGAACTTACTTTTTAATATCGTGACCATATCGTATCGGGAAATCAATATCGTGCATCGTATCGTGAGTTGAGTGTATCGTCCCACCCATATTTACAACCTTGACTGTACTGTGCCTAGCACGAAAACCAGACAATTTCTCAAAAATGCTGTTATTGTTTAGAAAATCATTGATTCGCATAAAGACCAGCTTCTCAAGTATTTTACTAAGGAAAGACAAGTTATTGATATTGGTCTGTAATTGCTAAGGGTCGAGTGATCAAGTGTGCTCTTTTTCAAGAGAGGCCCTACAATAGCAATGAGTGAGCACTGAAATGAGTGGTTGACAATATCTAAAATTTCCCTTGATAAACAACTAAACTTTTTTTTTAAAGGTAGTGGGAATGGGGTCAAGTGCACAGGTAGAGGATTTTAATTATCTATAACCAAATTTGTAATAAATACCTGAACAATATCAGTAAAGAGTTCAAAAGTGAAACACCAGGGACAAGATGTTTAGTTGGACAGGTCAGAACACACATTAACTATGTGGCCTTTAAAAGGCAGGTTTAAGAAAATTCCAACCAATACTTTCCATTGGGGTTATTTTCTCAGAGGACTAGGCTAGGGCAACCACATAAAAAGAAAACACAAGTTTCTAGTGTCATTCCACAAAGCACCATATACTCAGTTGAGTGCCCATACAGAAGTAGCCTGTGCTTGGTGTAGCAAAAAACAAAACCCAATCCAAGCTCCTGCAAAAACATCAACCATTAGCTTCTGTAACAACTGTTACAACTAATACACAAAAAGACAAATACTTTAGGACTTAACAATCGTCACATAAATGATATTCCCTCGCCAGATGTAACAACAACACGGTACAAAGACTACACATGAAACCAAGATGGCTGACCACTGAAAGAAACACAGTAACGTACATTCATACAGACTGCATTGACATTAATGAAAAAGAAAGTAACTCCCTTGTTAGCAGTTACCCGTAGTTTTGGCCTTTGATGAAACAGTACAACGCTCCACTTCTAGTCTAACAAAAAGGCATGCAGATAACTATTCAAAATGTGCTTGTCCTAGGGGATGCTTTCACAGTTCAAGTAAGTTTAAATTGCTGATGAAACTGGAGACATATTACATTTTTTGAAGCCAAAGGGAAAAAAAGAAAGAAAAAAAGAAGACATACACCAGCGTAGCACAGCCCCCGTGGTGCGGGCAAGAGAGCCCCGCCCTAGACAAATTTATAAAAATATAAATATTAGGCAATTTTTTTAATTATTTGACTGAACAAGGCAAGACTCGACTGTCATGCTGATAGACAAGCTGGGGGCCCCAATTGGCTATAAGACGAAAAGAAAAGACGCACTGACACTGTAGACAGGAGCAAGACCGCATTACAGGAACCTCTCTAGCGGGAATAGGCTGATTTAATTTTATTTAGCTTGATTGTATTGCTTTGCAGCCCATTTGCATAGGCTAATAGCCAGACAAAAACCCGCTTTCTACAATAACGACCAAGAGTGAACCTTGCTGGGGGCCCCAGAATAACTGCTCTACGCCGGCGCATACATATATAATTTAAAATCAGTGCAATATTTGTAAAATATACGAGCAGTCAAAGAGAATCACTCATTTAACAGATATTGCTTATTAATTGTAAATTTGATTGTGATATCATATATCATATACTACAACAAATCAACATCAGTGTAGTGTCTTGTATACCCCCGACCCTATAGCCAGTATAACAGCATCATATCTCCATGACATGCTGCTGTACAAGGTCTGGCAGCATTTCTGTGAAGAATTACACACCGTCGGAGGTATAGCAGCAGCTTCTGCAGGTCTCCAGGGTCCGTCTTTGCCTTTGATGCAACTTGGTCCCAAAAGTTTTTGAATGTAATTAAGTCTGGGGACTGTGATGGACCAACTACAGTTTACTGTTCTTGAAACAATTGCAGTGACAAACACCTTTATCCTATTACAGGGATGGAAAAGGCCAGTATGGTATTGCAATTCAACATCCAGGTCATAATACAAGCATAATGCACAATGCAATAAAAAAATCTACCAACCATGAGTGTGAAATGGTGTAATTTCTCTTCCTTGCATTTCCACAAACAAATCTAGCCAACACAGTGGAACCATCTACAGTATGCAAATAATTAATTCTCTCACTTCAGCAACTAGAAAGCATTGTGCTACCTTTTCCGTGCACAGAACATTGGTTCCTTATACCAATGGAACATACAGCAGCAATACATTTCTATTGAGATTGGTTTATATATTTTCTTATATATATTTTTTTTTTGGGGGGGGGGGGGGGCATTCTCAGCTGTATTGGATAGCATAGTGTACAGATAGGAAGAATGGGGAGCCAGAGAGGGGGAGAGACATGCGACAAAGGTCACGCGCATGGATTCAAACCGCTGACGTCACGGCTCGCAATGAGCATGTGGATGGTGATCTATAGTCTACACCACCGAAGCACTCCGGTTTAGGTACATTTTTTGACACCACGTGTGTACGAAACGTAAACCATTGGCTAGCTAGCCGTTTCGCTATAAGCAAAGTCAAAACTGAATTTAGCAAGCTAGTTAACTAAGCTAAACTAAACTTGTAGAAAATATCTTTAAGTGTCAATAAAATGGCATTCTGGAGTGGAAAATATATAAAATACAGCTAGTGCAGACATATGTTGACACTAAATATGACAATAAACTAGGATGCCCAAATCATTTTCATTGTTGAGGCTATACAACAGACGACACAAAAACTAAATAAATGACTAACCATCACACTGTAATGGGTCAGTTTAAAAAAAAAAACTGCTGAAAATGAACTGGATTCTGAGAGAGAAAAAACATACAGTACATAAATGCACGTGCAAAAAATATATATTACCTGATAACGGAAGTTGTAAAATACCTAAACTTGATGTAGTATGACAACAAAAGATGTTGATGTATTTCATACTTTGATAGTTATTTTTCTTTTGAGATCTCTAGGCGACAGCACTGGATAAAATAATATCCAAAGAAATTCAAATAGTTTTTAAAACTGCTACAAATTAGGCTCATGCTGTTCTAGGGCATGGATGGACTGGCATTAAAATCTGCAACATGCTAGTGTTGACTGTGTCCGATAGCCCTGCAGAGCAACATGTCACCCAGGCATGAGAGGGTTTCAACTGGCAGGGATTTCAGTGTCTCGTCGCTCACTAGTGACCCCCACTGGTCAATTGGTTGCCCGCCTGTTGACTTGCAAATTGCAGTGTGATAGGAAGTGTCGGCTGACACCGTGTGCTTTGGAGGAGAGAACAATGTCTGTCTAGCTCTCCCGAGCAATGCAGCAACGAGCACTGATTTATGCGTGTGTGCGTGTGCGTGTGCGTGTGCGTGTGCGTGTGGGTCCAAGAGAGGACAGCAATATTAGCTAGGAGTGCATGTTATTTCTTCTTCTATTTTTTACATGTATATGCACACACGTGTGAGGATTGGGCATTCCAAATTAGAGAGAAAGCAAAAAAAACTAAAATAAAAGCTACAAATTTCCTAAGAATTTCTAATGACCATTTACACCACAAAATTACTATGCAAATATTTCCATCCCTGCCATTATCTCGCAAATTAAATATTTACCAACAATTAATCTGGACAGGCTTCCTATAAAGCCTTTCAAGTCAAAAATCATGGATCTGTACAGTGATAAATTTCCACATGTGGCAATTCCATCCCACTTCCAGTGAACTCCATAGAAACAGTGACGAAACGCAAACAAACAGAGTTACTCCCCTTTCCCACAGTAGATGGCTTGCCTCTTTGAAAACAGAACACTGGTTAATCCCTCTGTGCTGATGTCACTGGCTTCTGGCCATGGGTTCCTGGGGCAGTGCTGTGTGGGGGAGGGGGGGGGGGCTGGCAGGCTGAGAAGGGGCTTAATCCAGAGGCACCTCCTTCAAAGAACTCTGGCACACGGTCGCCTGCTTGGACTCCTCCATCTTGTTGAGGCCGAACAGCAGGTCCAGCTGGGTGACGGGCCTCAACCGGTCCTCCTCAACTGGCCTAGAGAAGCATGGATCATAACGTGAGGGAAAATAAAACAGAACATACAGCACCAAATCATATTAAATCTCACCTCGCATTTTTCTTCTTTTAAAAATTGTGCGTTCTCCCATTTTTCCTCCCCAGTTTGGAATGCCTAATCATCTTCATCAGCGCTCATAGCTGAAACATCCGCTATTCATTTGGGAGAGTGTAGCACCTCTGAGGCATGTTATATGGAAGCTGCCGCTTCTTATCACACCGCAGTTCACAGGTTGGGCTTGCAAAGACAGACGCTTCACATGCAGCTCAACAGGCAGACGTGTGGGGGGTTCAACAGGCAGACGTGTGGGGGGTTCAACAGGCACACGTGTGGGGGGTTCAACAGGCACACGTGTGGGGGGGTTCAACAGGCACACGTGTGGGGGGTTCAACAGGCACACGTGTGGGGGGTTCAACAGGCACACGTGTGGGGGGGTTCAACAGGCACACGTGTGGGGGGGTTCAACAGGCACACGTGTGGGGGGTTCAACAGGCACACGTGTGGGGGGTTCAACAGGCACACGTGTGGGGGGGTTCAACAGGCACACGTGTGGGGGGTTCAACAGGCACACGTGTGGGGGGTTCAACAGGCACACGTGTGGGGGGTTCAACAGGCACACGTGTGGGGGGTTCAACAGGCACACGTGTGGGGGGTTCAACAGGCACACGTGTGGGGGGTTCAACAGGCAGACCAGCTGGAGACGTTGGCGTGTGAAGAGATAGTGTCACCCTAGCCGACCGTAACCCTGGGTGACCTTTCATGATTTTGCACCCTTTCTTATACAAATGCATATCCCCTACTGCATAGGTGTCAAACTCCCGGCCCGCGGGCCAAATCCGGCCCACCACGTCGTTTTATGCGGCCCGCGAGAACTTAAGTATCTGACGCATGTATCTACGTGGCTGGTTAACGGGGATTTACTTGTACGATATAACAGACAAACGCAGACGCGGACGCACACCCGCGGTACATACGTTAAATAAAACGTTAAATGAAGTTTGTATAAAAAAATAATTTAAAAAAGGCAATTGCACAAAATTCTTGATGACACCCCCCCCCTGTCAACAATTACAATCGAGGTCCGCGAAAATTCTTGATTGCACCCCCCCGTCAACAATTACAATCGAGGTCCGCGAAAATCCCAAGTATGGTTATATTTATAGTCTTACAGTTACAACCGGCCCTTTGAGGGCAACCATAATGCTGATGTGGCCCGGGGTGAAAATGAGTTTGACACCACTGCCCTACTGTCACTCTACACCCACATCCCTGACGCTTTCTCCGCGCAGCGCTACCTCTCGTCCTCGTCGGACTCCTGCAGCTGCTGGGCAATCTGCCTCATCTGCTCCTTGCGCACGTAGTCGCGCACGCGGTACATGGCGGCGTCGCGGCACAGCTCTCTGAGGTCGCTGCCCGAGTAGCCCTCCGTCTTCTCTGCGATTTCCTTCAGGTTGATGGCGTTGCTGAGCTGCGGAGAGAACCATGGGTGAAAACATTCCTGTAAGACAGGGGTATTCCAACCTTTTATAATCCAGGAGACCCCCACCCAGACTCAAAGGCATCGGGGGGAACCCATCATAAGCTAAAAAGGGTTATATTTGGAAAAAATATTTTCCAAAATCGATATATAGTCATTGCACATCAAGTCTGGCCAGGTATTTCAAAGTCCCCCTGTTGAAGGCTTTAAGCTCACAAGCATGTTTTAACATGAATAAGGACCTTGAATAAAGCATGAAAAAGCAGGCGGAGACACTGGCTACGGTTTCCTCAAATAAGCAAAAGCCGTCCTTCACATGAAAAGCATCCATCAACCTGCCAGGGCCTGTGGAGCACCTCATGTTAGAATCATTTTCATTTTATCATTCTTTTTAATCTTTTTAAAGAGATGTTTTGTGGCCACTGCAATATTCTCAAATCATTAGTCAATGTCAAGGACAGATCACAAAGCCGAGGGATTGAGTAGTCCACTCAGTGTGAGATACATATTCTTCCAACAGAATACTAAACCATTTTAATTAGCAAGACTGCAATCCCAGATGGCCCTTGGTTGCCTCACAGTGGAATAAAGGGATCAGCTATCTGATATTTAATAGCTATGCTGACAACTGCACAGTCCAGTATACACATTAAAAATAATTGGACACATCAATTAACTGAATGTTCTAATTAACAGTGAATTTACAGAGTACCCTTGGACAGACTGCAAATAGTTCTTACATTCTCTCCAGCCAGTATCAACTTGAGGATGTCCTGTCTTTGCTTCTGGCTCTGCAGATAGAAAAGGGCACACATAAAACTGATGAGGGTTTGAGGATATAATCCACGTTAATGAGAACAAAGCACGCAGAACACATTCACCAGACCGTTAGCTCCTCACGCCTATAAACAGGACTTGGAAAAATTATCAGAGGTGCCCAGCATGATCTTACCATTCAGGTTACGAAGCAATCGTTACGCAATAAACCCTTTCATTCAGAACCATATGTCAGATGCTAATTATGATTCTACACAAGGATAAAAGCAGTGGTGGTAGAGGTCGTATTTATTTATTCATTCATTTATTTATATATTTATTTCTTAGTATTTCTCTTCTCAAGGACAACCTGCAGTTTTTGAAATAAATTTACATTTACATTTTCAGTAAACAAAAAAAGCTCACAAGCACAGGCTGGGGCCTGCTGCCTAGACATTTGAGGTTTCAGCATTAGATGACTATGATGTAGCATGACTACAAACAGCTAAAGCAGTGGAACACAACCTACGTTGTACCTTCAGTGGAGGGGTGTGGTCAGGCTGGCCTACACTGCTGCACTACTCTTCCCAAAATACACCAGTGAGCGATACCCCTCTCCTCTGACTGGCATTAGCTCTCCTGTAGCATTGTGTGTCCTGTAGTTTATAAAATAGTCACTGGCTCACTGGCAAGTGCAGCAATGGGATAGGCTGTAGCTGCGATTGGCCAGTCTAGAGAGTGAGAGTGTGTGTGTGTGTGTGTGTGTGTGTGTGTGTGTGTGTGTGTGTGTGTGTGTGTGTGTGTGTGTGTGTGTGTGTGTGTGTGTGTGTGTGTGTGTGTGTGTGTGTGTGAGAGAGAGAGAGAGAGAGAGAGAGAGAGAGACTCACCGGCAGGTTAACTTGAAAAGTGGTAGGCATCCTTCGCATTATTGCTGGGTCCACATCCTGAGGTCGGTTTGTGGCTCCCATTACCATCACCTACACAAAGATTTAAATAACAGCAACATTATGAAAGCAATAAGGTGAGGTAACCCCTGAATGCCTATCATGCATTTACCATTGTCTGTTAGCATATCTAATTTGAGTGTGATGATGAATGCACAAAGACACAGAAAAAGTCAATAAGAAAAATCAACATTAGAAAGGTTTCTGGTTAGATAACAGATTTTTCCTGGCTCCAGTGCTTACATAATTTAGATAGAAAGATAGAAAAAACCGTGTAGTGGGGATTAGAGGCGATAGGCGGTTTGTTTTTTGGCAGATGTTGGTGATATTGACTGGACTGATGTGTATACTGCTGAGGAGCCTGAGGCCTCCTTAAATATCTTTATGGAAAGCTTCATGAAGATTGTTGATAAGCATGCCACTATGAGGAAGTGTATTGTAAAAGCTAGACCAGCTCCATGGCTGAATGAGACTCTAAAGAGCCTCATGAAGGAAAGAGATGTAGCCAAATCTACATTAGTAAAGTCTGGATTAGTGGAGGACAGATTCAAGTACTGTCAATTGAGAAATCAGGTTTCAAAACTGAATAGATCAATGAAAAAAGAATATTACATACAAAGAATAAATGCTGTAAAGCAAGATGGTAAAGAGCTCTGGAAAACCCTTAATGAAATAATGGGGAGAAAGACAACTGGCGAGGCTTCCTTTGTGGAATCAGAAGGTATGTTTCTGACTAAACCATCAGATATAGCGAATTATTTTAATGATTTCTTCATAAATAGGGTCTATGAACTAAGGCAGAATATGGACAATACTGATTCTGATTATCTAAAGCTCATACAAAATAACATGATGTTAGACAAGAGTTGCACTTTTCAGTTTAATAGTGTAGAAGTGAGGAAGTTGTTAAAGTCCCTTCCTGAACACAGCTCAGTAGGTACTGACATGCTAGACAGTAAGGTACTTGGTCTGGCAGCTGACTTTGTTTATGGTCCGATATGTTATATTTTAAATGCATGCTTAATGAAGGGTGTTTATCCCACTATCTGGAAAGAGGGTAAAATTATTCCTTTACCTAAAGATGGCAGACTTGCACTCACTGGGAAGAACAGTAGACCTATCACTATTCTCCCAGTTCTCAGTAAACTGATGGAGAGAATAGTCCATTCACAAATACAGAATTACTTTGACTGTAACAGCTTGAACACAAGTTTTCAACATGCTTACAGACATAACCATTCAACTTGTTTCGCCCTTACAGTAATGACAGATGACTGGCTCAAGGAAATAGATAACTCAAAGATGACTGGTGCAGTACTACTTGATTTTAGCGCAGCATTTGATGTTATAGACCACCTCTCATAGGTAAACTAAAATGCTATGGGTTTTGTTCAACAGCCATCACATTTATGGAGAGTTATCTCACAAGTAGGACACAAAGAGTTTATTACAATGGCAGCTGGTCTCACTCTAAGGTCTTGAACTGTGGGGTCCCGCAAGGGAGCTGCCTGGGACCACTCCTATACGCCATCTTCACAAACGACTTACCATCCGTTTTGTGTAAAGCAACTGTACAAATGTATGCCGATGATTCCACATTGTATTATGCTGCAAAAACTGTCAGTGAACTGGACAATGTTTTATCAGCTGAGTTAAATGTGGTTTTTGATTGGATAAAACGGAATAAGTTGGTACTGAATATCTCTAAAACCAAATCAATTATTTTGGGATCGAGTCATAAGCTGTCATCGACACCAAAAATGAGTTTGAACTTGTTTGGGAAACCCATAGAACAGGTAAATAAAGTAATATTACTGGGTACAATAATTGATAGCCAGCTGTCATGGGCAGAACACATTGATACCTTAGTGAAGAAGATGGGTAGTGGTATCTCCATGGTGAGGAAATGTCTTTCTTATGTCCCTAGATACATTGTGGGACAGGTGGCTAAATCTTTAATTTTATGTCACCTGGATTATTGTGCACCTGTATGGTCCTCTGCATCCAAAGGTCAACTAAAGAAATTGCAAACTGCCCAGAACAGAGCTGCCAGGTTAGTCTTACATTGTTCCATAAGAACAAACACTATCACTATGCACCGTCAACTCTCATGGTTAACGGTAGAGAATAGGCTGGTTCTCAACACGGTTAAGTTTTTCAGGAACATTGTCTTTTCTTCTCAACCTGTTTTTTTATACAATCAAATTGTCAGATGCAGTCAGGCTCATTCTCATTTTACCAGGTCAGCCGATGATGGTTAGATTATGTTACCACGTCCAAAATCAAATGCTTTAAAGAGGACAGTTGTTTATCGTGCCATTAATCATTGGAATAACTGCCCACTGAACATTCGTGAATTAAATAATAAAGTGTCTTTCAAGTACCACCTAAGAATGCACTACTTAAATATGTGAGCAAATACTGTTAAAGTTGGGGAGGGGAAATACCTACTGTATGAATGCAATAATGAAATACTTACCCATGAATGTAATAACTTTTCTGAAAATTATTTGATGTTTATAATAATGTTTACAATGTTTACTGTTTTTAGATCATCATTGTTATGTGAATTGTGATTGTCATATGTATCTCATGTATTGTGTTTTGTGTTTTTTTGTGTGGACCCCAGGAAGACTAGCTCGTCACTTTGGTGGCAGCTAATGGGGATCCTTTTAAACAATAAACAACACAGTACCCGGCTGTCTGCGCTAGTATCTAGCCCATCCCACAGGCTCATGAACTGGGCCTTCATCATGGCTGTGGCCTCATGGTCCAGACTGGAACGGTTCCGCAGGAACGAGTCTGACACAGAAAAACAGCACTGTGACTCAAACCAAAAACCTGAATTATTCAACATGTGGAAGGATTAATCACGCGGAACAACCTAATTCACCCGAAGAACAAAAACCTTGAAGCATTCCCATATATTCATAGTAATTTAAATGATATTTTATCCATTTTTGTTTCTCCAGCCCAAACTGTACACAACATCTCAGGATCCGAGATCACATTGGCAGCCAAAGCAGCCTGAAGTGGTAGTAGCTGAACTAGTCTCTCACTAGACGCTTATCCAAGAGCTGCTGAACCAACAGGACTCACCAATCTCATCGATGAAGATGATGCAGGGCTCGATCTTTACAGCAAGGGAAAAGACAGCGGCGGTGAACTTCTGTGATTCGCCGTACCACTTGTCTGTCAAGGTGGAGGCCTGCAGGTTGATGAACTGGCAACCTGAGGCCTTGGCAGTTGCCTTGGCGATCAGGGTTTTCCCACAGCCTGGTGGCCCATACAAAAGCACCCCTGGCAGAGGAAGATACATTCATCAAAGTGAAGAAGGTTTGTACTTATTGTAAGGACGCGTACGTACATGCCGTTACCTTTCGGGGGCTGGAAGAGCTTGGAGCCAGTGAATAGGTGACGTTTCTGAAAGGGCAGGATGACTGTGTCCTGCAGCTCAGTGATAACTTCGTCCAGTCCTGCAATGTCACTCCAGGTCACCTGACCAGAGCAAACCACCACATTCATACACACTTCTGTTTCAAAACATCGCCTCCTTTTCAGTCACTAAACAATGGAACGTTACCACATGAAACCAGCCATCATTCGGTAATAAATGCTGGTGGAGAAATGACATTTGCTGATAATTACATCTAAGTGAGCAATGTGCATGCATATGTAAGTTCATATGTAAGCACTCCAGTAAATTCATTCTAGTGAGTACAGTTTTGAAAAGACTGGTCCCAGGTCACAATACCTTCATTGAGCGTGGATCTACCAGGTGCGACGCAATGTTCATCTCATATTCTGTCAACTTGACCCCTTCCACCCCAATCTGTTTCAACAGCTGCTCTGCCTACAGGGCAAAAGGTTCAGTGACACATTAAACAGCTTTGTCTCAACAGCAGTGTTAAGATTCAACTACATGACACAAGTTTGGGAATAATTAAAAATTCATGAAATCATGAATGTAATTATATATTCTTCTCAAGTGAGAAGAATATAAAACTGTTCCTATTAAATTAAAAAGAAAATAAACGGTACCCTTTTCTTTGCTTGTAGCTTCTGCTTGTGGGTGGGGTCTAGAGCTTCTACCACCCATTTGATACTGAAATAGGTAGCTGCCCCAAATATGGTCAGACGCACCACCATCCCCACCACCTCGTTTCGGGTAAGAGGTCGCAAGAGGGCGTCCCGGGGTATGTCCTTAAACAACATCTTTGCACTTTTATGTCAGCCCATTGGAAAATAATGCTGGTAAATCTGCAGTTTCAACTGCTCTGTGACAGTAGAAGAAAAAAAACTCAGTTGTGTCACACACATTATTATACAATTATATCTATGCAGCCAAGCAAGCTACAGACACACATTGCTGCCATTATATTTTTTCATTAACTGGCATCAGCTTTATCCAACGAATCTAACGTTACACAACGCTGCAATGAGCATGCTCCAAAAACCTGCCTAGATATTTATATATAATGACTCATGATAACATAGCTAACGTTACACCCTGTCATAGTAGTTAGCTAACTCGTTTTGCGGTTGTATTATTCAAGCTGACGTCGTATGGCAAATTCCATAGTGAGTTCGTTGTGAATACCTTGCAAGGTAACTACGCTAGGTAGTCAGCTAGCTAGCTACAGCTATCCAAAACATTGATGTCAGCCACACGCAATTATGAATGGCTAACTAGCTAAGGTTAGTTATCAAGGGAAGAGAGTTGGGAAAATCCCAGATCATTGTTCGCTAAATACATTTCTAAATTAAAATTCAGGAGGGGAAAAAAACAAGAATATCACTGTAACGTTACAGCATTTAATCGTAAAAACATCACATAACATCATCACATAATATTTTTTTTAACGCCAACTTACAGCTACTCCCGTGGCTTCCTGTGTTACAAACGTAGTGCACCGGTAGAGAGCGAAGCTTTGATAATCTAAGTTCCTGTCCCGCAGCGTGAAGCATTCAATTCAATACAATTGTATTTGTGTAGCGCTTTCTACAAAAGGCATGATCACACTAAGCAGCTTGACAGAGAAGCGGACCTTGCTTACCGGTATTTATTTTTATAGGCCTTAGGCTACGTTATAATAACCAGCATGCAAGGTCAGGCAATTAACAAACTGGGACATTTAGCCTAATATTTCTGTATGTTTTGTGTGCAGCAAAAGCTAAAATACGTGATTTATAGTCTTTGTTCTGAAGCCAGGCCAGTCCAATTTTTTCACCTTCACACGCCCTTTGGTCTGTTTGAATTAAACAGAATGTAATTTGTGTTGAATATACACAATCTAATAGCCAATATTGTCTGTTTTATGCATGTAATATAGTCAAGACAATTTACTGGACAAATGTTCAGGTTCTAGTTTGAATTTGCCAGCTAGCAATTATGGATGATTTTTGAGCAATTTGATCCTACTTCCTAGCACCATTACGTTCCTTTGCTGGACAATAAACTCACCATTGTGAACAGAATGCACCCTCAAGCCATCATTAACACCTGTGCCAAAGTAGCTATTGCACCCGTCAGAATCTTAGCTTCATTTTATGAGCAAGATGCAAATAAGATCTGTAACATCCTGGGTGACAACACCTATGCCCTCAGTATAAAGAATGAATAGATTAGATACCCAAAGGATGACACCTATGCGGTTTGAAATACTCCACCTACAGGCAGTGAGCCACATTGGTGCCAAAGTCACAGAGAATGGATCTTATTCATTATAATTATGTAGCTTAACTGCCATTGTACCTGCCTTTATACTAATATTTATTTTAAAAATATTTCACCTACACTTGAATAATAATAATACTAATAATAAATAAAACATGCATCTGTGTTGCGTCTTAGTGTCGGTATGTCAGATGTCCATACGTGATGCACTGCAGCACTGCATATCCAATTTCCAGAAGGGGATGATAAAGGCTGTATTGAACTGAAGGACTTTGCAACGGCAAACACCTTTTATAGTTCTAAAAGGAGAAAATGTTTACATTTCTGACCAAAAAGTACATTTAAAAATGTATGAATGTATAAGAAAGCGCCTGTAGACACCAAAACAATTGAATCACTTCACCTTTTATCTTGTCATGCTGTAACGAGGATGTTTTTTAATTTAAAGATGAAATCTATTCAAACGGCACAATAGACGGGATTGTGTATCATTTAAGATTTCCAGCATTTGTCCTTTAGATAGGATATACATTTAATCCTTTTGTATCTCCCAGGCTCAAATTATGACGGAATACTTGGAAATGTTAGACAAAGACAAATTAGATATTTACTTCATATAATACAATTATATGCATTAGGCATGTTGATGAGCAGCTACATTTTCTGCAAGCGGAACATGAACAGCACGTCATATAATTTGTGTGATAACATGGGTTATGTTGTAAGCTCAAAATCCATCACCATCACAAGCTACACAATGTTTACTCCTTAAAACAAATCCTGCATTATAGTTTGACTGCACTGCATAGCTATTTCTTGAAATGTACTGTCATTTATTTGTACTGTTATATGAAGTTGAGGGGCTACACACAGAACACATAATTTTTGCAGTTATTGAAAGGACCCATTGCACTTCTAGTGGCAAAACAAAACACTTTTCATAGACACAACTCAAAAAGTTGTGTTTACAAGCAGTAGACTATAAGGTAAAAAAAAGATACAAATCCAACACTGAATTGTATAACTAATTTATATGAAAAGAACCATTGATTTGAGCTCACAGAAACATAACAGTGCGTTTTTATTCAATATGCAACACCAAAATAACCCCCACCACCACCACCACCACCCCCACCACCACCCCCACCAGCCAGGCAGCAAACCGAATCAAAGGGCATTAAAAATAGTCCTTCCTTCAGCCACAATGAATCGGCAGCTATAGCCATGAAACCATCCATACATAGGATGGAAGAGAGTTAAGTGCGGTGTAATTATAAGCCATCCTATTCATTAATTGTTACCTTTTCTTACTCAGGCTTTCAGATACATACCGATACATTTACAAGACATTCCACGAACATGACATTATGAAAATGTAAATGACATATGTACACAATCTTTTAAACACAATTATTCCTACACCAATGAATGCAGTTGCTGCATAGCGCAAGACAGGTCCTCGTAAGGTTGTGCCCCAATGGATATCGGCACAGAACAAGAGGTATGTGACGGGGGCACCGAGGGAACTGTTGGTAAGGGTGCCGTACGGCAGTGCAATATCCCGCCAACACACCTGTATGCAGCAGGGCGCAGTGGCATTAAACATCTGTAGCAAGAGTGCAATAGGGTTCAAAGCTGGTAAGATATAATATCCATACATTTACTATGCATAATAGACCTGTAGATGAAAAAGGTTCCTGAGGCAGGAAGAACACGGGATCTTATAACAGAACTCACCGGGGGACAGTGCAGAGTAACGATTTTGTACAATCAACGCCTCAAACCCAAACCCTAAAAGATCTGGGCAGGTTCCGTTTATGTCATTTAGCTTTTCATTCGTGGATTGGTCAAATTTGCGTGCAATGCCCTGTAGCCCTAAGGATCAATGCAAATACAAAAAGGACTGTTTTGGACCATACATCATATGTTTAACAAGCAAGTATCAGACAAAAAAGAACTCCCCAGTCAAATCAGTCAGCAACACCCAAATCAGAAACATGTATAATATATATAAAAATGCAAGACTGATACATGGACTATAGTTTACCTGTGCAGGTAATACCTAAGTTGGCAAAAATACAAACAAATGTCCTTTTCAAATTAATTAAATAAAACTAATAAAACAACAACAATGGGATCAGAGCTACAGGCTGGCTCTTCTCCTGCCTGGCTCGCAAAACTGCACAATCATTCATAAAGAACAATGAGTCCAGGTCATTCGGCGCATCCACCACACAGGCGATTTTGTCTGCCCCAGAGTTGAATGGGAAATGTACAATTCCAGCATGTTCCAGAATCTCAGAGGCTTTTGATTTATTGCACACGCGTGGCTTTAGCGACCCAGAACCTGTTTAGTATTGCACTTGTGTGAGCATATGAAGAGTATGTGTATGAATGGACAGGGTGGAATGTTTTGGGGATATCCAATAATAAAAGACCATCAGATTGGTTAGATTAAAAAAAAAAAATCATAATTTTTAATTAAAAAAACAAGCGGTAAAATCTGAAGATCACATTCAGGCAGAATCCCTTCGAGGCAATATTATTTTGACTGAAAACAATGAAAACAGTGGATTCAAAACAACCGATATATTATTTCTCTCATGATTTCAAGGGCTTGAGCAGTGTCACTTTGACATTCCTATGATGTAACTTGAGAAGTTGAAGGACAGTTATTATAGCAGTGGTCCTACTGCTAATGTACTCCATTAAAGGTTAAAGGTCATCAGAGGCTTCAGAGTGAACAGAACAGAGACTTGCATGGGTTGACAAACAGTTCCTTATTGCAGAAAATGTTCATTTTTCAAGTGACTGCGTGTCCAGTTTAGATTTGGCCGACTGCGGTTCGAAAGCTTCAGGGGAAGAGTTTGAGTGATGCACCCCGCTGATCCCGCCCCTTGCACTTATGGGCTGTATGGAGGGGGTGGGGCGGGTCTTTGAGGCACAAGTTGTGTTGCAGCAGGTGGTCTGAAGAGAGAGAGAAATAGAGAGAGGGAGGGAGAAAGAGAGAGAGGGAGAGAAGAAAAGAGAATGACATGAAACTGTACACAGCAGCAGTGTTGATTCAGACAGCGGCAACAAAACGGGTGGCACTGCCTTTACCGTGGGTGGGGCGGGGGTGGAGGCTTGGTGGAGTACGATGGCACAGATGCAGACCTGCTCGTCTGTACGACCTGCACACAAACACAAAGTCACACCAGTGAGAAAAGACCGTAGCTTGAGGTCACACCAGGACAAACATTCACACTTTAGCAGAAGCACAGGGATTGGCACTGGCAAACAGATGGCAGGATCTGTGTATTCCTTCAGTAAATACGAAACAATCAAAGCAATCATCTTGAATAAGGGCTTTCAGAAAGCACTTAAATGTAGAGGGAAGGGAATGCATTGTTATTGCCCACAGATGTTCCAAGAGTCAACCACCTTGAGAGATTTAGTTCTATGAAGGGGACTGTCACGGATGCAGCTGGGAGAGATCAAATAGTTACCCCATTACGGAAAGCATATGTGTGTAAGCATGTTGAATGGGTTCACAGAAGACACCTCACTATGAAAAACAAAAATGTCAATGATGTCTGCACGCGCGCGCACACACACACACACACACACACACACACACACACACACACACACACACACACTACGTTTTTCCAGTAGTGTCGGTGATATAGTGATTTCTTGGACACCACTTCCAAAATTGTTTATTGATAACCAGTATTTGTGTTGCGATGAAGGTTGTGGTGACAGTACTTAAACACAAATAAACCAAACTTTGCGGGGGAAAGATATTTTGTTAAAGCTGTGAGAGATATGTGCATAAAGAGTGCAAATGGGGTGGCAGTTGGTGGAGAGGTAGGGAGGGGAATTGTGCAGGAGATGAGCTTCTCCTCATCAACCAAAAATAAATTCAAAGACAAGAGGGGTCCTGTTACCACCCAGGTTAGTAGAGGACTGAGTAGATTAGCGGGAGTGATTTAGGTCAAAAGCATGCTTTCTTTTCTTTCAACCCAAAAAAGGCCACAAAGCCCCTCCCACAGATGGCCAGACATTGGCTTTGGCATGTCCAGGCCACCCAAGAGTGTGGAATATTGGTCTTCATATTCTGTCCAATCATTCTGTCATATATCACAAGACTTTTTTTTGGCCACACTTCACAAGTTTGGAGAAAGGCCTACCGCAGTGAGATAACGGCCATGGCATTAATGACTGATGACTGCCCGGTAGGTGATGGAGGGGCTTTGTGGCAGGTCCCTAAATTGGTGTGCCCATTGAGGGACAGTTCAGAGAGTGCACAGGGTCCCTAACCAAGCAGCGATGCACAACAGACCCACTCCGCAAGAACAAACATACTGTGTCATTTACCTCCTCTGGCGGTAATAACTGAACCTGGTGCTTTTTACAAAGGGAAGAGAAAAGGAATCTCGTCATTCACCGCAAACTGTGAATACTGTAAAACATGCCTGATGTCCCACTTTGATGTCCCACACCAGGAGGAGATACATAAACACACAGCGCTTAGTCAAGAACACTCCTTCATCGACCCATATCAAAACAGCAAATACGTTTCCAGTTTACTTATCCAAACTTGACTGCATTATGACAAAAATAAATTAATTTCACAGTGGACATGATGACAGCTCCTTTGAGAAGCTGGCCAAATAAATTTGGGAAAAGATTAAGGGACGGAACTCACATACATGAGGCACAGGACATGGAGAAAAGGCATTTTTACTAGGCTAAACTATCTAGGTTAAAAGATGGCTCTAGTTAGCTTTAGTGTTTTATTTGTTATTGTCGCTCAGGCAGCACATGCGTGAGGGAACGGTCAATATTGGGGGGCGCACTCACTCCGTCCTTGACGATGTTGTTTGGGTTGCTTCTTTGGGGTGCCTCTCGCCCAGCGGGCGGCGGAGGTCTGCTGTTGGCCCTGTGTAGAAACATTAGGGTCACAGCAGGCAAGGGAGGTAGTTATGACCTCACAACAGGTTGCAGGCGCCATGATAATCGTTCTCCATGACGACATCAATATTAGGGACTGTCCTTTATCTATTCGTTTATTAGTTTAGCCTATGGTCTTGTCCCCTGGGGTACTTACATGGCCATCTGTGCACTTAAACTGGACTTAATATGCAAAAAGCTCATATGGTGAAATTATTCTCTTTGCCCTACTGCACATGTTCTGTTATCGCTAGCTTTGGGTATTCAGCGCAATTTGAGACGCCTGCGTCAACTGCAGAATGAAACGATGGCGGATGAACCTAGCCTTACCGCAGCCTGGCTGCCTGAACTGTCATACTCACTTGTGGCCCTCTGATCTCTTCTTCCTGCAGAAGCGCCGTCGCAGCTCGTTCCTCCTGAAGAAGACGTAGAGGCCCATCGCCAGCATGGGGAGCACCAGGAAGAAAAAGACCAGGAGGCCATCCCTCGTGGAGGTGTCCTTATCTGTGGAGAAGAGGAGCGGACGTCACTACCGCACGATTCCTGCGCGTACGCAGTGAGACTACGGGTAGGTACGAACAGGGCCAGGAATACCGCCGGGCAGTCCCAGGGAAAGCACAACACGCAGCACGAGGACTGAGGAGGGTTCTTTCTGGCAGTTTCCGTGAGGCGGATGCCAGGGCTGGACCGACAGGTGGTGCCACGCGCCCCTTTGCTCACCGTTCCACGTGGGGCCACTGTCGATGCTGCCGCCGTAGCCTTTGGCCTCGCAGTTGGGAGGGGCCCAGCCGTTCTCACAGTGGCAGTTTTTATTGCTGTTGCACATCTGAGGAGATTGGAGACAAATACCAACTAATCAAAGCAGAGACAAGGTCTTGCAGGGAATCAATTCACAACCTGTGAATCAAACAGGTCCTTTTTGCTAAATGATAAGAACAGAACAAAATTAAATACAAATGTGTTTACAGGGCTCTACGGTAATATGTTGCCCGTTTGAGTACGAGAGCACTTACACCATGACCGTGGCATTTTCCTTGCACATCACAGTCGTATTTCAGCACCTCCACGTCTACACACTGGTAATTCAAACACACCTGGGGATTAAATGAAAGAAAAAGAAGTGGTAAATTAATCCATGCCATGAATGCATTGTGCAAACAAGTCCTTTTGACAGAACTGCAAGTATCTTTTGGAATAGGCAGATGTTAGGCAGGTATATTGGTTCTAAGTGACATGCATAATGATGTTAGTACTCAAGCTAAGAATCACGTTGCTCAGCTAGAGCTGGAGCTGGGTCACTGTACCTTGTTCTCTCCGCACCTGGTCCCTTCGTTCACCATGCCAGGATCGGGAACGTCCGAGCCCAGCAGGAAGTCCACCCCCCAGCACGTGGTTCCGGCGACGGGCGTCTTGATGATGGACGGCTCGATGCCGAAGACCGTGATCGACTGCACGTTCTCACACTGCAGTTTCCCACACATAGCGTTCCTGCGGAGGCCACGGTCCAGAGCGGTCAGCGTGCGGCTCTAACCAAAACCCCAGCTAACGGTCCCTAACGCACGTGGGTTCAGACTGACCTGCTCTCACACTTCTTGTAACCGTGGCCCTGGTAACCGCAGTTCCCGAAACGGTCTCCCTTCGAGTTGACGTCTTTGAAACAGAGTTCCAGGGCAGCCTTGGCCTCTGCTCACAAAATGGAGACACACTCAGCTGAAGTTTGCAGAAAATCTTCACCAGTTATACCAACACAACATTATTATTCCATTCTGTTTATTCTGTTGCAGTCCTAGTCTAGCGAATTGGGACACGGGTCATTTATTTTTGTGAACTGCAGCAAACACAATACACCACCAGAGGGCACTCAGACACAAATAAGAAATTGTACTGGTCCTGGAGGGAATGTTATTGGTTTTGAATGTTATTGTTCCATTGGTCATATTATTGGTTTTCCGTGGGCTAAAAGGTTTTGAACACGCTAAAGGTCAAAATCAAGCCCTAAATCTGCTGCCATCATCTCTAAACATGAAGACAAAACAAAAATACACACAAGCAAAGCTGATTCAATCCAATGACTGTGTCAAGTGGGGATCTGTGTGGATTGGGCCTCTACTCACTCTCCCCGAAAATGACCCGGCACTGCTTGTCGGAGTGCTGGCACTTTCCGTTGTAGCAGTAGGCCTGGCTGTCCCTGCAGGGGTGGCCGTCCTGCTTGAAGACGTCGCTCTGGCAGACGGGAGAGGAGCCGTTGCAGTACTCGGCCAGGTCGCACTCGTCCATGCTGGTCCTGCACACCGTTCCGCCCGGCTGGAACTGAGAGAAAAAAAAAGGGATGGAGGGTGGAAGAGTGATGAGGGGGGTGGAGAGATGAGGAGGAAGGAGGGATTGTAAACGAGTCAATACAATAGTCAATATGGCTGTGAGCACTGGTCGTTTCTGCAGACATTGTTTCACGAGTTTTCCACGGATGCGGCTTGTCATACTAAGCACCAGAGTAATGGGCCCGTTGTTATCTCTGTTTGAGTGTGTCTGCTGAATGATACGAGGAGGGGGGGGTGGCATGTTACCTGACAGTACTTGCAGCACACTCCATCAGCACACTGCGCCCCTGACTTCAGCTTGCAGGTCTTGGCCTCACAGCAGGGGTCTTTCTCGCACTCCTGCGGGGGGGAGAGAGGGCGGGCGGGTCAGTGCGCGGGAGAGAGAGGGCGGTCGGGTGGGCGGGTCAGTGCGGGAGAGAGAGAGGGCGGTCGGGTGGGCGGGAGAGAGAGAGGGCGGGCGGGTCAGTGCGGGAGAGAGAGGGGGCAGGTCAGTGTGAGGGGGAGAGAGGGCGGGCGGGTGGGCGGGTCAGTGCGGGAGAGAGAGAGGGCGGGCGGGTCAGTGCGGGAGAGAGAGAGGGCGGGTCAGTGCGGGGGAGCCGCCATGGCCCTCCGTTTGCGCGGCACAAGCGCCGGGCCCATCTGCAGCCAGGGGGCTGGCCAGCGCAGCGACGCAATCAGACCTGGGCCTGATTGAAATGCAGCAGCGATGCTCCCCTCTCACACGGGCAGGATGAATACAAAGAAGCCTGACAGTGATGCTGCTGCTATCCCTGCGGCCACTTTAACAGGCGCCCAGAGCAATGCACTGAGCAGTTTAACACAGTGAAAGAGCTTTAATGTGAGTGCCAAGCATTAATACATTAACCGTATGCGTCAGGCCATCGGCTTGGAGTTAGTAGTCTATTACCACAAAAATTCTCATTAAAATATAAATTATATGTACATGTAATGGACCATTCTTTCTGCCTGCAGGGCACGTAAATGCATCAAGGACTAGCGTTTCAGCAGCAAACATCATCTAAAAGTCCCAGTGAAACTTAAAATTTTATGATGAGTTATTGATTACATGAAATCTTTCATAGAACAGCTTCATTGTACAGGACAATGATCCAAACAGCATTGCCTTTTAGGAAACGGAGGCATGTCCGTCACCTTGACAGAGCCGCAGTCGCACTCCTCCCCAATGTCCACCAGCTTGTTGCCGCAGAAGGGGGCGCTGTAGGCCTCGTCGGGGCGCGGGCTGTTCAGCAGGCAGCTGCCCCCGCTGATAAGGATCAGTTTCTCAAAGTCGTCGGCGCTGCAGCTGCTGAAGTTGCGCGATCCGCTGCGGGGGGAGAGGTGGTTAGCGGCGCGGCGCTGAGGTACACACCGTTACATCGACTGTACACAACGGGGGGGAGGGGGGGGGTGTTTAGCGGCGCTGCGCCGTGGTACACGCTGTCACGCTGACCGTACGCAACGGGTGGGGGGGCCAGGGGGGTTTAGCGGCGCTGCGCTGTGGTACACACTGTCACGCCGACCGTACGCAACGGGAGAGGGGGACTCACGTAGCTCCGGAGTTCATGATGCAGCTGTCGGCAGTGCAGAGGCAGGTGCGCCCGTCGTCGTGGTTCATGCCAAGGTTGTGCCCTAGCTCGTGAGCAACGATGGACGCAAAGGACTGGACGTTGTTGTTGGTGTACTGTGGGCCAGAGAAATAAAGTTCATTCAGTTAAGAGCTCGGAAACTGCACATGACATTTATTTGGCTCGTCGAAGCTTGAATGGTTTTAGTCGTTTTTACATTTTTCTATTCTGATGCATTAAAAAAAACGAAATATCAGCTGCTCACATACATGCTAACATGCTAATGTGAACATTTTTCACACTGTAAAAGGATGCATGTTATTTAGCGATGGTGATGGACACAGAGCAGCGTACCGCGTTGATCCCTCCCCCGTGACTCCGCGAGCACACAGTGCTGACAAACGCCATCCCAGCCGTGCCCCCGAAGCTCTTCTTCCTGCAGAACAAACGTCATACGGTGAACAGAGGTCATATGGTGTATGGTGAGCAGAGGCCATACGGTGAGCTGCGGTGTGTCCAGAGGGCTGGAGGGGGCGGGACAGTGTGGGGAAAGGGGCGGGACTCACAGGATGAGCTGGGCGCTGTCGTGTCTGCGGCGGGTCAACAGGTTCTGCTCCCTCCACTGGACGAAGCGACCCAGAACCTCCCCCGCGCTGCCGTCCGTGTTTATGGGGTTCACCTGGCTCCAGATCTCCAGGCCCACCAGAACCACGCGGATGTTTAAGGCCACATACATCTGTGACCAAACGGCATGAGAGCAGTTAGCCACATGCAAAGCCTCCAAAGATGCTGCACTGCTGAAAATGCAGTGAACCTTCAGTGTACTACAAATCAAGACAATGCACTCTAAAGATTAACAGAGCCTATATTCAGTACACTAACTAAATCTGGCCTGACTGACTGCATCTTTCTGGTGACTTCTTTCAAAGAAACAGTTTCTTTGGCCTCGAGCCCTGAAATCTACATTAGCGCATCCTTCCTCCTGCTCTGCGCATTGGGACTCACGCTGTCGATGTAGTTGGCAAGTTGGACCATTTCTTCTCGCACTGCCGTCTGGTTCCTGTTCATGTAGTTGAACTGGTTGAGAGGAAGGCAGAGAGGACAGTGTGGGAATGGGTCTACAGTGGGCACTTTGCACCAGTGTATCAAGCCAAAATTAATACAGCTCAAGGAAGAAGAAAAAAAGAGTGTCATATGCTTATTCAGTAACTTCTGCTGAAAAACAGCCATCTATCCGTCAACATCAGGAGAAAAACGGGTAGTGTACAAAAACAGGTTCTGCACTGTAACACATTTTGTCCCATCGATCTGCGTGGATTACACAAATTAACCATTAAATTCACGTAACTTTAAACGATACACATGTAAACTAGCTATTTGCTGCTATAGGTCTACTTCTTGACAAAATCACAGGACTACAGCATATAAGAGGTGTGAAAGGTCTACTCACTCTGTCACTATCCACCACGAGTAGCAGCTCCACGTAGTGCGTCTGATGCAGCACGGCACGTTTCCTCTAGAATAGCAGCAAACAGGAATTACTCACAGATCTCAGGCCTGTATCAGCAGTATTACACACAGACAGAAAAACCCCAGGCCTGTATCAGCAGTATTACACACAAACAGAGGAACCTCAGGGCCTGTATCAGCAGTATTACACACAAACAGAGGAACCCCAGGCCTGTATCAGCAGTATTACACACAGACAGAGGAACCCCAGGCCCGTATCAGCAGTATTACACACAGACAGAGGAACCCCAGGCCTGTATCAGCAGTATTACACACAGACAGAGGAACCTCAGGCCTGTATCAGCAGTATTACACACAAACAGAGGAACCTCAGGCCTGTATCAGCAGTATTACACACAAACAGAGGAACCTCAGGCCTGTATCAGCAGTATTACACACAAACAGAGGAACCTCAGGGCCTGTATCAGCAGTATTACACACAGACAGGGGAACCTCAGGGCCTGTATCAGCAGTATTACACACAGACAGAGGAACCCCAGGCCTGTATCAGCAGTATTACACACAAACAGAGGAACCTCAGGCCTGTATCAGCAGTATTACACACAGAGGAACCCCAGGCCTGTATCAGCAGTATTACACACAGACAGGGGAACATCAGGCCTGTATCAGCAGTATTACACACAGACAGGGGAACCTCAGGGCCTGTATCAGCAGTATTACACACAGACAGGGGAACATCAGGCCTGTATCAGCAGTATTACACACAGACAGGGGAACATCAGGCCTGTATCAGCAGTATTATACACAGAGGAAACCCAGGCCTGTATCAGCAGTATTACACACAGACAGGGGAACCCCAGGCCTGTATCAGCAGTATTACACACAGACAGAGGAACCTCAGGGCCTGTATCAGCAGTATTACACACAGACAGAGGAACCTCAGGGCCTGTATCAGCAGTATTACACACAGAGGAACCCCAGGCCTGTATCAGCAGTATTACACACAGAGGAACCCCAGAGGAACCCCAGGCCTGTATCAGCAGTATTACACACAAACAGAGGAACCTCAGGGCCTGTATCAGCAGTATTACACACAGACAGGGGAACATCAGGCCTGTATCAGCAGTATTACACACAAACAGAGGAACCTCAGGGCCTGTATCAGCAGTATTACACACAGACAGAGGAACCCCAGGTCTGTATCAGCAGTATTACACACAGACAGAGGAACCCCAGGCCTGTATCAGCAGTATTACACACAGACAGGGGAACCCCAGGCCTGTATCAGCAGTATTACACACAAACAGGGAACCTCAAGCCTGTATGAGAGTCAGGGGAAGAGCTGAAATGTGGTCACTCACTCTGAGGTGCTGGCTGACCGGGACGCGCGGGTCGTGGGTGTGTTCCGACTCTGAGTGGGGCGTCCCGCACTTCAGCGGTTCCGTCAGCACGTCCTCCAGCCGGTACACCAGGTGCTGGAAGCCAGCGGAGGACTCCAGGGGCTCGATCCCGAAGCTCCCATTGTCCATGTGGAGGACGCCCCTGGAGGTAGCAGTGAGGCTCGTCAGTCCCACAACGCCACGCAAGCACAGTTCCAATAAGCATGCGATAAATGTCTCAAACTGATACGATAACGGATTAATTTACGGATCAACTGTTGAAATATTTGTGGTCACACTTTCAACAAAGTCTCCATTTATATAGCATAGATAAAGCCTTCATAAATGTGACATAATGGCTTAATAAATCATACATAAGAACATGTCATGCTTCATAAAGTTTGACATAACACCTTATGGAACATGTTATGCCAAATGCATCACAGTTAGCCTAGCATCCTACAGAAGCATGTTTTATGTCACCCTGTATAATGTTTAGCCATTAACCAGGTGACATTGTTGGTTATGACACATTTGGCATAATATGTTGCATAAGGTGGTTATGTCACCCTTTATGAAGCATGAATAATAAGCATGCGATAAATGTCTCAAACTGATACGATGACGGATGAGGAAGCGCATGCTGAACAGAACACATGCGATGAAAGCTACCCATCTAAATCAGAATGAGCTGTGGCATTGCCGCTGTCCCAAGATGTGCTTGGATAGGGCCACTAATTGAAGATAGGCTATCAGCCTGGCTGACAGCACAGCTCATTAACAGCTATACATCACCAAACTGCAGCACTTTGGAAAGTACCCCTTGATCAAGCGTCTTACATGTCCCGAGACACAGTTTGTTCTCAGAGGAAACTTGCTGACCTGAATCATGGTGGTCAATACAGTTTACAGAAGTGCTTCAAAACAGAAAACCCTTGTTGAGCTGCAAAATACACTAGATTGAGAGTGCCATTATCTGCTTTCACTTCTCTTGCGAGGACAAAGGAGCGCTCGGTTCATTACGTAACCCTGGGCCGGCGCTATTACAACACACCACGACTGTGAAGTGCGTTCTACAGAAGTAGGTTCGCCTCATTTCCACCTCTAACGAGGTTCAATCACATTGTTTAACTAGGCTTGCCAAGTGCTGCGGCGTGCAGGGTAGAACATCGGTGAACATAAACGATCCGGCTCTCGTTCGCACTCCCCTTTTCACGGAAAACAATAGCGGTCCTCCCACCTCTCACCCGACCCCGCCCACTCTCGCCAGGGGAGCCCGTGTGGCGTTGGGGAGATTTACTGGCCGCACACACACTTTCCTTCCTTGTTGGCAGGTGCCGTGCGGCCGTCTGGCCGAGCCCTCTGTGGCAATAGCAATAGGCTACTTCCCAGGATTGCCTCGCTTGTTAAGAGCAGGAAATTACTCTCGTCAATTGAAAGTAAGACCCCTGCGTGAAAACGCTCCGCCCCTCATTTACACCCAGTCTGTTTGTGTTGGGGTCAAGAACACTGCATTAAACACTAAGCCACTGCTGAATCATTCATAGGGAAGTTCATGCAAAATTCTCCAAACAGGCTCTCACAATCAGGACATCTAATCATCACACTGAGAGTCCACATCACCCATCAACCCTGTTTCCCCTGCTCATCTCTGTAAATAATGCATACTCCATTGACCTTGCTGGTTAATTAACCCTTATTATTATACTTCTTCGTTGAATAATTTTTGGTCACACTTTCAACAAAGTCTCCATTATAAAGGCTTTTAAAAGCCTTCATAAACATGACAAAATGGCTTAATAAATCATACATAAGAAAATGTCATGCTTCATAAAGTTTGACATAACACCTTCTTATGGAATATGTAATACCAAATGCATCACAGTTAGCCTAGCATCCTACATAAGCATGTTTTATGGCACCCTGTATAATGTTTAGCCAGGTGACATTGTTGGTTATGACACATTTGGCATAATATGTTGCATAAGGTGGTTATGTCACCCTTTATGAAGCATGACATTTGCTTATGTATAATTTATGAAGCCATTATGTCACATTTATGAAGGCTTTATATATGCTATATAAAGCCTTTATATGGAGATTGTTTACAGTGTGACCGAATTAGTACTACAACTACTACTAATAACAATAATGATACTGTTACTGCTCTAATAATATTGCTCTATTATTGTTACTATTATCATTATTATCATTATGCAAATACGCTTATTTACTACAGAAGAGCCCATGACTGTGCCGGACAGGGTAACCGTAGGGTCTGTGACAGTGTAAGACAGGCTGGGCGCGCTTTAGCCGCGCGGTTCATGGCGGCTCAGGCCGCAACTGCCACAGTGGCATGTTCCGGGTCACCGCTCCCCCTTCACAGACCAGCGGTTTCTCTGTGGTCCACAGAATAATCCGATTGTGTGGTTCAATTCACACAGAGAAAACCGGCTATTCAGGATGTTTCTACCACATAAACCCTGTCCTGGAAACAAGGGGAGAAAAACCACACTTGTTTGTGATTAAACCCAATGACCTTGTGTTGTTATGTAAGGTAGATGTACTGAGGGAACTTGGTAAAAGAGATAGGCCAGCGAGTGCAGAAACAGCTCTCTCCTCAAGCAGGCAGGAGTGGAGATAAATGAACACGAATGGACGTAAACTTGTCTTTGCCGTCGGCTATGTCCAACTGTTACGGCCCTGCTACCTTTGAAGGTAGAGGGCGGGGCGGGGCGGGAGAGAGGCAGGAGTGATGGGTGCTGATGGACAGGGGAATGGTTTGATGGGAGAGGGCCCTGGCCGTCTCTGGAAGTCCACACATAATGAAGGGAGTCTGTTCTCCTTCTGCACAGCTAGTAATCCTCACCCCTGCCCCCCCCGGGCCACTTCAATCCCCTTACCTCAGGCCTGCACAGAGGCTCAGGGCTGCCGATGAGCCCTCCATGTCCTCCACGTAACCCTGGTAGTGGCAGTGATCCTGCCAGGGAGAAAAGAGGTCAGAGGTCACTTCCACATGTCGTACATGATCAAAGCATCAGGATCGTGCCCGATGAGGGGGTCCGGATGGCAACCCGCTTGAACAGAACCTCAGAGAAAGGGGCTAGATGATGAATTCACTCAGTCGGCTTGCAGGGTACAGATAGCCAACCACACAGCATTAAGCTTTTGCTTCATTTTTTACTGGTGAAAGATCACTGTTCAGTGGCTTGTACTTTAAGCATAGCTTGTGAAAGTCGACGCCATCTGTTTGGCACGCTGCTCGGATCCTTGTGCAATGGTAGCGTGAGTGTTTGGCAAGGGGTGTTTGCAGACGGGGACAGTGGGTGGTCTGAACTATTCGGAGTCACGATGGGACCCATGGATGGTGGAGAGAAGAGGCGACGCAAATACAATTTTCCATAAAAACATGCAGTAAAGGAGGAAGCAGTGTACTTATATGTCCAAAGGGGGCTGGACAGAGGTGGAGCTACAGCAATAGCTCTCCGCCCCTCTCCCTGTACTGTGGTGCCTCGGCCCCTCCTGTGAATAAACCTGGCAGCCTTTAGCGTGCTAGCAACCGCATGATATAGCCATTATACCATTGATGTCTTTCACATGTAAAGTTTCTGAAAACATGCTGCACACTGCAACTGAGAAAATCTATAGAAAAGAGCAGCCTGGACACCAATCAGAGGGTTGTTGGTGTTTACTTCAGAGCAATAAACCGCACTGCAGATCTCCTGGGGCACGGTGTTAAAAGCTCTCAGCGAATACATTCCAGGTTAAACAGAGGCTATAAATACTGTAATCTGGAGGGAGAAAAGGAATCTCTCAAATCCTCCCTCTCCAGAACAGAGGAGGTGGAGCTGGGCGTGTGCGCAGCTGGCGGAGAGCTGGTCTGATGCAGGCCGTTGCCGGAGCCGCCGTCCCTGGCGTCTCTGCCGAGCAGTGGGGGACGGCAGGCAGCCCCCCCCCACACAGCCCAAACGTGGGCCAACGGGCCAGCGCTCGACCCTGCCAAATACCGCCTTCGCTGCTGGTGGGCAAACAAGTATCACGTTCGCCGCGCTGCCCAGCTGTACCCTTCCACTCCCACGCCTCAAATGGCGACTCCTCCAAATTTAATCCCTTAATCAGTTAATTAAGAGAAATATTAGTCGTGTTAATTGACCTCGGCATATCCGCCGGTCAAAAGGGGAAGGGATGATGACATAAGGCGGCCAGTCGAGGCTGCGCCGCCACAGCTCTCTGTTCTAGGAGAGGGGGGAGACGCGGGTCTCCTCCGAGTGGGGCCAAAGGCACAAAGAGCCCACTGTCAGGGCCACCTCACAGAGACACAGGCCTCCACTCAGGGGGACAGTGTGCCAAGTGGGCTGTCTGATAGGCCCTTCTTTTTCAGCCTCTTGAGGGGGAAACAAGGGGACGTCTATGGAGCTACAATTCAACACCTCCAGGGAAGGGTTTGTCGCTGCGCCCTTTTTTACTTTTCAATGCCTGAATATCTACGAAGTCGATTAATTGACCACGAAACAGGGATGATTTTTCCATCGTTCCCCCTTACGCTTCATGGATCAATACCAAGAGAAACTGTTGTGCATTTAAAGGCAGGATATCCAGGAGCTTTCATTGAGTCACGGAGAGGGGAATCCAAGTATATCCCAGCGCTGATTTGACTCCAAGCAGGATTTGCAGACAGTTCCTGTATCGCTCCCACAGGACTACATATTTGACTTCCTGTTGTGTTGGGCATCACATTCTCAGCCTACACTCTGAGGAGAAATGTCCTACTGTCACTTCCCTGGTGTGTGTTTGTCCACTATGCTTCAGCCGCTTGCTCCGTGAAATCAGATCCCCAACGAACAAACGAACAAATCTGAAGCCAGCATAATGTGAATTAATAAATAATAAAAGATTATTTTAAAAAAGAGAAAGACTTGCTAGCTTGCACTCAAAGTGACCCAAACAAATATCACCTCTAATTATTTACAATTACCTAATATTTGCAGTGTAAAAATTGAAAGATTCTACTGTGATCTACAATATTCGTGGTTTCCCTAAATCGAAAGAGCCATAAACACTACACTACTAACATCCTGCCAAATTTAGCAATTTAGCAAAAACCTGTGAAAATGTGAACAGAAAGGATGGCTAAAGTGATTCGCTAAACTGTATTTTATTCATAAATTTACAACCTTAGCACCAGCTAACAGATGATCTGTAACATTGAGGGAAAATAAATCAAGTGAAAATTTCCCAATGGCGTGGAAGGTATGCAAGGTGCTTTTCAAATAACCAGTCATGTTCATTCACATGAAAATAACCTCTTGGTAAATGGCGGGAGAAAGCGCTGTGCCCTCTAACAGTGAGGACATCCCCTCCTGAGAGAGACATTGTGTGCATGTCCTCCACAGGCGTGTGTGCTGCCCACAATGGCAGATATTCTTCAGGGGGCAGTTGGGAATGACATGAGCCATTGTGGATTATGTCAGCTCCCTCCCTTCCCCCTCTTTCTCTCTCTCTCTCTCTGACAGGTTCGTCTTCCAGATGTGTGGCGCGTTTGTCATTCCTTGCGGGCACACAAAAGTGCCCGCTGCAAAGTGGGTGGTGACTAGTTTGTGAAGAGTGAGCGAAAATGTGTGCATACTGAACGGGGCGGTCGGCCAGAGAGGCTGTCGAGAACACTCTTCTCATCAACAGTCTGAAGAGTATAGGTGGTGACAAAGGCCAGCCATGGGGTCTGCTTCCAAAAAAAACGTCTGGATTTCACTTTATGTGACGATGCCATAAAAAAGAAAAAAGATGTGGGCGAGACATGTGAGGCAGTTTGTGGAGTTCTGTTACCCTCTCCTTTCTCCCCGAATAAAGAAAAAAATATGTAAGGAGGGCAGACTGTCCTTCTCTCCTTTATTTAAAAAAAAGAGCCCGGAAGACTTTCACCTTTAATACTCTTTACTACACTGGCCCATAAACGTAATGCGGCGCAGTAATTTAAACATTTCCACGCTCACTACTAAAACGCACTGCCAGTGTGATGTGGTAAAAATGGAGGACGAGTCACTCTGCTGATTTGCCCATTTATGGCGTCTCATTCTTTTGTTCCTGGAACTAACTGAACTCTCATACTGACATGATGTGTCTGTGGCTTCTCAGTATTTAGAAAGGATGACAAACAGAGTGCCTTTCCGGGATGGCCTCGGCACGTGACCAAGAGGACGAGAAAGCAAACGGCCCCTTCCTTTTTAAGAAGCGAAACATGTTGCATATGGTGGTTATGTCACCCTTTATGAAGCATGACATTTGCTTATGTATGATTTATGAAGCCATTATGTCACATATATGAAGGCTTTATATATGCTATATAAAGCCTTTATATGGGTTTATATGGCTTTGTTTAAAGCTGGGTTTTCATGAGAGCATGTTATAAAATGCACATTTGTTGAACCTGGTTGAGGTAAGGAAAACCATGTTGGTCTTCCACAGCAGAGAGCAGAATTAAATTCCAATGGAAAGAGGATTTGTACCCTCTGCAGCAGTCACCACTGTGTGGCCCCAACTCAAGGCAGGTCAAGTCCTTCCAGAAATTTCTGCCAGCCTGCCTGCCTGCCTGCCAGCCACTTCCTCTTATTCACTCACAGACAACCTTATTATTCAGTTCTGTGACAGGAAATGTGGAGGCATCTCGACAAGCGCGTTACAAGTGCTATGAAGGAAATGTCCATCGTCCTGGCGATGATGTCTAGTAAACAGGAAATCCTTAAGTGCCGTCAAATGAAATACGAGCTTGTGATTCCTTCATAAGAATTTAATGCGATTCATATTTCTTTCCTTCCTTCCTTGAGAAAGTATGCGATAAATAAACCACGCTGCTCTGGCTTCTGTACTTCTGCTGTGCATTTTTATTAAATCTACACTGTAGACGACTTTGACAGATCATGCATCAATGACTTCAAAGAACGGTAATGACTGGGGACATCAAACAAATTATCAAATGTAATTCGAGTTTATGGTCCTTAATTTAGAGTCAGCACAAATTCAGGAATAAATAAAACAGCATTTGACTATGGGAAGTTATTGCAATGCAAACAAACTTTTGTTGCAAAATATAACCAAATAATCAACTGTACTTATAAATATAAGCGTTTATCACAAATATATATTATACCCCTAGTTGGCAGCACAGACAGCTGTGAAAAAGCAGCTCTTTTGGCCCGTCTGTGCCGTGGGTAGCTTTAGTGCCATTTCTCCCCGTTTTCCGCCACTTTCCGCCCACGGAAAAACACTCCTGAAGGAGCCGGAATGGCATTGGCACAGCACACCGTAATCATTCCAGCAATCCGAGGGAGTGCTCTAAGATCAAAGGTTCCAAAGCAATGACATCCTGAGCAAACCGAATACAACGGTGACAATGGAGACATCAAGTTGGAAAAATCCTACATAATCGAGTGGTGTATGCGTTTTACTAAGGGAAAACCTC
>CM040404.1:16729533-17002033 GCA_022702515.1 Ilyophis sp. 1 JC-2022 | reverse complement strand
TTTCCACAGCCCCTTCAGAACAAAATCCTTCCCCAGACATAGACATGCCTTCTAAATCTCCAGTGGAGGAGGGGAGAGGGGACACTGACTTTCAGGCATCCGGTTTTGGATGCCCCAACGGCTCGCGAACGTCTGGTGTCCCCCCCCCTGCCCCCCCCTGCCCCTCCCTCCGCTGGGGGCTGGAGATGAGCATCTGGTATTTGTCTTGTGTACGTCATCCAGAGCGGCGAGTGCAGTGGGTGATCTGGACGCGCAGGATGGTAATGATTAATCCACAGCAGTGCTTTGATCTGACGGCCCAGCTGCAGGATACGGCCGCTCGCTCTCAGCAGAAAGGTGGAAAAGCAGGCCGGTGACTCACACGCCAAACGCCGCACCTCCATTTCTCATAGGGCTCACACAAGGCCAAGGGCCACAGGGCGCACAGCTAAAGAGAAAACTAAGGACGGGCTCTTCTTTTACCATCAACGACTACCTGCCAATTTCAATCTATCCCTTTCCCAAATGCTGACATACAGTATTGCGACAGTGGCATAATTGTTGTATGAGCTGTCAGCTTTCATTTATTTACATCCATATTGGGTGATCTGCGTAAGAATTACAGCTATTTTATACTCTTTCCATCACTTTGGTGCAGGTTAATGCTCGTCTCATCTGTCCATAAGACTCCTGAGGCTTACCGGTGTTTCCAACACTTTTACATTTTACTGTATATTATTTGTGGAAGAAAAGCCAATGGAGGGTCAAAGGTGTAACAATACTTTGCCGCAGGCTTAGCACTGCCCATTTAGCGGTCCAGTAAGACCGTTAGTCTTTCACGCTAGCATCTTCAAAACTCTCTAACCGCATTCAATCCCATTACAACTCTTCCCCAGGAGAGCAGCGGTGGAAACTCTGCCATCTTTAACCGGCCATCAGAAGCCCCTCAAACTCGAGATGGTCAGCACCAGTATAGAAATGCAAACTCAAGTGAGGGGCCCGTGTGTACGGAGCAGGGTTCTGAGCACGCCAGAACCAGGGGCCAGCGCTGGACATCGTCACAGAGCCCTTGTATCACGGAAGCCGCGCTGCTAGAGCCCGAGGACATCCTTCCTAAGAACGATAAGTCTCCGGCTCTGCCAGCTTTTAGGCTTTATGGACGGAAAGGAAATGCAGATGTGTTCCACTGATTTGCTTTATAAAACATCCCTGTCTGGGCTGATGGACTCCAGACCCGGTGGACCAGGCAGCACCCCATCCATCTGCCCACGGCCTCGTCCGGGAGGACCAGCGCTGCTGACATCACCAACCCCCGTCTCCTTTTCGACACCACCCTCTGAATAACCTGCAGCTCCGTCCCCATTCTCAGGCTGTTCCATTTTCCCATTTCCACACGAGTGCAGAGCAGAAGCAATCATTTGTAATATAAAAATGTTTTTTCTCTTGGGAGTGGATTTTTAAACAACATGATTGTAGTGGTTCCTTCAGATGAATGCCGCCAGCTTTGCCATCAATTGTGAGCAACCTCTTTATGCAATGCGTGACCAGTGCTTCATAATATAAATCCACTCGTGTATAAAGTTGAGTACTACTATCGTTATCTAGGGGAAGTGGGCGGGGGATTCATAGAGGTACTCACTCGTTCTTCTCCAGGACGACCACGTTGTCCTTCCCCTGGGCATGGATGACATAGGAGACCTTCAAAACAGAAATGGACAAACATTCATTACGCCTGTTAGTTTTCGTAAGCAGTACTTAAACAACGGCTGCTCCAGGCCCGCCCAAGGTGTCTGATAGAGAACGTTTGGAGAGTGCTAAGCTAAGCTAGTGTGAAGCAGCTGTCAGTGGTGGTGAATCCATCCCCGCGGGAATGTCTCGGTGGGCGTGGCCTTTGCCTGCGCCACCGTCACTGTAAATAATCTCACCCCACAGCCCCCTGTGCCCCCAGCTGGCTAATGTACACAAACCAAGGTCTTTCCGCGCCTCGGGAGACAGAGTTCAAAAGTCACCGACGGACCGCACAGTGCAGCTGCCTGGCGTCCGCAAAGCAGCTGTCGCCTTCCACTAGCGAACCAGTGAATATGCACAGTAAACGGACAGCTTCGGCCCGTAACAGGGGGCCTTTGACCCTCGCTGGGTTACATGGTTGGAACGAGGATGGGGCTGACTTAACTGCAGCACTGGGGAAGTGAGACTTGTGCAGCTGTGTGGGGCGGACTGGCTGAATAAGGGGCCTCCCGGGCCGGGCGGTGAACCAGCTGAAGAGCTTGCTCTGGGATGGTGATGCATTCGTATGGTCCTGTGGTCTGGAGTCGAATCCCAACCATGCCAGTGAAAACTGTACCTGGGAGTCCCGCGGACCAAAGCACAACTGGCCACTTTCGGTCTGCATGGCATTTCCAGGGACTCTTCTGGTCAACCTGGTCCTGCAGCCCACAGAATACAGACTGAAAAGAAGCTGGCTACAAGAGCACTCTGAGGATGGGCCCGCTTGCATTCTAATCAGCTGAAGGATGTGGCAGGATAGGTTGAATAGGTTGTAAAAACCCCAGGCTATTTTAAACCGAGAAGAGCAGAAGCGGTTGAGAGCAGGGCGAGAACGAAGATGTCCTCGACAAGGTCTCACTTCCTCTGACTGCATGGTGCCAGCAACACAGCCCCAGTAAAGGCCCTACCAGGACAGGAGCGGTGCCAACTGAGTTCTGCCTCACTCCCCCATCATCTTCATCTTCCTCCTTCCACCCACTCAGTGACTCGCCTCATACACAAGGCACTCACAAAGAAAGCCCACATAGAGACCACGCCTTGATCCACTTACTGAAACTCCACAAGTTCTCTTCTGCTTACGGTTCCCACCCACTTAATGCAGCAGGTGTCTAATATATAAGTACCATACTCACATCTGGCTTCATCTTTGTTGCAAGAGAGCCATTAAAAGGATTTATATAGCCTTTAAATAAATATTTTATGGAAGTAAGCGTTACAAAACACAATTTCCAGGGACCCAGGCCAGTTGGTTATTATAAGTCAGTTTTGCATATGTGTAGGGATGCGACACAATGATGGGATTTCAAAAAAAAGCAGCGATATCCTTCAGCACAAAACCGAAAATAGAACACCTATAATGGAGATGAATGGGCCCATATATCCAGTTTAGCTCAAGAGTGACAAGGGGCAAGTCCTGAAGGACTGAAGGCGGACTATCTCAGCCACAGAGACTGCATTAAGAACACTGGCCAAATGTCAACGCAGCCATCGGTCACGCTGATTTAAACATGAAATGAAAGAGCTCTGTGCTGGAAAAATAAAGAGCATGGAATTATAAAGGCTCAATTCTAGTATAAAATCAACAATGAATATTTTCAGGCAGGCTTCAGAGAACAGCACACTAGTGACGGCAGGAGATAAGGGCACCAATAAACACAGGACACAAAAGATTATCCTTGGATTTTTGGGCCGCTATAATTATAGCGTAATAAAAAATAAAAAAACTATAATTAGTTATGAAACACTGAAGCTGTTTAACTCTGCTCATGAAATGTGAAGAGAAACTTCATTGTGTTCATTTTGGCAAGAAAAATCCTCAGCTTCTCAGATATCTGCCGCAACGAAAACAAACACGAGCGGCACTCAAACAAAATAATGAACACAGTAAAACAGTATAACTGCAGGCTGACTCGCTAAACGAAAACACACTCGTAAACGTACACTGGACGCAGATCTGTATACAATACAATGGGGGAAATAAGTATTGGACATGTCAACAATTTTATTATCAAACATATTTCCAATGTAGCTATTCACATGGGATTTTGACCAGACATTGGTATTAACTCAATAAAACTACACAGCTAAAGAAATTGTAATGTTCCAATTCTTAAAAAACGTTATGTGCAATAAAGTGAAATGACACAGGAAAAAAGTATTGAACACGCTAAATTAAATGTGGTAGAAAAGCCATATTTTTTATATTTGGTTGCATATCCTTTGCATGCCATGACTTTATGATGTCTGTGACCCAACAACATCAAAAGGCTCTTGATATCTTATTTGCTGGTACTCTCACAAGCGATACTATAACAGCTCTGCATTTGAATGGATCTCTATGGGAATTGGGGGTGAGACAAGATTTAGCTGTAAATTACACTGGAACAGTATAGAACACATGGTTGGCTAAGTGGCTCTAAGTCATCAAGGGTCTGATGTATTAAACAAGCCTTTAACCATCACTCTGCTGCCAGAAATACAGTAGATATGGATGGATCACTTTAAGGGTTTCTTCTCCTGACTTATTTTTCCATAGAGTTCAAAGAAACAACCCTTAAAGTGATTCTTCCATATCTACTGTATTTCTGGCAGCAGAGTGATGGTTAAAGGCTTGTTTAATACATCAGACCCTTGATGACTTAGAGCCACTTAGCCAACCATGTGTTCTATACTGTTCCAGTGTAATTTACAGCTAAATCTTGTCTCACCCCCCAATTCCCATAGAGATCCATTCAAATGCAGAGCTGTTATAGTATCGCTTGTGAGAGTACCAGCAAATAAGATATCAAGAGCCTTTTGATGTTGTTGGGTCACAGACATCATAAAGTCATGGCATGCAAAGGATATGCAACCAAATATAAAAAAATATGGCTTTTCTACCAAGTATTAAATACATTTAATTTAGCGTGTTCAATACTTTTTTCCTGTGTCATTTCACTTTATTGCACATAACTTTTTTAAAGAATTGGAACGTTACAATTTCTTTAGCTGTGTAGTTTTATTGAGTTAATACCAATGTCTGGTAAAAATCTCATGTGAATAGCTACATTGGAAATATGTTTGATAATAAAATTGTTGACGTGTCCAATACTTATTTCCCCCATTGTACATCTCCTCCACATTGTGCTTCAGCATTGAGCATTGAGTTTGATCATTGCAAGCTCACTGGGAGGTGCAGCGAACTGAGCCGTTCGCGCTAACGCTTGCTGCTGCAGGTATGTGTGGAGCCAACCGCATGCCAGCTCGTATTCATTTCCCCCACATGCACTGGGCACCTGTGTCTGACAGATGGTTCCTGTGGCGTTTCTGGAAATGTACTGAGAAAGGAGGTGTTTTCGAGTCAGTTGTGAGGACGAATGATCCAGAGGCCAGCGCGGCCCATGCCAAGAAAAGCAATGTGTCACTTTCTCCCACATTCCCTCGATTCAGGTATGTGTGCGGGCGGGGTGAGGGTGGAGGTGGGGGTTGTTGTGTTGCAGCCCTGGCAATCCCCCTGACACACACTGCACCATCATTGGTTCCACTGATCCAGGCACTGAAAGCTCCAGTGAAGCCCATTCCCAAAATATACAGGAACATTCCCACTGGCACATCAGGACAAGCAGGAGAAATCCCACTCGTCTGTCAGCGCTGTCTAATTTCTCTGTCTGATCAAACAGCCATTTCACCATCTGAATGTCAGGCATGTACTACTTTTCCATATCGCGCCCTCTCTTGCCTGCATGTTTGAGCAGCGAGCGTGTTCGAACAAGCCAACCAGACGCACGGCTCTCCTAATCTGTACCCAGCAGGGGAGAATGCTGGCTCGCTCACCCACATCCCTGAACTGAACCCCCTGGAGCTGGAACTCCACTGAATAGAGCCTGCAACAGACTTGGCTCCATCACACATACCTGCCATAGCACTGAAAACTCTCCAAAGCAAATGGAAACGTAAGTACAGATTTCCCTGACGAGGAGGGGGGGGGGGGGGGGGGGAGGCTTTCTTTGAACACGAGAAAGGCGAGCCTAAACGGTATCTGTCAGTTTGAGAAACTGCCTCCCTTTGCCCAGTTGGCTTTAACCTGGAAAGCCCCAGCTGAACAGGATGTTACTATGGATTAGATAACAGACGGTGATACTTCCTGCTGGATTTTCTGCCATCATAGCTACAGGAAACGCTAGTGCCCCATCCAGAGGTAGCGGCCTACAGGAAGCCCTTTATCAGCAAAGGGCAATGAAGAAAAACAAACCACAGCTGCCCCAGGAAGTCAGCAGTACCGTGATCTGGGTGGTAGCCATCTTAATGGCTATTCCAAACCCTAAGGCACATGGGTGAATTATGCACTTAAAACGCATGCCTAACCGTAAGCTTCATAATGAACATGCAATGACCATTATAATGTGGACACTCCATGTTAAACTCAGAAGTCATTGCCCTTTGAAACATTTACATCAAGCACGAGACAACCGATTTAAGGGTAAAATTCCAACTAAACACATATAAATATCCAGAATAAAAAATATTACAATATATCTGTCATGGCTGCACTATGTGATTGTATGACAATGTTTAACAGCAGTGTCCATTCCCCTTAAATGTAATACCAATGTATTGATTGTAAATCTGGCAGAATATGGCAGGCATGGCACAAGGTTCATAAATGAGCCTAACATTTCAAGGCAAGAGCATTATTATTATGGAATGCCTCTGAATGGCAGCCAATGATGATGCTGTAAAGTGTTCAAAAGTTATGGCTTCTGTCCTAAAATGAGAAAACCATAGAGTGCTGCACAGCATAGCATGGGGGTAGGGCGTAGGGCAGTGTTCCTGGAGATCTACTTTCCTGTAGGTTCAACTTTAATTTGGCACACATGATCCTACTAATTAGGAGCTCAATGAGATCTCTAGCTGTTGAATAAGGTGTGCTTTGTTAGGGTTGGAATGAAAAACCAACAGGACGGTAGGTCTCCAGGAACAGGGTTGGAAACCACTGGTGTAGGGTGTAGAGATAAGGATGTGATCTAGAACAGCCATGGGAAAGGTATGCTATAATTCTGCTCTGGGACCATACCTTGCCTGAGGTCACACCATCCAGGTCCCTCCTCTGCTTTCCTAGCCGCCTGGGTACGGTCACTTCATACGCAGACAGCTGGGAGGTCTGGCGTGAGGCTGAGCCTGAGGGTTAAATCAGAGAACCTGAGAGGCTGAATGTGTTACAGCAACATGAAGCTCTTTCCAATGAACATACATGTACCCCTTCAGTTCCAAACTTGTAAGAGACTTTCATGTGCTACAGCAATGAACAGCAACAAAACAACTCGTCACAAAAAAATCACATATCTATAGATGATATATATACTATGCTAAATTTCCCACTTATTTTACTGGATATTAATCACTTTTTAATAAATCCGAAGTACCAACAATTCTTCAAAGTGCAATCCATTTATTTGTGTTAAGTGGTGTGCTTCTTATTTTGCTGTCTAACTGAACAGCATTTTGGCTGTGCTATACTGCGGGACCCAATAGAACTGGCTACTTCCTCCCCTGTCTTGATTTGTCAGCAGGTTGGTCCAGTGTTGCACTGGCATTTTCCTGGGGTGAGAGGGCAGGGGAAAAGGGCAGGTAGCACAATGCCTGAGACATCCCCTGCATGAGCCCAAAATAAATGATACAGTATTGGCAGCACTGCCTGGCCCAAGGTTTGTCACAACTGGACAGCAGCCAGAATCAGGCTCGTCCTACTCTGCCAGAACTGTGCTCACAGTGGACATTCAGGCCCCTGGTGCGCGAATGACCGTCCTTTCGACAAGTGTTATATTAAAAACTGTTTAAAAAAAAAAAAAGCCATAAAATAGGTTTCCTGTTTTGGCATGCACTTTGACATTTTTGTTCTCCTTATCGAAGTAAAAAATCCTGTGACTGAACTTCCTTTCCTGGAACAGCAGTGCACTGTCTGTTTGCAGCACCTTACTGTCACTGACAAATATCTGGATGGATGGACTTGATAATGAATCTAAATAAATTAAATGATGTTTACATGCAGTCTAATAGAGGCACATTCAGGAGAACACCTTATGCTATTTACTGTGAAAACAAAATCGTAGCAGCTATCAACTGCTAGTACAACTAAACATCATGACACAAGTCCAACAACATCCAGGTTCTTTGTATTATCATACACGCTTGAGGAGCAATTCGCATTTTTTAACATCTGTTCATTCCCTGTTTTTCACAACAAATTTAGAATATCTTGCATTTTTTTATAAAACCTGTGTTAACAGGCTGACTTCAAAATCCCAGACAAATGTGACATCGCTCGCCTGCCAAAAATGTAAAAACTATGACAATACATAGACTAGTAGACAGAGAAAGCTAATTTTAACATGATTGTGGAAAAATTAAATAACTGCAAAAATCACAGTTCTCAAAACAAACCCATTAGTGAAACATAAATACAAGTTATTTCTGCAGTTCTTGCTTAATCTTAATGCCAATGCTTGTTTTTGTTAAGTTAAAAATAGCCTGTTTTTCTTTAAAAAGCCAAAGCTGCAAATGCAAATCAGAATTTGGACCAGAATTTGCACATGAATTAGCTATACAGCCAACTAAAGGGGCTTCTGAGATCCATGCTACACCTTTGAGTCCATTTCAGTGATATTACAATTCATGTAAATCTCATTAAACAAGGTGCCACATGACTAAAATCAAATTGAAGGTATCTGACTTGGGTTGGAGTTTACTTTGACAGAAAAATCATGTATCTGACCCCACACCTCCAGGTACTGTCAAACATTACTTCACCAGATACCTAGAGCAGCTGGCCCTCCTGTTGAAACATATTCACCACAAACTGGATGCCCGATTTCTGGAGCGGTCAAGGTTGTAATTATAACCCACATATTTTTGATTCAGACAGAATGAGAGGTCTTCAAATGAATTCCACAATTTGAAACAGCGAACACATGTCTTGAGTATAGCCCCAGTCATGCAGGCTTTTTGTCTGGGAAAACCCTGAACTCCTGAGTCTCAGAGAAGGCTGTTTAAATAAAGAATTTGGTTTGGCTGAAGACTTGCATGGGAATTGATTTCTGCTTTTATATTGTGTCTATATTAAGTTAATTTACAAAAGACAAAGACAATTATTAAAACAGAAAACATACACTTTATTAAAGTTGATATTCTTAACTATATTTGGGGACTTATTTCACCAACATTTGGATAAATATTCCCTCGGCTATGAGGCTGGGAAAAGGACAATATAAAGAATGCACTGAATGTGAGGATGTATACATTTACCCGTATATATGTACATGTATGAGGATGTATACATTTACCAGTATATCTGTACATGTATCAGAAACCTGAGAATTAACCTTCACAATTAAAAAACCTTAAACCTTCCCATATCTGTTTGTAACTAATTTGTGCTTTATTTTATTAATTAATTAACTTATTTATTAATTTTATGGACTTATTTTTGATTGTTTGACTTTTCCTATACTGTGTGATCTCTGTATCATTGCAAATGAGGGCCCACCCATCCTCAATGATATTCTCCAAGAATTAAATAAATAATAATAATAATAATAAATAATTCTGGTGATTCTTTGCTTTGGCTGCTTTGGTTTCACAGATGCAGTGGTCTGTGCGGCGGTTCCGACCACAACTGGTTTCATTACAGAAGTGTAGGGTTCTATACCTCTGTGCGATATAGCTTTAAGATACAGTGCTAGTTGTGTTAATACTTAGCAATGCATTGAAGGGTTATAGGGTTTTTATCAGACAGACTTTTTGTCAATATGTTGTCAACAGAAGAATTATCTTTGTTTTGACCTCTTGCTGCAAAAGGACAAAACAAAGATCAGTCTTCTGTTGACAACATATTGACAAAGATCCTTTCCGATACAACCCGATAATTATAAGTAATTGAGTGATCGCAACAGCATCGGTATCTGTTTGTACTGAGATAACAAAACACTAGACCTGGGAGTTTAAAATTGGTGAATCATTTCTGTACTAACAAAAGGGCTCCAAAATGCAATATCTTGTATCGTAAATATTATCACTCATTGAGAATGCTCAAGTTTACATAAGCAGAATTCAAGCACTATGACTGGTGGTATTAATTTCTAGTCTTGTGATCTGTTTTTCTTATAACTGTTTGTTGATCCGAAGTGCTGAATGGAAGAAAAAAAGAAGAAGAAAAAAAGCAGACCAGTATTACAGAATTTATAAGAGTTCACTTGTGTTTCCCGTCTCAAAGACTTGAAAATCACACTACATACCGTAAAAGCCAAAGCAGCTTGCCATGGCCAGAGCTGCAATGCTAATCCTGTTCATAACAGGTACCTAGACCGGTTTCTCCGACACATACAAACTGACTGAACGCAACACCAGATCAGAAAAGCTTTGTGTTTTAGCTGCTAGCAGTAGGCAAATTAAGGCCTGGCACACTCCTAAACAATACCTGAAATGCACCTAGTTTGCTGCCAACCAGCTGATACGCAGCCCTTTGAAAAGACCACAGAGCAGATAGTAAAAAGAAAAGCCTGAGGTCTAAACTGAAGAACCGATGTAACAGCATTCCATAGCTATGAAAATGATTAACAACGTTGCACTCAAACACGCAGGACAAATCCAAGTACTGTAGAGTTGTGAATCATTTGGGAAAACATTACTACCCATTGGACACTGTAAAATTACCATTTTGTTCCTTGGTTTTGGGATTAAAAGTAGTCTGAGCAGCTCAAACCACTTGACGTTGCCACTTTGTAATAAAAGGCAGAACATATTTAACAGCAATTATGTGTTGCATATGTACAAGAATAAACAGAAAACATTTCATGATGAAAACACACCACTCAATCCATCTAAGCTGGTCACATAGTCTAAAGAGTGTCAAGCCTCGTCTTGAACACCCACCCCAAGGGTCTCTTTGACTGTGAGTCCTGGTAGGTCATTCCATACATTCACAAATGTGTGTCAAAACATATCCTATGTATCAGTACAAAATGGTCCTTTAACTAATATCCCACAATTCCCCTGGTTATGAAAACGTGCTGCAGCCTGCTGAATGTGCACTAAGTATTGCTTTATTTTACTTACTCCTTTGGTTAGTTGCATCCTTTTTGATAACTTTATACCCTAGTTAAATGAGCACATGCTTATGCACTGTATTGAGCCACATCTCTGTACTGCCGCCATTAATCACAAAAGCTCTTTGTTCCAGTTTGTTATCCTGCTAGCATTTGAACAAAGTGTTACACACACTAGTATTACCATTTTTTCCTCCTGACACCACTCTGAACATTACCAAACCATCGGTAACACAATTTTACACACTGTGCATTGTGTGCGCACAGATATTGCTGGTAAAATCTTATCCTGCCTACACAAGTCTTACCTGTTCAGTGCCCGACACACCCAATACCCTCTTTCCTATGGCAGGTTTGCAGCCATGTGTTAAATCTCTATATAAATCTAGCTTTCCTAACCAAGCACACAGCAACAACAGAATTCCAGAAAAAAATCACTGTGGACATTCTGCTCTTTCTATTGCTTGCTAAGTCATCCCATTCTCATCCTGCAAAGGTTGGAATCAGTGGAACTTAAGTGATCAGACCCCTGTAGCCAAAAGATAACTAGCACCCTTACCTTATGACAGGAGTTTATTAAAGCAGCCTACATAGGCTAAACATTTAATGAGGACTGTTGTATTCCTGTATGCTGCAGGGGTCACTCACATTCACAACAATATCTGTAACTAGCTGTGTATTAGTACACAAACATGGAGGTGGGAGTCATTTCCCACATTCCAGTGATTGATGGATTACAAGGCAAAACACAAACAAACCAGAGAAAATGAGTGCCAACTCCCCACTGCCTTGCCGTTTAGTGGCCTTTAATTAACGAGTGAAGATGGGGGAGAGGGCTAACAGCTGTGCTCATTGTGTACCATCACATTTGTGTTCTTTGTACGGTGTGTTTGTTCCTAGCTATGGCAGAGACAACCAACCATGACAACCAACCAACTTTGTATTCCATGTTTGTTTGTTTTTTTACATTTGTGGTACAATTTGGCCTAAATATACTTAATTACAATCACACAGAATCATTGGAAAAGGTTACAGCGGGATAAATAAAGGATACCGGTTAAATGATCGTTTAATCTGAAAATGATTCTATACATTGTGGAAAAACCGTACACAATGCTATAGAGTAATTTGATAAGGATACGAAAGCTTTGTATCCTTAATTCTAATCAAATTATTTTAAGAACAAGATTACAATGATAATTTAAGTTAAGATATTTAAGCGGGGGCTGGGATGTACTAAAATGCATTAACATGCTAACAGAAAAACCTACAGGTGGTGACATCAGCATACACGTTTTTTTTTTTTAAACTAATGTGGTGTAGTAGGCCAAGTGCAAAAAAACAAACAAACAAAACAAAACTAGAAATGAATCCTGATATATTCTATAAGTCTATGGGAAAACTACTGAAGCAAAAACTAACTCACTTTAATATGGTTAACGTTAGGCTACGAAGTCATATTTCGGCATTTCTGTGCCTATGCGTCGCATATACCGTTTCTAGTACTTTATATTGTAAATGTTTACAATAGAAAGTAAATGTTTACTGTGCACACTGCGAAATGCATAGGCTTTTGGCACATACTCTGAACATTCTTATTAGGGACACCTTAAAACCCTTTCAAACCATCGTGGATTTGCTTGGGGGTAAAGCAACAGATGTAGGCTATGCTTGCATAGTCTAAGATTACTTCATTGTAATCATGTTTCTCTACCAGGTTTCTCGATAGAGATGCGCACTGGCGTGGCGGGTTTGGTTCTAGATTTACATGCTATATAAAATTTTACATAATTAGATAAGCCGCTGAAATGCAGACCCACAAGTCCTCAAACCACCTCGCAAAGTAACTGAGATTTGCAAATACTCCCGGACCACACCCCCATTATTTAAAATAACTAGCAGGTCTACTGAGACTAGTAACGTTAGAACAAATATTATTCCTTCACTCAGCCCAGAGGTCGATTAATGCAGCAAACTGGCATAAATACAAAACTCACAGAACAACCAACTGTTAGGTGGCATCGTTAGCTATGAAAGTTGATCCTAAGTGAGCTAGCTAACTAGTTATTTTGTGGCTACAAGTTATTATTATTATTTTTTAAACCGCTTCATCTCGACATCAGTGGCGGTCAACGGTTACCTGACTTTGTAAGTCTTGTCTACTAACGATTTAACGTTAGCTAATGTCGCAGAGTAGATAAATCACTAACGTTATAACGTAAACATAATTTGTGTTACACACAGACTGACTAGCTCAAGTGAACAAAGGTTTGATAGAGAGAAAAATACGTAAAACGTCAGTTGAATACCTCAAGAGTAGCGGTAAAACAAAGCTGGCTAACTTAATTAGGCTACAACAGTCTTAATTTGTCGCTTGCTTGCTAAGTGGCTACTTCACAGGCTAGCTATGACTGCAATGGATAAAGCTCGCCCACCGAAATAGTGCCATGCAGCCAGTTGGCTAAATTCGTTAGCTAGCTAACTAGTTGCACTAGCCACGATGCAGTGATCACAAGTTAAATTTGGTAATAGCTAGCCTACTCAAATACTTAGCTCTTGGAAATTTAATTAAACATCAAATAGACCCCAATAACCAAATTATCTGCCCTACGAACAGCTTGACAAATACCAGTTTTTTAGATCCACACGTTAGGTGCAATTATAGTTAATATTTAACGTTAGCTACATACCGATACTGTCGCTGAGCCCATAAAACAACCCAAGGACCCAGATGACTTTAATGCACCGCTGAGGTAACGTTACACCCATATTCCTAAATCCAAGAATGCAGGAGAAAATAATTTCGCCCGTATTTAGCGATCTTCTTTATCCAGGCGTTGCCTTCCAAAGCCGCAACGTTAACGAAGTGCCTCTTCCACATACTGTGAAAAACCCCAGCAGTCTATCTTGCCACTGTTGCGTTCTTGTTTGTTATTAATTGTTAAAGTAAGTAAAGATCATGTTTCGACTTTGTTTATCCGTATAACGTTAGCACGTGACTACGATAAGGTATTAATGCTGATGCATTGATGTGTTGCTATAGCTTGAACTGTTTGTTCAGGCGCCTACGGAACGCCATGAGCATTGAACTCGATTAGAATAGATACAACCGAGCATGGCTGCGTCATCGCGTCATCGCCACATACAACCGAGCATGGCTGCGTCAGTAAACATTTAGAGAATTTCCCCCCTCCCCCTTAACCCCTTCGCGTCATCGCCACTGTCGTTACTAACTGTCAGTAAACCCCCCCCTCAGATAACCGAGACCTTATCTTATGTTGGTTCAACGCGACCTAAATATTTGCAATGGCACAGCTAGAGTTATTTCCATAGGTTAGCGTATGAACATTAGCGACATGACTAACGTTTGCTTGATTTATTAATTAACACTAGTCAGCTCATTTTATAGAAACTACCCAACTGGAGGGGTCGAAGGAATAAAATATTTGGCTAATCATTGGCATTCATGTTAAGACAAATCTTCTTGAATTTTGACTGGGAATTTTGACTTTGGTTTTGTCATATTTGACGCGTGAATTGTTTAGCTTGCAATTCAGATATTGTACTTTATTCGTTTTTATTGTTGAACAGTATTTTATCTATAGTCCCTTATCGTACAGTGGCACCGGATTGGACTTCCGATATGATTTCCCACCGCTGCGAAGCTCACTGGGAAACTAGCTTATGTCACTAGCGTGTAGTTGCAGGTCAACTGTACTCTCATGGGTGCGTGTAAACCTTTATTTAGCTACACGTACATTTAGCTTAAAGGTTATAGATGCACGATACATCATACATATTTGAATAGTTTTTATATAAATCGCCACTGTCTAGCTATAGCTAGCCTAAGGCAAATAGAAAGCTAACTGTTGTGTTGATCAGCTAACGTTAGCTGTCGTACCTGTGACTTCGCTTATTTAGCATTTCTATTCATTTGATTAAACGAGGTAATCAACTCGGCGAACAACTGCAAGTACCACTGCATGACCAGGTGCTATGGCGACGTGTTCTCCGGTTAATTGAATGCACAGTAGGCTACACAACTAGTTAGCATGCTATTCGACATTGCTAGCGTTTCACTTCGGTAACTTATTGTAGATCCAGAAACTTCTAGCTAGTATTTCTTTTGCATTTACTTTACATTTTATGAACACGAAATCTGCACGTGAATTTATTGCATCTTGCCATATTTTAAAAATAAAAACCGACGGACTAGATGAAGAAAAATGGAAATATCTAACTGATATTTGATCTTAATTGTTTTTCCGAACTAGATATTCGCAATATTCTTTGTTTTCAAGTCAGTTGTGAATGTTTACTTCTATTTTGCAGTGGTAGCAAGTATGGGTTCGGCAGCTTTAATTTTGGAGGACAAAGTGGAAAAGATTTTAAACGGGGATGGACTAGAAGTTACAGAATTAGATTCTGCTCCTGAACAAGTCAAACCTGTAGTCTTGAAGAAAACGGTTTGCTATATTGTGTGCGCCGTCATCATCAACGCAAAGGTAACGCTCTGATCCCAGGGTAACAATTTGTGCCGAATCTGTCGAAAAACAGCTGATTATTTGAATCAGTTTAATTCACCTTAAAGTGGAAAATCGGTCAAAAACTGCGTGTAACAGGCACCCAGTAAAACATGCACTATACCTTTCGTTTAGTCTTTGTATTAAATGAATGCAGTTGCAGTACACAAGCTAATCTAAGCAAGTATATTACAGAACAGACCAATGCAATGAAGGAATTCTAGTTTGTTTCTTGTTCTGGAAAGCTTATCTAATCATTTAAGTTTTACGAATTTGGAAGGGATTTATCAGCATATGTTATGTGGGTTGATATTTTGTGGTTTAGGAATACAAAGAAAACCACTATTTTAACATATTTATTATCTAACATGACCTTCGCTGAACTTCCTGAAAGGCATGTGTATCAGCAGGGGCCTATGAGTATATTCTAGGAACCAGCTGAATGATAATGTAGGCCTAGTACAGAACATTGAGGAAAAAACATCTCTAAACAAATTGGTAGGCACCAGGAGGGTATACTACAAGGCAGGATTGCAGAGTTAGCTGCGTAACTGCACTGAGTAAAACCCGGAACCCTCCCAAATCTGGAACATGTACTGAAGTAAAAAGAGCTGCTCCAAGTTTCACTCAGTGCAGTTATCCAGCTAATTAAGTAATCCTGCTTCGTAGTATACCCCCCAGCATCCAATCATGCTATAGTATTAACATGCAGCTGGATTCTCATTTTCCCTTGGGGTGGTTGTCAGTAGGCCATCAGAAATGGCAGTTTCACCTAGCTTGAGCTTGAGCAAATTGTAGCTCCTCTTACTTGTTGATTTGGATTGAATTCTTTTCAACTTAAGGAACAGAGCTACTTTTACTGTACAGATGCAGCTCTCATTTATGTCAAGGAATATACTTCCTTAGCAGAGTGCATCAATCAGGTATCGGGTAATTTTGCTATTAAATTTTTTGTCACTATTATTTTACTGGTCCATGATGTTGCTTCCCAGTTAATATGCTAGCTATGACCTCGCATGCATTGTTATTTTTAATTAGCTTGATTACAGTACTTTAGTTATTAGCAGTCCACATATGTTTGAGCCAAATGTGTATTCTATATTGTTTACAAAGGAATTAAAATTAGGCACCTCTGCCAAATAATCTTTAAGTCAAATTAAGAAATATGTTCAGCATTAATTCTATGTATACATTTACTTGTATTGTTATATTTAGGAAAAAAATGAGCTTCATCCTTTTAACTGCTTTTGGTTGGATACGATTTCTAAAATCTCATTTACATTTTAAACTAAGGCTTCAGTCAATTGTATTCACATTATGCCCTCTAGTGGCCACAAAACAAACTAATTTATAATTAGAAGATCATAGTCGCTGCATGTTATAGAACAGGGGTTGGAAACTCCAGGCCTCGCGGGCCGGTGTGTATGCATGTTTTTACTGCCACCAATTATTTATTTAGCCCAATCGTTTACATGATCTGATATTTTAATCTACATATGAACAGCAGCTGATGAATGTTCTTTTGCCGGTATGCGTGTATTGTAGCGTTTTATCGTTCTGTAATTTACGAGTGAATCGTTGATTGTGTGTATGACTAATTAGCTGATTGAGCCTAAATGGTGGCAGTAAAAACATGCATACACACCGGCCCACGAGGCCTGGAGTTGCTGACCCGTTATAGAGGAACTCATGGAATAGCCCTAATCTTTGATGAACAATTGAAACAGCATTGTGAATATGGCACAGATGTAATTGCTGTGAAAGGTGGTTTCGAAGGCATACACTTCCAACAGCAGAAAGTATTTGAGCTTTCCAACAAACCCCGTCTTAGGTGTCTGGACGGTTTGATTTGCAGAATGAGGTGCTGATGATGCAGGAGGCTAAGCCGGAGTGCTACGGACGCTGGTACCTCCCGGCAGGCCGCATGGAGGAGAGAGAGAGCATCGTGGAGGCCATGAGGAGGGAGGTGAAGGAGGAGACCGGACTCGACTGTCAGCCCATCACCCTGCTCCTGGTGCAGGAACAGGGGCCGCAGTGGATCAGATTTGTTTTCCTGGCTGAAGTCACAGGTTGGACCAAACTGATTTTGACTGTGCACCCAAATAATTATTAAAAGATTAATTGTGCAAAAGACAATAAACTTGTGTTTGTGCAGTATTACAGCAGACTCGTTTATGAAAACACGGCTTGGCAGTTTTATCATTGAATGAGGCATCTTGACAGAAGTTAAATGTACTTGACTGACCTCTGCACCACGTGTCTCCGCCAGGTGGCTCCATAAAGACTGAGGCGGAGGCCGATGCCGAATCTCTCCAGGCCCAGTGGTGGGACAGAGAGTCCCCCCTCCCCCTGAGGGCCCGGGACATCCTGTGCCCGATTGACGCCGGTCTGAAATACAGAGAGAAGCCCGGATTCCCGCCAGCCCTGCCCGTGGAAATGCCCTGCCACCTCATCTGCCAGAGACTGCTCCTGACCTTCAGCAGCCCAGACGGAGACCTGTGGGTGCTGCTGGGTAGCTCAGAGGAACCGCGCCTGCCGGTCGCGGTGTCCGTCAAGAGCCGCGCCATCACCTGGGCCATCCACAGGCTAGTGAAGGAATGCATGCCGTCCTCCTACCACCAGCTGATTGTGAGATCCTGGGGCATCTTGGGACTGCAGCACAGTGGGAGGGTTCCGGGGAACACGGACGGCATATGCTTCAACATGCTGGTGTCTGTGGAGCCAGAGACCAGCCAACCACCACTGCTGGAGAGCCCTGGCTTTCAATGGCACAAAGTGGAAAGTGTTCAGTTAAGGGACAGGATCCGGGAGAGACTGGCCTCAGGGTCCCTCTTGCCTGTGCGCAGCCTTTATTGCTGATAGGGAAACCAAACACCGAATGACCTCAGAGTCTAAGACTGCAGCTGCAATCCAGACCCACTCCCTCTTTGCTCACTCCTCATTGCTCACTCCAGGTCACGGTGTGATCACTGTACAGGCCAATGGCTGGGGGCAGCGGGAGCAACAAAAGGCACTTGTGCATTTAAGCATCGTCAATCAGCACGCCATGCGCTTAGTTTAGATGATATATAACGCGTAGTATTCCAGTGGCACGAAAACAACAGTTCCAAAGAAGTACTTCATTTGAGATGTACTATAGAACACAAAACAGAAAAATACAATTTTGAGAACGTTATGAAGAACGCATGGTATATGAGCTTTTTTGCTGAAATAGAAATATTTAGTCCTTACTTCCATACTTTCCAAAGCAGCCATGTATATAAAATAAATGGCAACTTTTACAGTGTATAAGTTAAATTCTGAGGATTCAAAATCAAGTAAACGAGGCAGTGGTTTGGAATGCAATCTATGTGAACAGAGACGGGTGGGTAACCTTAATTTTGAATCTGTTAGAATATTAATGTCAGATTTATATTTATTGACGAATGTGAAATATTCTTATCTTTATCTCATAAGTGAAACCAAACCTTTGGGTAAAATGTTTTCAGTTTGATGGGATGAAAGTTGAAAAGTGAAAAAGATGAAGATGAAAAGATGAAATTTAAGAAAGGTGTCACGACATTTTATAGAGCAATTTCTTGTGAAAGAATATAAGGGGAAAACCCATATAGCTATGACTGTAGAATGAAGTGCATGTTACATATTAAGGGCAGATGAAACAGAAAATACAAGCATGAATATGTGCATGACTCTAAGGCTGCTTCAATCCCTCAACATGCAGAAAACCTGCTCCACACCATTACTTCCCCAACAGTGTTGAACTTAGTAAAAGGTATCTTCCAACTTTCAGACTCCCATAAGCAGCTTTACATTCAGCATGTGTAACTCCACACAGGTGCCCATCCATAGATATAGAACCATAGATGTGACATACGTCATAGTTTAGTGGCGCAATTTTTGAGACCCTGGTTGCGTCCCAATATTTTTCACTCCACACCTCCTTTCCTCCACTCCCCCACTACCACTCCTCTCCTACCCAGAAGTATGCAAAACTGCCTGAATGTTTCGGGTACAAGTGTATTTGCATGTACAGTATACATACCAAGGTAAGATGGTGGCTCGTAACCATGGGTCTATATGAGCCAATCATCAGCTATCTGGCTTCTGGAGACCCGATTATGACATCACAGTGGGTTAGAAAGTACATGACACTTTTGCCATAGGTTTGTTAGGAACTGTACCCAGGTAAGATGGCTGCCAAATTGTTCCATTCAGAAATCCAAATTACTATCGCATTACATATGTCATCTATGGTTCTATGTCCATGTGCCCATCAAATGCCAAAGCTAATGGATGGCAAACGCATAAATTCATCCCTCAGTTTCACAGTAACAAAAACACCCAACACTGGACTTCAAATCCAAGCACTTGTAGTGCATCAACTTTGCATAATTGGACCTTAGTCTTCAAGCCAGAGGTGTAAAATCTAGGTTCGGAAAGTAAGCCCTCCCCAATATTTTGTTCCAATCACCTGGAATTGCTAATTACCACAATTCTTCAGCCAGGAGGTAGAACAAATTAGTGAAATCAGCTCATGGGTAGAAGAAACACATGGCAGGACTTTTACTTTGAGCCCTGGATTTTACACCTCTGCTATAAGCAATCTCAAATGTCCCACTATGACATATCCTTTAACAGGGTTTCCTTTTTTCTTTTCACTCTCTGATTGCCTTAACTATGCAACATATGCCTTAAACAAAATGGGAGACCATGTGTGCATAACCCTAATGCTGATGTTAGTCTTGTTTGTAGTCCTCGTTGCTTTAAGGTACGTTAGTGGCCCGACTGCAACATTTTGACCTGCTTTGTAAAGAGAGGCTTCAAAAACTACGCAGGAGTGGTGCTGTCAATGAGGATCTTGTTTGAACCAATCAAAATGATTGGTGCTTTGAAACAATCTGCATCAGTGACGGCATACGATTGATTTTGTGTTTCATGAAGACGTAAACACTATACCATCAGTTATTAAAAGATACACTACGCTTTGCTGCTCTCAGGTTTCAGGGATCAGTGTGGTCAAAGCAACCTGACCCTGTGTAAAACCAAAATTGGAATTGCATGCATTCAAGTCCCTCAAGCATGATCAAGCACCGCTTGAAAGCCAATAAAACATTTTATGAGGAAACTGGATGGATTTTGTTCTGTGAAGTGGTAATCTAAGTATTATATTTCCTTTCATCTTATAGTGGTTGCCTGTCTAGAATGTAGCGTTTGCCAAAAATTGCATCATTCTTTCTTATTTACGATTGTGCATCATGCCTATGAATAACTGAGGCAAAAATAAAATGGACAACCTTTGGAGTTTAATGCGCTTGCAGTGGGACATTAAAAACTGTACAAGAGACAGTGGCTGCAGAAACACAGCCACGGTATAGAAAGACACAAGACGCATACATCCCTCCCTCAAAGGGAAAGAAATTAACATCCCAAAAGAGTGAAGTCCAACTTGCAAATAATACAAATACCTGGGCAATTATGCACCCAAATGCACTTTAAAACTTTGACAAAACATGTACTGTATTGCTTATTTTTCCCCAAAATGGCCTTTGAATGAAAGATTTTTTTTCCTGATAAATATCACTTTTGAACGATGTCATAATAGTTAACTTAGAATACATAAATAAAATATTTGCATCAGATAACTATTAATATATTACATAATATGATAAAACACTCAAAGTTAAAACAACGCAATAAAATAAAATAAGTACGGCATTGATTGTACCATTAATTCAAATAAGGATGTGCAATGACCTCTGTAGTATCGAAAGCCTCCAGAACTGGAAGGCAATCCTGTGGATCCACTGTCCATCAGTGTTGTCCGCCATGATGTCATGACATTTACCTGTGCAATCTACATGAATAAGCAGCAGTCTGTTTGAGACATTCTCAGGACAGTGCTCCTAAAGTTTTTTTTACAAACACTCCAGCATGTTAGAACGCAACGTCAATGTTCTTCCAGAGGGAGTTTGACGAACGCGATTGCAGCCAGCTCCTTACAGAACTCCTCCAGGACTATAACCCCCTTTAGCAGGGTCACGTGATCCATTCTGAAAGTACAAAAACACACAGCTTATGTAACAGGAAATTACTGATGATACCATGCTTGGTACTCATGCATTTCAGCCACAACCATCTGAGGCTTTCCTCTCATGTTGTATCTGAAAAGTATCCAAATAAAATTTGTTTGTAGAAGCAATGTGGTTAATTATATTGGGGGGGGGGGGAGCAAATGAGCACATCTGGCTCGGTTTTGTAGTTGAACTCTTACGCCGTCTCGGGCTCCAGTGCCATCAGCTGTTTCCTGACGTGCACGAGCCTCTCGGTGAAGTTTGGGATGTGCTGGATTCTCTGCATCAGGTCACCAATCACCTGCAGGAAGACAGGATGGAAACTTTTGGAACATAGAGGGGGAAAAAGTGCATCACGCCAGAACAAATTGTATTTCAAGAAAAAGTAATTTATGGGCTTAGACAAATATAAATTCTATACTATAAAAAGATAAATGGGTTTTTGGAAAACTCAGTTTAGCAGGCTTTAGAATGTCTATTTTTCCCTTGCCCACCACGTAACCTCTATGCATTCAGTGAAAAATGACTTCTCAAAAAGAAAAGAAGTCCACCCCTCCAAGCTATACTAGCTTGCAATACAGGCAATGCTATGACGTGTAAAGTAAACCAAATGGACCCAGTTGACCCAAGAATGTGCAGCTACATGGCTTTTCCAGGGCTTCATTGTCCAGGTGACTGGAATTGCAGTATGAATGTACTGAGTAGGGGACAGAATTAAATCCTGTAGTAACGCCACCCACCCTGATGAGAACGGAGAACAGCGAGCGGCTCCCGGGGACCAGGCTGATGTAGGGGTCCAGCAGGTATTCGTGCAGGTGGGGGTGGGGGAACGCGGCCAGCCTGGACAGCACCGACGTCACCTGCAGGTTCAGCTCGTAAGGCTGAGAGAGGAAAGAGGCCGACCTTCAGTCCATCCCATAGTGCACTCTGCCACCTGTCACGCGTTACAGTGGGGCGCTGCGGCTTACCTGCTCCAGGATCCGAGCGATTCTGTCGAAGAGGACTTTTAACAAGTGGCCTTCATAGAAGTCTGAACCTGCAGATGGGGGCTCAGGGGCCTTGGGGGTGTCCGGCCAACCCCACTCCAGCGAAAACGCTGTGCATTCTTTATACTAGATGCAGTATGGGGAGACACAAAATTCACGTGGTGGTCAATTACAGTAGCCCCCTTCCTTCCATAGCTAAACTACAGTACCCAAATCAGGTCCCGTCTCCATGATGACCACCTAAAGCTATATAAATTTCAAAAAGCGCTTCCAAAACTGTGGTTCAGGAGCCACTGGTCAGTCATGGGAGGGGTATATTGAGGTGGGTTGGGATGACACACAAGGACACACATTTTACAGCATAGAATACACTTTCCATTCACTCTAGTCAACTTAAAAAGTGCAAATTCCATGTACTGCACTAGTTACAGAGGGTACATACCGTACTTCAACATTTCAACATGTCAGGTTGCATTTTAACAAGGGGCATATCAAAGAAAATACACTTGTACATTAAGTGGGTTGTGGCCTCAGAATGTCTGGGAACCACCTGTTTAGAACAATGCCATTTGACATTTAGTTTTTGTAGGCCATCACATGTCGACGTGATAGTTTACAATGGAAATCGCTATTATAGGCTCACCAGTTCATGTGCATCATGAACGTAAGTATCATATCCCGCACCCTGGACATGCTGAGAAGTTTTTGCCTCTTGAGGGACTAGGCAAAGGAAACTGAAAATCAAAACAGGAAATGGGGGAAAAAAATAAAAGAAAAGAAAATAAACCATCAGTCTCATCATCCTGACATTATTGACCCACTTGGATAAAATGGTCTAACTTCAAGTCAAAATCACAAACTACGAGAAACAGACGACACACAGACAGACACACACACACACACACACAAATGATGAATCTGCCTGAGGCTGGAGAAGATGAGAAATCTTAGATGGCGCACCTGTTCACAACGTCGGCTACTCGCGCCTGTCCGCTGGGACGCTGCTCCGCCTGGCGCGGGGGCAGGGAAAGCAGCTGCTCGGAGGAGTCGAACTCTGGGTCTGTGAAGAAGGGGTCCTCCTCCAGCTCTCTGCATGGCCAGACAATATGGGAGGGACTGAACAGCTCTGGTCATATCAGATAGCAACACACAGCATTTCTGTGTAAAACTGTATCGTATCTACACCAGCCTTGCAAGAGGGTGTACTTTCAAGTAGTCGATATGCAAGTGTGAAAAACAAATTTCATTCAGTTTTACTGTGACCAACTTTTTTACTGTGTCAATCGACATTCTTTTAGTGTCTTTGAAAAATATTTTTTTGTTCATAAAAGTGAAATACAGCAACAGCCAAAATGTATCATTGTAGTCCAGTGTTGACAATTTTTATATTTTTAGAATATGTATTATTGGCTTCATTTAACTTCACATTGTTAAGCTTATCTATAGTTTATAAAGTTTGTTTTTTTAAGCTTATATACGCTCTGTGTTTTATGTTTAATGTAATTAGCAAATTGGCCAATTGTGCTGACCATCTCAGAAAGAATAGGTTCAATCAAGTGGTATATGACTCACTTTTGATACCATTGTATCTTAATACCACTTTTATTACCCATATAAATTTCATTTTCAGAGATCTGAAGTAATACAAATGTGAATGGAAAACTTCTTTGGATGCGTGAGAGGGGTCCACGTAATGGTCGTAAATGCTTTACAAACAGACATTTATTTTTACAGTGAGGGAGGGAACAGTTGCAATGGTGTGCACATAGGATAGGGGAGTGCTGCGACTGCTTCGGGAGCTCACTCGGACTCCTCCAGGGGCTCGGCGTCGGCCGTGTGTCTGTCCTCGCCCCCCACGGGCGCGGCCGTGATGTAGTTGCGCTGCTCCAGGTTTCTGAGGGCCAGGTTGAACACTATGTGCTGGTGCGGTTTCTGTAGCAGCTCCTCGAAGAGACGCAGAGTGCTAACGCTGATCTGAGGACAGAGAGAAGCTGTTAACACCGATAGGCCTTCTGGAAAGATCTCTCAATATTTTAAATTACATCATTTTAAAGTTATATAAAATGTGAATGTAAAATGTAAAGTATATGAGTGTGAAAAATGGACGTAATAGATAGCCTCCATGATTACCTTCTTGCACAGAACAAAAACAGCTAAAATAAACATTTTAAATGGTTACTCCAAGTAGTCAGTTTTTTTAGAATATGTTCCTCCTGCTGTCGCTGGACATGCGAAAGCTATATGCTATATTTTGTATATTAATGTACGTCCAAATGTTCAATAACTACACCTGTTAGAAGTTCCAGACCATTCACCTCCATAAAAGATGTAAAAATAAACAAACAAATAAATAAATAAAGAAAACAAACAAACCTTTACAACCCCTAAATACACTGGTGGAACCAATATTTATTAAGTCTTAAGACAAGTTAACCTGACTATGGATTTTTTAAGCCATATTTCAAAGGTTTTTCAGCTGCATGTTCCTTGTCATTTAAAGATAAAGTGGATAACATCACTACAATATTGGTAGTGAGGCACTGTCTCAGTTGGCCATGGCTTAGAATGTGCCCCTGCCTCGTCAGAGATGTGGTCGCAGTGCTCGATGAGCTGGTAGCGGAGCGCGTGGCTCTCCGTGTCCATGCGTAGTTCACTCTGCGTCAGCCTGCCGAGGAGGAAGAGGACCAGCTCATCCAGCAGGGCGGGGGCGCTGATCTGACGCACGATGCAGGACAGCAGGGCCGTGCTCACCAGAACGCCCGCCTCTGATCTGTGGAGTAAATACCAGGCTCAGTACCTCTGGAAACCTAAGAGGCGGGGTGGGGCGGAGCTCTGGGGACACACCCACGTGTAATAAATGGGCGGGGCACTTACATCTGGAGCAGCTGAGGCTGCACGACTGCCGTAAGCCACTGATGGTGAATCTCTTTGGCCAATTTCACAGAAAGTACCTGCAAAGGGAGCAAAACCATCTTTTTTTCAACCCATCACTTAAGAAAAATTGGACTGGCCCATTTGAGGGTTTACAAACACAAAGTAAGTTCACAACAGTTTTTCATAAAAAATGACCTTTTGTACCCTCGTCACAAGCTGAGAATCAACCCTCCTTTAAGACATCAGGATCTCAGTGACTAGCACAGACAGACAGCACAAACACAGTGTGTTTTTCTCAGCCCTAAGTGGAGCTGCAGGGCTAATTTGTTCCCCCCACCTCTTGTGCTTCTTTTGCCAGGTTGTCACAGTAGTCTAACCATCCCAGGAATGCAACTACGTGTTCACTGCCAGGAAACGTCAAGGTCTTCTCTGGACATCCCCGAGAGAACTGATCCCTGCACAGCATACAGAGCCACAGAGGAACCATGTGGTACTATCAATCAAACTACGCAATATTCTCTAACGCTCAACTACATGTGTATGGTATTGAGCATTTAGAATGTACATGGACACATGAAATAATAATTTTTCCAAAGTATAAATATTATTCTAGTCACTAATCTGCAGAAGAGCGACAAGAAGACTGTGGACACAGTCACCATGCTGATAAAAAAATGTCTTCAGTGCAGTACAAAGTCCAGCAGCTCGTACAAAACTGGGAGATATGACTGGCAGGTGGGTGATGGGTTTGGAGTTTTGTCCTTAAGAGTAGTTAAGCATGTTTGTGTATTGATCATCGGGCCTTGGTTGTAAATTGTATGGCAGGAGGAGGCCGAGATTGGACAGGCCTCTGCTCTCCCTGACGGACATCTATGTGCCTCGGGCATGACTAACAGCGTGTGTTGTTGAACAAAAGCATATGTCCTTCTGGAACAAAGAGATATGCCCTCAGAGATAATATGGATGTGTGTGTCAAGTCAAGGCCCCCGAGGATATTTAAGCCTGATTAGATGACCAGTGTGTTGAAGATGGTGTACCGCAAACTTGGGTTTCAGTGATCTTCCCGCTGGCCAGCGTGACATACAATAAACTTTCACTATTTCTAGTAAAGTGTTTGTTGTGTTGGTGTGGTGAGTTCCTGCATTGTACCGACTTAGTTTACAAGGAAACGAAGCTGGGTCTTAACAAGGGCAGCACACACCTCCACTGAATCTGTGGGAAGCCATGGAGCTCTGTGGGGTCAACGGAGGAGGGCACCATGCTGTACAGCTCACACAGTCTCCCAGTCAAGAGCTGGCACAGTGAGGTCCTCTCTGCCAAGCACACTGCCGTCTCCTCCTTTGGAAGGTTCACCAGGACTGACAGACCCTCGTGGGCTTTAAGAGCAACTCTACTTTTCTGAAAAGAAAAAAGGAAAACAAAAACAAATGAGTTTATGACCAGTACTGTGTCACACTGCCAGCCTGAAATACAGGCCTTGTGGTTTCACTCAGGGACCTTGTGACAATAAACCTTGTGTGGATGCTGATGTACGAACCTGGCTTTTAGTCAAGTGAATTAAGGCGTGGATGAGGTCGTTGCTGGAGGAACAGGCAAGGTGTGGGCGTTGCTGGGGGGCAGAGGAGGGGCCTGGTTGCTCACTCTGTGGGGTGTCAGGGGCTGTGCGGTCACACAGAGGGCTGGAGGGCACTACCTCTATGCTGGGGGCTTCAGCACTCTGTATCCTCACACCATCTCCTGAGATAGAACTGCTCTTCTTAATGTGCTCATCCCTCTTAATCTAGGGAAACAGGCACGGAATAGAAAAACACAGCAAAAGTGGTGGTAGTTACATATTCATGAGTCAGAGTCATGACAACTTTTTAACTTTGTTTTTTATTTTTTATTCTGATGGTTGAACTTTTTAATTATTATTATTATTATTGTGTGACTGTTTATTATATATTTATGTTACATAATTAAATATTTTATGGCACGATTACTCATCGTAAGTAGCAATCACCTGCTTTGTTGCTTTGAGATTTAGCAGTTTTACCAAAGCAAGCCACAGTTATTTAGGTATAGTTAGGATTTCACACCAAGTTGGCAGATAACTATGAGAATAAAATACCAGAGCCCAAAGCCTCTTTCATAAAGAATAAAACATACCTCTAGTATGTAGTTGAGCACATACGGATCTTGTTTCAGTTGGGAGCAAATAACAAAGAGAAACTGGGCCTCCTCCTTCTCGGTCTGAGACCCCGGCAGCGCACATAACCGAATCAGCTTCTGTTAAACAACACAGGCCGCTTCAGATTTGTTGAGATGCGGTGAAGCAAAATTGATCAAAAATTGAAAAATGTAACTATATAACAATACTTTCTTGACAATGGAAAATCTATCACCCTTCTATCATTTAAAGTGAGATGCTAAATAACTGCAAAAATGTCCCGATACAAGCATTATCAATCACGCACAGGCCAACACTGAAGGTGTGTTAAAGCAGTGGTGATTGGTAACATTCAATGTTTAGTTGTGAACAGTAACATGACCAGCTTCACCTGCACTGGTCTGTACACGTTGATGATGTGAAGCATCGGCTGCTGGATTTGCGTTATGAGCTTGGAAAAGAAGGCCAGGACCTGCTGGCTCATTCCTGGAGGGTACTGGATGAAGTGAAAGAGACAGCCAGCATTGGAGAACAGAAATAATAGACCATTCCCAACCATCTCTAACCAAGTACACACCTACAGGGATTAGTACATATGTGCTTCCAGTGCGTAGTTTGTAAGTCACAAGGTGCTGATGCTCAGGGTAAACAGGCGGTATTTGAGTGCTCAAGTGTGGCGTCATATCCAACAAACAATGTAACATGCATTTTTAAGCCACTGCTACAAATAACACTATAAATTTAGCAAATCAGTACCACAGGTAAACTGCATGAATGGGCCCACACTGAGAAACAGCAATGAATGTAAGCAGGATGTTTTTACATTTTGAATGTATAGCCTGTGTAGTGTGTACACAAAGATATTTGCCTCTGCAAGTATGTCTGTTCCTTTGTTTTCCCCTCTTTCTTTCTCTGCATTTCACCTGTGCTTTGCCTAAGGTGCAGAGGGTCTCCAGTAGTTTGTGCTGTAGGAGATACTCCATACAGGGCCCCGTCTCCTCTGACTCCTGTTGCTCCTCCTCGTAAACCAGTATGTCCAGCATCTGTTTGAGACGCCAGGGAATGTCCGTCTGTTTTGCGGGTGTCATTTCATCTAAATAGTAATCAAAGCACAGAATAATTCCTCCATTATAACCACGGCATAGAATAGATGGTCCATGCTTTCATAAAGAGGTTCTTAATAGAAATCCATGCCAAAAACAGTCTGACAAAAATCATTTGACAGCATTTTTCACACCACCCACAAATTAAGGGTATTTCTATACAAAATATGGTCTTTAATTTAGGTGGGAAATACCTGGTTAATTATGTCCATGTAGAGAAATCAGCAATGTGGTACACATAGTACACTATGTTGCCACATACTAACCTGTGGTTTCAATGTAATAATTAGTTATTCCTTTCCAGTGGTCCACAAAAGACTCGAGCAAATTTACTGACGGTTCCCTCTGGAAAAAAAATAGAAAGCAGGTCAGAACATTTGTGTATCGTTCAAAACAACGAATACTGTACTACCCTGTGACAATATTTCAAATGTACCGTTTACTTAAGGACACAACTATGCAAAGAAAACAGGAAGAGCAACCATCAAAGAGAACTAAGAACCTTTAGTTCATGGCTTATCCGAGCATCATGGCTTTATCAGATGGCATCCAGGCCTATTGAATAGCAATCACTGCCATCCTGAAAGCTGCTCAAACTTGCAGGAATGTCGTCTCCTTTTTGCCAGAGGCAATAATACGAGCGAGGAATATCCTACAGCAAGCGAAAACATCAACAGTAACTATAGCTGCAAACGCGTTTGGCTATTTAAAACAAACCTGGGTTGTTTTGGTTTTCTCACGTGTATCATGTGTCGGCTAACTTGCACAACAAAACATTGCAACCATTGATCGTCTTAGAATATATATATTTTTTTTAAAGCAAGCAACAGTGGGTCCGTAACGTAAACTCCCAAGTTATGTTGTTATTTTTACCTCTTCCTCAGTAAATAACGTTGGCTAGCCTATACATTAAACTGAATTATGTAATTTAGCTGGATGTTCTCTTCAGGCAGATTACATTGTGAGAGAAGACGACTTCAGTTAACAAGATAACCTATTACCATACGGGCAAAGTTTGTTTTCTCGTAGCTAGGCTAACTAACCCTCTCGACCTGTTGAATGCACACATAACGTCAGACCACGTAGCTACATAAACAGCTCGGTGGCAAGCTTACTTGGACACGCCAACGTTACACACATTGATATGACACGACGCTATAACATCAGTCAGCAAAACAATATACCGCTGTGATCACAGATGGCTCGTTCAAAATGACAGCATTAACGCCAACTTGCCAGCCCGAACTGAAGTCGCGATGCTTAGCGAAGGCCACGATGAAAGCCGCGGAACTAAGTTGAAACGTAGCTAAGTTAGACAGTGCAACTTGCTGCGGGACGTTCGTAAGCAAGTTAGCAAGCTAGCTAGTCACCCAGCTTTACTTACGGTTTCCAGCGCCTGCTGAAACAGAGTCGTGAGTTTATTGAACATGTCCATGGTCGGCGTTCTTCTAACTTCTTGGATACCTTATGTTTGCATGCATTTAGCCGGATGTTCTACGATATGGTTTGTAAACTGTCAAATACTAAAAAAGCAACCATTCCATTTTAGACGCTGGTTTAGTTGCCGCTACTAGGTAGCTAGCAGCCAGCTTATGTCGTAAGGCCAGGGGAGTGTCTTACGAGATAGCAAGGTACGACCCAGACAATTGTGACTGCCAAGCTGGCTGGCTAGTAAAATATTGATATAGTAGGCTACTGTCTGTCGTCCTACAAATTACAGCGGTTTGTGTTAATGCGTTATAAGGCACATAACGCCTATGCCAATTCGTTTGCAATAATAAACACATTCTTTGTGCAGTTGACTAGTTTGTAGCCCACCGGATGTAAATATGATCAATTAAAACAAAGACCACAATCAACTTACATGACTTTATCCAGCATTTGTTTATTGAAAAAAATACACATCGTCACTATTCCTCTTGACAGGCCAATATGTCAGGTCAATCACACTCATCAATGCATCTTAAACAAATGAAAACTGGTGGCATTAATATCAGCATACCACAGGGTAGTCTCGAGGGAAACCTGTTAGACAATTTGAATGCCACATTTATGGAAGCAGCTCTTTCATAAGAAGAGATACTGATGGACACACTCATATTTTTGCATGACACACCATCTTTTAATAATATGATTTTATTTCAGGAGACAAATAGAGCCGATTCACTTATCAAAATGTTAATTTGCACCTGACAGTCACATCCCATCCATTCATACGTTTTATTTCAGTACAGCAACCTGGTTGCTCCAGGTGCAGTTTAGTGAAAATAACAGTGCATGATAGCCATGTCCTGGCCTAAAAGTGAAGAGGCTGATGTAAGTGGCAACTGACTACATAGAACATTGCTTGGAAAAACATTAAAGTAACTGCCCCAAAAAGCCTGATCTAAGCCTCAATTTGTCATTTCTCTGTTTAGTTTTCACAGCACTCCAAATTATATTAACATTGTGATGAAAGGAAGGATAGTGTTGAGAACATTAGTAGTTTTAACAGAGAGGGAGTGCATCGCTCGTAAGCTAGATCACTTTTCCATCAGGATAGCCTAGTTTAAATGACAAAGATTGAACAAAGTGAAAAAGTCCAAAACATATTCAGGTGTTTTTAATTAATACAAAAGTATCAAAAGAAGAAAAAAAAAACAGAAAAAAAACAAGTGCATGATCCACATGCACAGTAATAATATATTCAGTGCAATATATACTTATACAAGTAAGGGAATGTGTACAAGGTGTAGGATAACTGGCTGGTCAGTCTTAAGCAGAGGCCTTCGTCTCCCATTCCTACAAAAAAAAGAAGAAGAAGAAGAGACAATAACATGAGCCACTGTTACACGGAAGGAAAAAACCGGTCAAGCCATTAAAAAAAAAACAGTAACTCACATAGTCAACAAATTTTCTCCCATAGTACGACATACTGAACACTGACAACGGTGGGCTCTGTTCCATGATCATGTGTTTTTTTGTATTTTTATGTTTTAAGCTTTGATTAAAAATAATACATTCATTAATACTTATACTATAAGGGAAACAGGTCATATTCTGTAGAAACACACCAGGCTGGTAGGGCTTTGGAATGGTGGAAGGAGCTATCAATTTTCCTTTAAAACCTTCAACCCCTATTTCTTTACACCGTTTTATCAGGATACAAATACAGAAATATAGTTTAATGCTGTCAAATTAATATCCCACTTGATAAAGCTTGGTATGAATTGATGGTTTCTCCATGTTATTACGCAGCTGGCGTCTCAGTGTCATCGGGGAGCACCTCATACCTTTCTCTTCTGTAAGACCTTGCCCTTCTCAATGAAGAGGGCAGATGGCGCTCTTTTCAGGGAGTTTTTTGCAGAGGCTGTCCTTCGCAGCAGGGGAGTCAGGAACCCTCCCTGTAGGCACAAGCAGAGAGGGGACAAAGTGTGAGGTTCAGTTGAGCAGCACACCTGACCCCACCCCCACACTGGCCATGCTGTGTGTCCTGTCCGGCTGGCGGCGGCAGCAGCAGCAGGGACACACACTCCATAAATGACTTCAGCTAAGGTTAAAGAGTACAACTGCTGACCCTGTGTTTAGTCTGTCCTGACATCCATTCCCTCAGCATCCACCCGTCTGCACCTTAAATTCACAGCAGGCTTCTCAACCTTGCTCAAACAAGTACAGACACAACAGATACCACATCAACACTTTGGCAATGCAAACATGATTCCCACTGGATTACCTTACCTGGGTTCCTCTGATTTATTTTCTTAATTAAAAGTTCTTAACGTTTGTACTTTTCTATTCCAAAGGCTGACTGCATTAAGTACATTTTCAACAAATTTTGTATATTTTGTAATTTTAGTCCAGTGTAGATTGACAAATTGAGTAATTAATTCAATCAGAATATCTACACAAAGAGTTACTAAAACAGTATTGTTCATTGTAGCAGTTATTGTTTTGCATATTTTCCAAACACAAAAATGGTTTCAGAAAATACGATTCAAATAGGAAGCATACATGTTTACACATGAACTTTCCAACAATGAACAATAAAAATACAAGAACTAATCATGAAATCCTTTTAATTCTATAACTTAAGGTTATGTATTTAACAGTCTATAAGGCTCATAATAACACTATAAGCTAATGATGGACAATGTTCTTCTATAAATAAAATCTGTCAGGTCAAATTACTCACAAAATTCAGTAAAAAATCTAAGACAACCTATGGTTTTCGAGAGCATTCATGGAAATTAGGAGCTATAACCTGGTTCCTATTGATAGAAGAAAATGTTTTTTTCCCCTCAGGAATTTTAGTTAATTGCAAATGGTATTTGTCATCTGAGAGCCACATTTTCTGAGTGATTCATACCGTCTCAGCATAGAGGAAAAGCAGAAGAAGAGTGTTTGCTGCATTGGAGATTTGTGTCACTGGGGCCTGACTACAGGGAAAATTCTTGGAATAAAATTTTAAGTTTGGGGTTTTGGCTTTGCTTTTGAAGGGTTTCCTGTAAAACATGTGCAATAGATCCCACCCCACGATTATTACATTTACGATTCTCTTAAGCGTTCTGTTTTTTCCTTGCTCCCTTGCAGATCAAATTTATTGGCACAGTCATCAGTGGGGTTCTGTACAATGTCTTGCACCTTCTAATTAGCCTAGTGCCAAAACTGGGGATATCATTAAAAATGAAAGCATGAGTACATTTTGTAGTATTTTGACAGAACTGACCTCTGGATGTCAATTCAGACCAGATCACAAATTTGTGATGTTATCAACATATACATAAATTGGCTAATATGGCACAGTAACTTGACTGAAATAGTTACATTACCTTTTTTCTGATCAAATTTGAAAAACAAATGATGGAAAACTATCCAGTAAAGGAAATGCTTTTGTCAGACCGTTTGACGTTCACGTGTGAACCTCTGAATGAGAAGGCAATCTCTGGTTAACCTCAGGGATTGCTTCCTCACTCCACTGGTTGCTTCTGCTCCTTGCATATAAAAGGATGAACCAACCACTGTCCCTTCATGCGGACTGTTTGACTGCATTTCAACGGGTGCCACCAGCAGCCTTCTAAAGCCAGAACTCAAGGGAGACACAGCCACTCAAGCAGGGCTGGAATGTTCTGCCTGGAAGAGGAAGAAAAAGGAACCCATCCCTGTGGAAGGTATTTCGTACTTCATTAAATACGTGACTGAAACTCCCCAGACTCTGCCAATATATAACCCAATACTGTGTGAGCAGTCATCAGCTATGGAAAGGGAGGAAGACCACTGTATTCGAGCAATGCTGTCAGAACAGGGCCTCTGGCAGGCTCCTTACACCAAACCTAAAAAAGTAACCGGAATGTACATATCTGTAGGTTGCTTCTGCAAACTCCAACACAGGTGCTAGATGTTGTACCTGTGCTCTCTCAGTGCAGAAAGCCAGAGACTGCCTGAAGGAGGTGCGCTTAGCCGGCTTCCCTACTGTCACCAGGTTCATCTCAGACCCGGCTCTCAGCTGTACCCTTCTTTTTCCGGTCAGGTCCAGCTTCTCAACCCCATGCTCCGCGTCCGTTTTCTTGCCTAGGCACAACAGATACTGTCACACACTGAAGCATCGCAACACTGCATAATTCTTAAAAGCAGCACAGTCTTCAATCAAAATCAATTCAAATTAAGATATAACATTTTGGTGACACAGCAACAGCTTAAGAACTTCAACAGATGTTTTCCGCTTCCCTACAGTGCAAATTAGTTTTGCATCAAAGGTTTTGATGTTCTGTGAGAAAGCTGTGACCGGGGATGTACACGAAAGTGCTTCAAATCTTTTTTTAAAAGAGGTAACCTATAGAGACTTTCTCCAGAGAAAAACATCAACAAAAGTCTACAGTGTACTTAAAAGGCCCTTAAAAGGACGTGCTGCCACGCGGCTACATCTCTCTGCCACAACCAAACCACCAAAAATGACAGCTAACCACCAGCCCCTTCCATACTGGGAGCACATGGGAGCGTTTTTCTCCTCTGCTCTGAGGCCCCACAGCCGGCTTAGAGCTTAACAGCACACTGTAACCTTATTTGCACTACTCTAGAATCCTCTGCTTTCCACCGCATTTTGCATGCCTTCACCATTTCAGCAGGAAAGGATTAATCATCAGTGAATCACTGCATTTTCATCATCGTGGAAATGGACGTAAACACTTCCGAAATCCCTATGAATTTAGACACGAGTGGGATGTCCAAGTAAATCCATTTTTCTCATGACGTATATAACTTAACTTAATAATTTCCAAATTTACATTATAACACAACCACATATTCAGATATAAGCCAGTGCTGCTGAGCCTGCATGAAATAAAACAAAGCTTGTGTAAAATCTCATTGCTGCAACAAGACATGAACATGGACTCAATGGAAAGTCTTGCAGAATTTGCTTACAGAATCTGTAGTAACTGCCATATAATTATTAGTCCACACAGCTAGATTGTGTGCAAGATAAATTAAAACCAGATGTTGCAGAATTGTTTCCGTTTTGCAGAAAAAAAACATCCATACATAGGAATGCTAGTAATATCCATAGTAGAGCCACAAATTCTTTACTAATCATATGTTTTGCACTGAAGAGCAAAACAATGCTTCTTTGCTTCAAAACAGGCCTCTTTATTTCATTAATCTGTTTTCAGATCTGATTTACGCTACCTATCACATAAAGTGTATTTGGAATACAACAATACTCCGTTTAACCTCGTCCCCTTTTTTCACCACACATTTTGGAATCAAGAACGGTCCTTTCCCAACATTCACTCTTAACCACCCACATCCAAAAGGAAGCACAGAGTAGCGTGTGCCCTTCTTCACGACACTCATCCGCAGTGCAAAAAGCTAATAATTAAGACTTCAAGCCACACAGCAATACACACATTGTAGCCTGTTGTAACATAGTGAGTCACTAGGAGGCAATGGAACACCCATAGTTAAAGCTCACTCTGCCCTGGCAAGACAAGACTAACTGTATCCCACCACTGTAGATTCCTAGTCATAGTCGGCTTAAGGTATCGCCCAGACTCAGGTTTGTGATATTTGGCCTACAGGCCAATGGGACACTAAGAAGCCATAATAACTTAACTTGCCCCACTTTGAAAAGAATGGTATACAACAGTTGCTGGAGTAATCACAGGAGAATACCTGGAAACATCAGAGAGTGAAATGGACTCACTGTGGTTGGCAAAGACTTCGTTGTTGCAGTAGGTGTCTTTGGAAATCACAGAATCTCCCTTGGAAACATTTTGAGACTTCTGCAACTCATAGGAAATAAACAATAGATTGGAAAAAAGTGTGACAAATAAACAGAAACAAATTGACTCCTTTTGGAAGCTGAGCACCTTTCTTTTGCCGTAAATCCCACCCTCCCTCTCACTTTCCCACCTTGAGTAGACATCCAATCTGAAGCCTTGGCTGGAGACTCACAGTAACAGTAAACTATAGATGTGATATAGTACCAGTGGCGACATCAACTTAGAACCTTCCAGCATTTCATTAGAGGTCAACGAGTTTTGATGAACTTGGTGTCTTTTCTGGAGTCTGGCTTTAAACCCTGTGTGTTATTACCTCAGTGTGAACACAGACCTCACCCACACCCAGGCTGGGACGTACCGTGTCGTCCACAACGGAAGAGTTTGAGTAGATGGGCTGGGAATGGCCTGCTCCACACAGCTGGTGGAAGGGGTCATCTATGTACATGTTGGAGGATGGGAACCTGCGTGCCATAAGACCACTAAGAGACCAAGGGAAAAAAACAATGATTGTATGTGCGGTGTGACACAGAGAGCATTCTGTAACACCTATGCACAGCTTTTTATTCAGATCTAAAGCAATTTATCTATGGAAAAAAGTATAGCTACAGGACCACTTCTGACCCCTCTAAACCTTAAAAATCAAGAAATTCTCTCTAATGTGGAAATTGGAACAGGAAAAATGGGGAAATTAAGGTGACAGAATACAAAGCATGAATTCATGTTTCAGAATTTTGTAGTTTCGCTAGAAACACCATAACAAACTCTGTAGAGTTAAGGGATTGTCAACAAAGTATAGTCTTGAGAGGCAGTGAGGGGGATGCTGGAGTTCTGTGGGGATAGGCCAGAGCTTGTCCGTTACCTGAGCCCGCCCTCAGTCCGCGTGTCCAGTGTGGCGTCCAGGCGCTCGTACAGAGGATCAGCCTGACTCGTGCTCCCATCCTGCAGGAGGTGCACCCAGTGCTCTTTCTCATCTGCACAGCTGGCCTGCATGCAAACACAGAGGGCAGTCAGAGAGAACGGCCACACAGCCTGCACAATGCCCCATGTGTACGACGAGCTGCTCGCTGCCACCCTTACTCTGCTCCTTACCGGCTCGTTTGACTTTAATTTGATTTTTCATGTAATTTCCGGCACAGACTGACACAATATGTGCAACAGGCTTCTGAATGAGAAGACTTGTGTTTTTGAGAGAAAATGAAAAATTTATAGTTACATTACAGGCATTTATCAGAGCGACTAGCTTTTGCATTTTTTCTTTATTTAAATTTGTTTACATAGTATCCATTTATACAGGTGGATATAAAAAGATAAGATAAGATATACTTTATTGTCCCCAAAGGGAAATTTGTCTTGTACTCACTCATTGCAGCATTATAGAAGACATAATTGAATAGTCATGTATGCACAGACATATGACAGATCTCATGAACATTTTACATACATATACAATATTGCCAATAAAAACCAAAGCATATTGCACAACCCTTATTGCACCATCCCCCCTATAACAGACGTAACTAGGCACATAGTGCTGTCACTTATAACATATGACGTATTGCACCAACCAAACTATTGCACAGTGTTAAAAACTTTTAATTTTGATTGACGTGGGCACAAATTAAAGTTTTTAAAAACGGTTGAGTTTGCACCTGGGTATTGTTTGCCAGACTCTGAGTGGAGGATATGAGATGGGTCAGACAGTATTTTTTGTGCTCCTTTGAGAGCAGACTGCTCATACAGGTACTGAAGCAATGCAGGTTAAGTACTTTGTGTGTTCTACCTGGGAATAAAACCTGCAGCCGTTAGGTTACAAGCAAAGTTCCTTAACCATTATACTACAAAAGCCAGCTTAACTCTGAAACAAACAGTGGCTTTGGGCTGCGTATTTGCCACTCTATCCATGTAAAACTCCGCTAAAATAGGGTTTTAATGAACAGGCAGGTGTGCATTTTGCTCTAACGGCGCTTGGGCCCTGTCCTGGGGTGAGCCTTTACCTCCAGCACTGCCACCTGGTCCCCGTGTTGCGTGACCGTGATGCGGTAGGCCTGGGCCGTGTCCGGGCCAGGCCGCACCTCACAGCCCCTCAGCTGCACGCTGTACTGGGGGCTCTCTTCACACACCTCGTCCCGGAACATCTTCAGCAGCCCGTCCTCCACCTGGCACCACAGACTCTGCCACTGGCAGTTCATCAGAACATTCAGGAAACCTGGCGACCACACGAAAAAATCAGTCCCTGATATACTGGGAGAGAATATACTGTAGGAGACAATGAGTATAATATACTGTAGGAGACCTTTGCATCAATATTTGGGTAGTACTTTTCACTCTTTGCGCGAGGAGATTAATTACATGTAAATTGTAAAGCCAATAACTAAACAATGCACCCCTGTTTTAGTAGAGCCATTATCCACAACATAATCATTCTCAGCTGAGAAGTCCTTGTTTACTAATAGCAGGTTGTGCTATCATTAGTAACCAAGAGGTCAGTTAAGGATTTGTAACACATGATACCATCTGATAATTCTAAATAAGGGGATGGGGTGTAGTCAGGGGCAGCTCTTACCCTTATCCTTATCCTTAATTTCTACACTGCTGAGGGCGGAGGGCAGACCAGACAGCTTGTCTTCATCTGAGTCTGAATGAAGGACTGTACTTGACTGTAACAGAATAAATAAAGTTGTTTAAACACCAGGCAACGCAGCACCAAACACACAAGGGTTTTGGAATTGAAGAGTGTTTTTGCAAAACTCACTAAAGCTCACTTTTACCAATTTTGAGGAAATTAACATTTTTGTTTATTTTAAATAGTTTCTTGCATGAAAAATTACATTTTTATACTTAAATCCCCAAGAATAATAATGTGAAAGAAAAACTGCAAATATCTAACCATTTATCAGAAAAATTATGCCCACTTTGGTTTATAAAAACTGGACTTAGTGAGGTTTGGAAAAACACTCATCAATTAAGGGCACAATGGCAGTACAAAAAGGATAAGAACATACAAATGCCAGAATAAGGTAAGACCATATGAGAGTTATGTTACAAGAACGGACTGTTCAGCCCATGAATTTTACAGTGGCTTTGGCATTGGCCGCAGCCTTTACAGCAGACAGCACTGAGGAGACAGATGGGGCGGAGTGCTTACCCTGCAAGAGTCCTGCCTGTCACACTTGAGTAACGATGTGGAGCTGTGGGATTCCTTCTCATAGTAGGAGGAGCCGCTCACCTCCTCAATTATCTTGGCAAACAGACAGAAGTTTGACGTCATAAATCTGCACACCTGAAAGTGATTACTGCATTTAAAAATGACCGTTTATAGCAATTCTAACCTCATTCTAACCACACATATGGGAGGACTCTCTCTCCCACTCACTCTCTCTCTCTCACTCACTCACTCACTCTCTCTCTCTCTCTCACTCACTCTCTCTCTCTCTCCCACCCACTCTCTCTCTCTCCCACCCACTCTCTCTCCCACTCTCTCTCTCTCCCACCCACTCTCTCCCTCTCCCACTCACTCTCTCTCCCACTCACTCACTCTCTCTCCCACTCACTCACTCTCTCTCTCCCACTCACTCACTCACTCTCTCTCTCTCCCACTCACTCTCTCTCTCCCACTCACTCACTCTCTCTCCCACTCACTCACTCTCTCCACTCACTCACTCTCTCCCACTCACTCACTCTCTCTCTCCCACTCACTCACTCTCTCTCTCCCACCCACTCTCTCTCCCTCCCACCCACTCTCTCTCCCTCCCACCCACTCTCTTTCTCTCCCACCCACTCTCTCTCCCACCCACTCTCTCTCCTACCCACTCTCTCTCCTACCCACTCACTCTCACACTCTCTCTCACACTCTCTCTCACACACTCGCTCTCACACTCTCTCTCACACTCTCTCTCCCACTCTGCTGTGATGTTATCATAAACACCTCCAAACCTTACGCCACTCCTCGGCCTGTTGGCAGCTCTGAAAGCCCATGACCACAGTGTCGGAGCCAGCAACCACCTTCAGTTCGTGCTGCATCTTCTTGCTGTGCTTTGACTTGTAGACCACATGGCAGCCCTTCAGGCTCACCTCAAGCAGCGGGTGCAGGTCCTTGGCACACTTGTAGCACTGGGAGGATGGAGAGACGGCCAGTCAGCTGTCTATTAGAAAGCCATAATCGGCCACAGCTCCACTGAGTTAAAGAAGATTTTAGTCAGCAGGGGTTCCCCTGGGAGGGGGTCGTCCTGAGGGCTGATTGTTTGGCGGGCGATCCCCGGCTCCTCCTGTTCCACATGTCGAAGTGTCCTTAGGCAGACACTGACCCCCCATCCCCCCCCAATGAAGAGCTAGCTACCTAGCACCTTGTGTGTGTGCTGCATTGGTGTGTGTGTGTGTGTGTGAACGGGTGTGTGGAGAGGCCATTGTAAAGCGCTTTTTGATAAAGGCGCAATATCACTGCTGCAGTTTATCATTTAACTGCCTGGGATCTTCAGATGGACGATGCTGCACTGGTCACACAGGCTTACAACTATTATTGACAGCACTGCTATTAAAATATTTCTTCTTTAGGTTGCATAGAGGTTGCCTGCACTACAGACATCTGGGAGATACTGCAATGCAGCCATGCCCATAATACGTGAATGTGAAATCATGATTCAAGATATGATTTCATCACTATCTGTCAAAAATGTACAATACATTTATACTTTCCAGAGACGCATACATTTTTTGGGGATGTAATTTCATAAATATAACCAAATAATGTGTCTTTAATAAAAAATGTTGTAGTTTTAGATGATTTGAAGTCTTGGGTCTGAATGTTTCACATTATATAATCAAAACAGGGTGTCTAGTCCAGCAGCAATGAGAGCCACACATGGCTTTGTTTAGCTATCTTTACAAAAGTCAGGTGGGATATTCCTTACGTTTTCTTTTCTATATTTTAATGAGTTCAACATTAACACAAGCCACAAACTGACCACCAAATGTTGTGCTGATGTTATTATATTATATACTATTTGGTCATGTGTCTATTTTTTCCCCATGCATTTGAAAATGTGTTTATGCACACGTGTGTATCATTGCTTAATTGCAGCTGCCAAGGCATGTCTTTTGGGAACTGCTCAATGCTTTGCATTGTCTGTTTAAAATCACAACCAATTTGAAACTACCCAGCTGAGGATCCTTTTATACATCATAATCAGCCGGCTAACTCCCAATGTAACTAATCAATAATGACAGACAAGTCATACAGTGAGTGTGTGACCGGATGACCCGATTAAGCCTAGGGATTTCATATGAGAATAATTGAGAAAAGGGACCACAAGAAACATGAATTTGGTCACTGGAGTGAAGAGGCCAGAGTAAATTATGGTTGATATCTGTTCCCAGACCTGGTATCTGTTCCAGAGAATAAATCACCACGGAAACTGCTGGTGAGTCACACAAATTTGTGGTAGGCCCAAGCACATAGCCAGGAGCAGCCATGTGCTGCCCCAAATGTGCCACAGTTTGGACAACACTCCAGAAAGGAGGAAATATTGTGAAAATTACAGCAAATGCAGCATTTAAAATGTCAACACTCATTCAAAATGCTTACAGAGAAACATCACAAACTAGCATGAAAGCTCACACTGTACAGCATCGCGAGCCAGCGGATCATAATACCAGGCCGTGACATGGAGGAGGGGAAGTGGATGGATTTACCAGGAGGAGGTGGTTGCGGATGATAAATAGCTGCTTGGTCCACTGGCCTAGCCACTTCTTCCTCCAGAGGTAGCCACAGATGCGTGACTCTGGGATGGGGCGTAGACAGGGCTGGGAGGCAGTCCACTGGATGTAGTGAGCCCGGTCCTTCACAAAGTCCTCCTCCTCACCGTATGACTCGTAGTGACTGCTGTCTGAGTCCGCCGTGTCTGGAGAAGATACAAAAGCCGTTTATTTTCAGAAAAAGCTAACTTGCTCAACAGACCCCGAAATAAACGGCGTCCAATACATGACGATGTTTAATGTACCTGTGGGCTGACTGGGCGGAACAAAGGGTTCTGCCTCTTCATAGCAATCTTCATCTTCTGAGGGTTGGGGGGGTACCACAGGACCCAGGCTCTGGACCAGAGAGAAAGAGTCACACATTACCACACAACAGGACCACATATGGTCCGTCTCAACACATTCATTACTGAATGGTCCAGAAAGCAGCTCATTATAAAGTTCTCCACACAATACACTATCCAAACAAAATTTACACACACCAAACAAAATGAAAACATTTGTAACTTTGTGAAAAAGGAGGTAAGGGCTGATGCAATGCCTGTCCTACTTTCTGCTACAATGTACTCACACAGAAATGGAACTGGTAGCTTTCAAAGGAGAAAAGTGAAGGCATAACTGCTTGAGATATGAGACGCAATTCCTCTTCTTTCCTTTTCTTCTAATTTTTTCCCCATAATGTGGAAATGTCAATGATATATAGTAGTAATTTTACTACAAGTAAGTTTACTGACAGGGAAAGGGATATATCTTTGAACAGTCAAGCTCAAAGAACTGAAGATCATTTTGGAGTCTTGAAACCAATGCATGAAACAATTGTGTTTGCTGGAAAGAAGATAACCTGTTTGAAGAAATGGAAAAGACAACGATGCCTCTAGCTTGCCCTGAAATCAGTTATTTGTACCATCCACCGCATGGAACCAGACCAAACCAGCTACTTGGCCCTGGAAGGCATAAATTAGAAACTAGGAGGCTTCAGGGTCAGTGGGTGTGAGACACTGATACGGTGCTGAAATGAGGCTACACATTCTTTTATTAAACATGATCTCAGTCATAAGTACAAGAAAATACTGTATAAGCACCGGAGGCATGGCATCTCAATCAGGGCTTGAATACATGCTGAGAAAATATATAACCAAAGAGGAAAGCGAGAAAAGAATAACTGAACGCATGACATTGGTTATGGCATGGTATGAGCAGAATATGAGACTGTGTCATACCTCTCCTCTCCTGTAAAATAACAAATATGGATTTTTAAAAAATACGAAATAATGTCATCGCATTACTCTTCACTGCGATCGTTTTGCGAAGTTTGATATCCTAATAAATTGCTTTTGTTTTGGTGTTCTGCCAGCCTATTTTTCCTTTTCGTCCTCCCTCTCTTCTTTTTAAAATTCTCTTTCACATTCGAGGATCCTTCTTTTAAACAGAATTATCTGAGTAACCACATCCGAGGTCAGGCAGCAAGGTTAGACAAACGGCGGGTTTGGGGCGTACAAATCCAAGCATCGCAGGGCAGAGCAGTGGGACACAGTACAGCATGTACACTATTTAATCCAGATACCTATCTGCCGATGAGACCCCTCTGAGACCTTGGCGGGGGGAGCCAGAGAGGATGTGGGCTGGTGGGGGGTTCCGGGGCTGCCGTGGGGCCCCCTGCCCCCCCCGTGCCGGCGCAGAGAATGGGGGGGGCGTGTGAGAAAGAGAGGGTACGCGTGTGGTGCTATGGGACGACTCTCATGCTGAAGCAGTGGGAGACGTGCTTGCTGAGCTTGTAAACGTGCATTCCACATTCTTCGCGCTTTATTGGGAGAAGTGAGCTCCTTTTTTTTTTCAGCCCGAGTAAGTGGTGACCACAGCCTTTGTTTTGCACAAACAGTGATAAAGTTGAGAGTGAGTGCAGCTGTGGGGCCTGTTCGCACAGCTACTGCCTGACAGAGCAGCAATTAGCACAGGGGAACACAAAGATGTCTCTTCATCCACTGCAACTCCAATGGCTTTACTGACTCTGCCATGTGTATTCATCCAATAGATCCAGCTTTTATTTACTACACTTCAGACTTGGATCTAAATTCAGTCTATTAAAATGTTCATGAAGACCATTAAAATTTTCAACCACGCACTCATTGATCTAGCCATTTTTTAAATTGATTTAAATTTTGTAAACATTTGATTTTTGCCTGTTCATTTTGAGCTCTTTTGTGTGACTTGGAGATGTATTTTAATATTGTCATGACTGGTCCACAGCAAAATGAACCAAGAGTCGGCAAATATTTTAGTGAATGAAGCAGAATGCCTTTTTCTGGCAGCATTTCAAGAAACAGTGATTGCACCCCAACAAGATTAGAAAATCATGAAAGCTTCTGTTGTACAAGCCTGTGTATGTCTGTGTGCGTGCCTGTGCGTGTGTGTGCGTCTCAGTAACTCCAGGGGCCACATGTATAAACAGTGCTGAGCAGAAAAATGCCCTCAGAAAGCGAGTTTCCATGCAGAAATTCAGATATAATATAACACGTACTGTGAGAACCTGCTTAACTCTGCACACAAGGGACACCATGCATATGCAATGTTTGGAGTCTGTGTGATATGGCGACACCGTGACAGAAAGTCAGAGGTAGAAAATGCAAAAAAAAATGTACGCAGATTTCCGACTTTCATCCTGAGCGTTCTTTCACGCATTCTTTTACTCAAGAGTTTTATACATGTGGCCCCAGCTCTGTACAGCTCAGAAAGCTGCTACCAGTGAGCTCATGGCCCCTTGGGGATGACCTCGCGCCGTCTGACTTCCCCCCGGTCCGTGGGTGTTCTATCACTCCATCACGTAGACATAATTACTGCCTGGACTCCCGGCCTCCATCTTGAACAACAGAATCATACTGATGGAGTGGATGGACTCCTGCATAAACAGAGCATTTCCTTTCACAGATACCAAGCCCCTTCAAAACATTTCCCTGGCCTTTGATTTACAGGACCCATGATTAGTAATCCCACGATGGTCTCGGGTACTTTCCTGAGTGTCTCCTTGGACGCACCAAGCGTGAGACACCAAATTGACAAGGGTGGTTAGTGTGCATATGGCAGAAGACGTCGCATGGCGATGTAATGGCGACATGTAGTCCAGCTGTCTCTCGTGTTCGTTAATTTGAATATGTTTTGTCGTGTCGGGCTTTAGTCTTAGTTTTTTTCATGCGCTGTGTGTCTGTAATGGGACGGGGAAGCGGGCTGGAGATTTTTCAGGGCACTCCTGCTGCTCGTTTCAATAATATTGACAAATTGTCTAGTCGATATAACTTTGTTTGTGGTCGTCACCATGGAGACGCATTCACAACATATGCTCGGGAATGTCCGTTGGATCTGCAGACTGCAGCAACAAAGTTACCATCGCTCTTCACTGGAGTTGAAGATGTCGGGACTGATCCGGGAGTGCAGGCAATCTTCAAAAGGCAACCAGGGAAGGAGAACATAATGCGTGGGAGGAGTGAGAAGACGACTGGGAAGATTGATGGAGTTCGGTGCTCCGTTTCAGCGGTGTACAGAGACCGCGGCGCTGCGTGTATGGAGGAGAGTCGTGGAGGCAGAGTTTGTGTGTTGGACTGCTTGGTGACACGACAGCGAGGGCTATTTCTAATCATGGCTGTATTGCACTTTAATTCACTTGACTGATGTAATGATTCTGTTGGATGTCTTTGTTTGATATGTTTGTTTGTGTGTTGTAAGTCTGCTCCACTGTCAGTCTTTTGTGTTGTTGCTGGGGCGACAACTGAAGTTCCATAGTGGGAAAATAAAAGTTATTCTATGTTTGTGAGCAAGAGCTGCCATTTTACACTGGCAAACCAGACCAGTTTCACTATATGATTTATTAACATATACCCAGTAGCTTTCATTCACCATTTCCAACCAACCAATGAAATGGCATAACTAGGACATACTGTAACTGCAACACATAAGTACTTTTCCGCAGGTTTCCAATTCAATTCTCCCACATAAATGGTGAAATAACTCCAAGAATCTTCACGCTGTATATACAAGTACATTCTCTGCCCTGGCAGCAAATACTACATCAGATATGTCATGAGTGAAATGTCTAACTGATGATGTTAGCAGAAACGCAACAGCCAGGCACACAATGGCTGGCTCTGGTGCTGCTGTAACGTTTTTGCTGTGTATTTCTGGTTGCTGCTCCTGGCCACTTTAAAGGGCCTTGTTAAGCGCAGGACTTTGGCCTCTGACCCGCTCACACTGCTCTTCAACCATTTGGAGAGACGTGCGGCCAGGCCTCCAGAATCCGCGTTAGGCCCGGGACCCTCTCATTAGCGGCCCACATCAGAGCCCTCCTCGGCCAGGCGGCCAGGGCTCCCGTCAGTTGCTACTGTACGGCCCATTGCTCTCCCTTGTCATTATGGTGAGAGGTTCTGGGTCAGCCCTGAAAATAAACCCGGTCGCTGGATTGCCTTCCCACACCACCCCGCTCGGCCCCGGGAGCGCCGGGAAGAGTTGCACAGGCACACACTCGGAGCACCAGGAACCCAAAAAAACTGTCATTCCAAACGTTTAAATCCCCATTTCGCAAAATGCCATTCCAAAGTCACGCACATACGTTTGTTTGAAAAGTACGAAAAACATTACTCTTTTTTTTTGCAATTTACTTCTTAGCTATTCATTGTAAAAAGATGAATTTTTGGAATAGAATGCTTTATTCAGCAGAGATGAAATGGAATCATTTGGGAAAACAACAAAAAAAGCAAGCCTGCTATCCAACAGCAAAACTATTATATAACTTCCATCATAATTTCTCTGACTCAATATTTCACAAATTTTCCACTTCAATCTTTTCTAAACCTTTCGGCTGATTAAGGAAAAATATGGTAGTCATAATCCCCACAGTAATTGCCCACTGATGCACTTCCTAGATTTTTCCCATGGACCTGTGACAGAGCCAAAGTAATGGGAGGTCATTCGCAAACATCGGAAGACAGTTGGCACATGCCTGAAGTGAAACTCAGCAACTGAACAATTACCCTCAACTAATGCTAAGGCTGAGCTTTCGTTAATAATGAAAGGCAGTTTGTATTTGTGCTAAAATATAAAAGGGAGGTATCAGCATTGTTCCAGCCAACATGAGCAGACAAATATTGGTTATTGATACTGGCCCCAGAATTTCCATGTTGTGTGTCATTACCTCCCACAATAACTTTGCATCTGTTGTGCTTTAAAGCTGGAGTATGTAACTTTTATTTAGAAAAATGTTGGGGAACCGTCATGCTTAGTTGGTAGCAATCATAGAAAGAACTGTTCTGAGAGAAATCCAGCACCATAGACTGTTTATACCCTCAAATTCTGCATTCTAAAACCAGCAATTCGCTCCAAATTTTGTTTTCAAAACAAGGTTTCAAAACTGTGGCTTAACCATGACCATATCGCGGACCAATCAACTGTGAGATTGACCTTGCCAGTAGCTAGCAAGTTCACCAGCAAGACATTTCACAGCGACCCGTTACACCGGCGCTATTTCACAGAAATAAAATAAAAGGGAATGGGAGAGAGCTCGCTCGAAAACTGGAGTAAACATACGTGCTAATTTCAGAAGGTGGTGATATTTTCGGGAACAAATTAGTTTAAAAACAGACTGGACAGGTGGGTCAAAAGTTTCAACATGAATGGACTTTCTGCTTGCCAGACAACTGTAATTATGCATAGTAGCTAGGTTGGTAATTGGTATTATTGATAACGTTACTTTATTCAGCGGCTAGTTCTTGGAAGAAGGGCATGCTTGCTAACGTTATATGTCGTATAGATCACGTTAGCTCGAACTGGCTACGCGGCTATGAGTTACCAAAGCGTAGCTACCAGCTGTAGCCAGATAATACCTGGTTCAGACTAACGCTAGAAACGCAGTGTTATGTAACAACAAAAAAGATTTTGTTGTTTTACCTGGAATTTTAGATTACATTTTACTGTAAAATACCAATCTGTAATCTGAAATTGTATCTAGCAGACTTTCACATTTACAACGAGGTCTGTGGGGTGGGGGTGTGTCTCTTTCTCTGTGGGCAGGGCCAAGGATGTTGTGGGGAAAAACTGCATACTCTTGCTTTAAGCGCAAACCTTGCTAGCTTTTTAAGTACTGAGCAGTCAAAACAGATCTGCCAACTATTCAGTCTAAGGATCAAACAACCATTGTCCAGTATGAGGTATGAGTGTATTGGACCATGTAGCAGCTGGCTATCATGGGGGGGAAGAGCACATGCACTGTATCTATAAAGAAGACAGGGAATGCTTGAACATTTTTTTTCTTAAGTAGATTTTTCATCCCTTCTACTTATAGAAGGATGCAAGGATGTCTCTTCTACTCCTGACTTTCAGGATAGTCATTTCATCAAGGATGGCAAGACAATTTAATCACAAAAACAATGGGTTTCTGCCAGGATAGTGTAGTCCCAGGTCTTAAAACTGCAGAAAGTGTTAAAGGGTAGGACATGCTTTGTCAACATTAATTTTATGTTATACTGAATCTCTTGTTATCTGAAGACCAAAAACCTTTCACAAAATGGATGGATGAGTTAAATATTGTGTCTGCTGGGGAGTGTGGGCTGCCCTTGCTGTTGTGTTGTTATTTATTGACTCTTGGACTATTGTATTCAGTTTTTAAAAACATTTACAAAAAGTAAGCCGCCAGTAGTCTAGGATGGCAAATAATGAGACAAACCACTGCCATTCACAAATTCAACAGATGGGGATTTCATAAGCTACGTTCAGGTCATAAGGCCCCTTTTCAGCGTTGTCTCAGCAGCTCAGAATGCCTATAGATCAAATAGGCCCCAAGTAACTGCCTATAGAAATGCTTTCCCTCTGGCTTCACAATAAATGGCAAGGGTCTCATGTAAAAGCGCCCTCTCAGGAGGTCACAGTGACCTGTACGAGAGGACAAAGACTCACCCCCTTTAACAGCCACTCAGCCGAGGCGGAGGACGGCGGCTCTTGGACGTGATTGAGGTCAGCCGTGTCCGGGAGGCCACCTATGGGGACACAACCGCAGGGTGGTCTTTATTTAGGAGACCGAGTACTGACCCCTGAGGAACATCTGAGCATGAATCTCCAGGGAGGAATCAAGAGGACAGCTGTTTAACAAAGCGTGGAGGCATACCTGTGTCTGATGACTGATTTTCCCTGAGATTGCTGTTGGTTGCTCCAGATGGACAGTTCATGATCATGTATTCTGCATCTTCCACTGGAGCACAATACAGGCAGAAAGATACAACAAGCATGACAATATTTTGATGGAGGTCTACCAAATACTTTCCAGGTTCTAATAGTCTACACAATCTTATTTTAACCTTTGAAATATGTAGCTTTAGACATATTTCCCCTGCCACTTTGGACTTAATCTTATAAAGTTTCTTTATTCTACATTTTTTCCAGAGGAGCTCAGGTCTTTTCCCATAAATGCTTAAAACAGCTGTCTTCCAGGGAGTACAAATGAGCAGTGACTGTCTCACTGTTTTAACGGACAGTGGTGAAAAGGTCAGCCAGAGACACACTTCCCATGACTCTGGCAGTTGGAGCAAAGAGCTGCGAATGCTCCCGTCTGCGCCCCGAGCGCACACATGCAGTGATGGACGTCGTGCGGGCCCCGCGCTGTCACAGATGTGAGGTCATTTGGAACAGACCAGGGTTTCACAACCCTAAGGGTTGATAAGGGAATTTATGGCTCAGCTCCAGCATGCTCTTCTCTACTTCTCTCTCCGTCTTATTTAATATAAAGGACACCCCCTGCTCCACACGCAAACACACACGTACGCAGATGTACGCACGCACACCATACCAAGTTTTCGTCTTAGTTTTAATTTGTGATAATAGCCTTGTTGGGAACACGTAATTCATTTGGTTAACCATAAAAAGTGACTGATGATGATTGATTATGTGTTTGCTGCTCTTTGCTTACTAGGCTAACCGTGCAGATATGTTTGTGGAGAGTGATTAATGGCTTAAGTTTGCACACGAACCTGAAGTCGGCACACCTTTTATGGGATTGTTAGGGCACTTCCTTAAGCTAATCACACAAACAGGCATCCACACCGAATTTACAAACAATCGGCATTCATCATCTGACACACTTGGGATTCATCATCCGATACACCTCGGATACGCACGCAAATGAAGGTCTGCGCATGTTTTCATGCATCTCACGTTGGTTTTTCATAGGAACTTTTCGTAAGAACAAAAGTAAGAACAATTTAATAAAAGTTTAGAGTTTTGTGAACGAGGGCCAATAAAACCCAGAGCAAAGTCCTTGTAGGTGCCTCTCCGGAATGGGACAACCTACCAGGGGAGTCCAGCAGCTTGGTCAGCAAATCCGAAATGGACTTCTTCTGAGCCTGAGCGATGTAGCTGAGGTTCTCACTGTCCAGGACCAACAGAAAAGACTGCAGGTCTGAGACCAGCCGGTTCAGCACTGGAGAGAGATGATCTGTGGTGAGGAGGCAGTTTGGATCAGTGACCAAGGCAGATTTTTCTTTTTTTCTTTCTTACACGTTTACTGTGCCTCGCCAGACCGCAAGTGAAGAGAACATCTCTTGATCTTGCTTAGCATTTCCAATGACATGGTGAAGACAGACAAGATTATGGCTGTAACGGACACCGCACATAATACTGCTGTACTCTGACAAATGTACAGAAGCCCTCTGCCACACCACAGACTTTCTGAAAAAAAAATGCAATGTTAACTTAATAAACTTTGGTGCTCCCCCCCCCCCCCCCAAGTTAGCCCATATTCACACTCAAAGGGGTTAATTTGGAGACAAGCACACACACACTCGATCACAAACAAGTCTCTAAATGCTGACAACATTCATCCAAACAAAACAACAAGTCTTCAGAAATTGAGTGTGTGTGCGTGCGTGTGCATAATGTATGTGAGTGAGTGTGTTGGTTTACAGTTCAGAGTGTATGGCAAAACCACAGGACAACAATAAGTATTACAGCAATGTGCAATGACTACATTCTTACGTGGAGAGGGGGAGCAGAGGTCTCCTTCTGGTTAAACCTCTACAGCCTACATAGATGCAGAGACAGTATAGGCCCACTTTCGCTACTGTGGTAAACAGAGATGGCTAGAGAATGTGGGAGAGGACATCAAAAAGCCTTTGTACAGAAGCCTTAGTATCCGTGTATATTTCTCAGTTTACAAAGGGGGTGGGGAGCTTTCTGCTCAGCACGGCACAGCAACATTGTACTGTAAAAAACAAGTCGCTTGTTATAATGTCCTCAATGGCCTTTAAAATTTCTCTATGAAAAGAACGCCCAAGAGGCTGAGAAGCCCATACAGAAACGCTGCACTGAATGAAGCCCTCACACTCATCTCGCTGAAGAGCGCGATTGTTGTTTTTGTTTCATAATTCATGTTCCTTCCCCAGCACATGGGGGGGAATAGCAGTTTAAGCATTCCTGCAGAAAACACGGACGGATTGACAGGCTGCGTGCAAAATGAGGGGCTGGCATTCTGGTACTTTCTCTCATTGACCTTCCTCTCTCTCTCTCTCCCCTCCATCACCCACTACTGCTCCCCACTCATCACCTCTGTCCTCTCGTGTCATCTATATTTCTCTAGAAACATATCTCTTTACAACAAGCCTAAGCACCCCTCCCCTTACCGCTCGCTTGTTTTCATAGTACCCTTCTATGATCTGCTGAAAACCACACCTGAGGGGGAAGTGTTCATGACAGCGAAAGTTTTAAAAAACAAAAAACAGAGGTACAGCACATGCAGTAACTATACCTCCCAATCAGAATCAGATGTCACGCAATTCCAGTGGAGAGTAATGAACTGAGAGATAAAGGTCAGAGGTCAACGGCCTCTCACCAAGCAATTACTACAATTCCAGATCTTAGTGGTAGCTTTGTGGCTTTTCACATACATCTTCTGACTGTACACATCAGGATTATTTCCTAGGTCATGACAAGGGTCAAATTCATAATTATTCCAAAATTGGATAGCTGTTAGAAATGTGTAATGTTCTTGGAACAGTGTAATGCAAATTCTGTTTGACTAGATAATACTGCTGCAAAGCCATTTCTTTCCTGGACAAAATATGCAATCTGAAACTTGTAGTGTTTGAGAGCTGACACTTCTCCTTTGAAGTACAAACACATTTCACATCAAACCCTTATTATCAAAGGGCCCAACTTTAAAGGATCATTTGTCATGTATAAAAACATCTGTGTTCAGGTACAGCTCTGGGTTTTCCGCTCTCCATAAAACGTAATGTTTTGGCTTTGACTTTAATCACAAACAGAAAACATAATGTTTTCCGCAACCCCAATGTTTCAATAGACCTCTTTTTTTCTCACCTAAGTGAGCTTCTCACTGACCTTCAAACAAGCCTGCTTTGGCAGAGCTGTGCTGAAAACAAACAGAGCAGAAACATTCCAACAAACCAGACATCAGTGTTTGGCGAAGGAAAAGAAGAAAAGAAGTTTACAACCACAATTGCCTCTCTATGGCGATTTTATACGAACTTGTCAAGAAAGAGCAAGAGTTACAAAGAAAAGAAGGAAAATAGAAGCTTAGCTTTACGTATGGATATCAGAGAATAGTTATCTGAGCTATCTGGCCTTTTTATGGGCTGGGAACATCTCCTTTTCTGACACAGCTGTGTGTATCATGCTCCTTGCTCAAACAGTAGCACTTGCTGCAGACGTTCCAGAGGAACACAATGGTTTTTTTTTTCTAAGTCTGTCCAAGATTTCATCTTTAGGGGGTATAAATTCCTTTCACTTAATTTCCCGCTTTTGCATTTCCTGCTCTGTTTCCTACGTCAGGAGGAAGATATTTAGCTGGACTCCTTTAAGGCGTCTCTAGATGGCTTCCATTTGTTGAAGGAAAATAGTTTGTCAGTGTTGCAGTTGCCATGTCATATAGTCACCATATCCCATAAAAAGGTTAATGCTTGGACGACTGAGGTCATTAATGAAATAAGAAAGGATGATGAGCCTTAATCCTTAATCCAGTGGTATTGCAATTTTACCAAATAAGAGCAATCAGATCCAGTTTGTTCTGATGCCAAAATCCAGAGGGACGATTCAGATTCACACAACACAAGTGTGCCAAATTAAAACCACAGCTTCTACCAATTGACAAACAAGTCTTTGGAGAATTGCATCACAGTCTGCTCTATCAAAAGAAATATTATAAATCCAGGACCCTCAGTTGTGGTCACATGGCAATTTGAAAGTAACAGTATCCAGGCAAGAAAATTGAGTTACAGCAAAATCTGTGACATTAAGAACAGAGTAGAAAGTGAACTCATATTATGATGAAGAAAAAAAACATGGCTACCCTGAAATTCCAGAAAACAGGGAGACTGAAATGACAAACCACAGAAAACCATCCCCATCATGTGAGCTTTGGCCTGCTTATCCAAACAGCCGTGATCTTCGACAAACAGCGCGACTGGTCCTCACAGGTCACACTGTCCAATCAAGGCCACGATGAATTACGACTGCCTTGTAATTATGAAAATGACACCATCGAGGCAATCTGAAGAGGGCGAGCAAAACACCTGGCAACCGCCCCCATTCACATTTCATTACATTGAGAAATCTGACCTGGCTTTCCTGAGCTCCCAACAGGGTCACCGATGGTTTCAAAACAAACCACAAGGAGCCCATTGATGGCTATGCAAAGCCAGTCCTCCACACAAAGCACTATACAGTAATCACGTTTTCTTCTTTCTTTCGGGGGGGGATCTAAGAGGAGGATTTAAAAATTTCCTCATTAGCAAAACTGATGTTTGAAGCAGGGGGCATATTTCACATTTTGAAAATGTTTATGAAGCCCACTCAGTAATACTGGTCAGAAGGGGCAAGCTCTTATTTCAAGTAGTCAGAGGTTTTGCCTCTTGCTGCCATATCCTATATCGTCCCACTCAGGGGGAACACAAGCCTGACAGAAATGAACTGCTGGAACTAAGTGGTATGTGGACGGATAGAGTCCGAACAGAAGAGGTGAAACAGCAGCTGGAGTCAGGCTTAGATCCCATTACTCTGTGAGGGGAATCCCCAAATCATATTCATTTCCCTTCTGTGAATAATCTGTAACAGCATGCCACAAGCATGATTCCTTCTGAGGAATAGTGAGTTATTTAACATTGTCTGAAAAACAACAGAATTGTTGATGTCAAAGAGCAACAAGCTGCAAGTTGCTGAGTGTACAGCTGAGGCACGTAATGAGGCAGAAAGTCTAAGTCCAATGACAGCAATACAGTTTGGTCTCCATTTAATATGACTGAGTTTAAACAAAAAATGTATGCTATTTTTGCCGATACAACATTCAGTCAATTTCCATTGTTTTTCATAAGGTCTAAGATACAAAAAAAAAAATATTTGCACAAATTTGTAACTTCAAAGTTGAGGAATAAAGGATTGTTCGTTTTAGATGTAATAGCAGCCGTAGGTAAGATGATATCAATAAAACAACTTAAGGCCCAGGGAGAGGCAAAACTAAATAAGCCGATGGCAATTCTCAAGGGACAAAAATGCACTTCATGCTGTGCTGAGCCATCCATACCAGGAAAAAAGAGGATTCTGCAAACAGACTGGGGGAAGGAAAAGTCTACAACAGTGGCCCCAAAAGATGTGTCTTTAGGCAGCACGCCCCTGAGTATCTGTTGTGCTTGCAAAAGATACAACAACCTGTAGTCACTCCCATAAACATACTGTATTTATTTGTCAATTTTGCACACTTCTTGAGCATAGGTTTCTTATAAGACTTATGTTATGTAAAGTGAGGAAAATTTGCCCAATAGTTAATTGATATGTAGTTTTGCAAATATGTGAGGTTTTATTGTCTCATTTGATGATACATCTGTGCGTGGTATAGTTTCAGGCCTAGATTAGTTTATTCCTGTGGATAAATTGCATTGATAACCTTTGGATTAGGATGTAGTTTAAGCCCCATGGCATACCAGCATGTCCCAAGAATTTCTGGTGTGCAGAAATTGTGCCTAAATTGAATGTTGATCTTTCAAATTGAAGAGCTCTATCCTGACATCAGCACAACATCCTGTTCCTGAGCGGGAGGCAAAGAACTGGAGGCCTTTTAAAAACAGAAGATATTTGCAGGGCATATTAACACAAAATAGTGCACATGATCAGCACTGGGATAAAAAAACTGGTGTCACAGGCCTGATTAATTTCAAGCTGTACACAATGTCTGATATACTGCACATCACAGAGCACTGAATCCAGTCAGGCTGAATCTGGTCAAGTGAACGTTGAAGTACAGCTTCGTAATTGAAGTGTCCCACTTCAGGAGCCAGAAGAGAACCAGACAAATCAATATTGAGGATGCAAAGTCTATCACTATATAACCGCAAGATCAAGACATGGTCTAAAGTGAATTTACATTAAATGCTTGGTGCATTCTGTTGTATTGTGTGTGTGTGTGAGTGATTTATTGTGTGTGTGAGTGAGTGATGTGCTGTTCTTGTTTTTATATTTCTAGAAAACAATTGTGAATGTGTTCAGCCGGTGATAAAACTACTATTACTCACAACAGGGAATCCAATGCGGGAAAAAAGACTGACTGTCATCCAACTGATAGCCTTGACTGGAGTGAAAAAGTTACTCGGTCAACAGAGAAAAAAAGGAAAGCCTTGCTGGGATGTAACATTATCCATGATGTCATTTCTGTTTCCAAACAGGGTTAGCTTGCACAGGGTGAGAAAAGGGGGGGAAACATCAATAGGGTCAGCATTTACTGTTCTTGTGCCGTTTTACACCCCGATTCTTTGTCATCATGTAGCAGTAGAAAGAACTGAATCTGGCGAGACATTCATTAGTTCTAAAATAAACAATCCCACTGGTTCTGAAACTCTGGGGATTTGGTGGTGGCGTTGGGAATGAAGGAGTGTATTTCCGATTACTGCTCTAAAGTCATTACATACATTCCTTTACAATGATAAAGGCTGCCAGCACAAACGTCAAACAATATTTCCCACTTAACAGAATAAACGCCAGACCTCGAATACAATAGTCATAGGCTACTCGAAACCTTTAAAACACTGAACTACATGTTTGGAAATATGAAGGGAAATGGTCATTATCATTCCAAAAAAACAATGAACCGGATCCAAGCAAAGCTGTAGCCTAAGCATCCTACTGATATTTTGTCGAAGATTAGCCTAGGCCTACGTTTTTTCCCGCATTGTAGCCTACACTGGGCTCAAGTCACACTGACACCAGCACTGGGTTCTAAATGTGATTTAAAAATCACTGAGATTATTATAATATGGGGTAATTTGGCGTGTCGGTAGCTATATTCGATTTCGTGCAGCACATTTAAAACTTTATTCCTGAAGACGAGGAAAAGCCCAAGAAAACAATATTAAAAGTATTCGTAATGTGGTGTATAAGACTAACCTAACATGTATGGCCTACAAACAGTCTAGGTAAATTTCAGGTAATTGAAAATATGTGGTGCCATCAAACTAACCAGTAGTGTGGTTAAACAACTTTTAGTTTCCCTTTTCACAGAAAAACCCCAATTTAACCAACATAAGAATTTGTTATGAACACACGCAAACACGCATTTACAATGTCCAGGGTACGTTTGTTGAAGCGCTGTCATCAAAGGTGTTTTCAGTCCTGCATTCGCCCGCTCCAATAACCCTTAAAAAATAAACAATATATCGACTGAAACGCAACTATGTTCTTTTCACTTCTACGTCCTCAGCACGCGTTTGCCCTGTGTCTTCTGTTTTACCGTTAGTTGTTCGTGGACTGCGTACGAGCCCCGAAACTTTCAAATAATTTCTGTGACTATAAAGCAATACAACAGTAGCTGTTACTAGTGTAATGATTGAAAAGGCTACCTTTTTGTTTGTCCATCGCTGACGACTTTTAGGGTTTTCCAAAGGCGCCGTCTTTATCTTTTCCAGATGGCATAATTGTGCATGAGGTCCGCTGCAACGCGCCGACTTTTGCAAGCTACGGTGTCACAATGAAGCTCCACGATTTTACTATAAAGCAAACAGCCGCGGCAGAATTCGACCAAGCTGATCCTACCTCCTACTACCTTGAAAGTTCTTGGGATAGCCTACTCTTACCCCCTTTCTCTCTCAGCACAAACACACGACCCTTCGACCCATCAGATGGATCAAGAAGAATGTTCAACAGCTACATACTGCTCTCTATAGGGAGGAAAAAGTTTGCAGTTTCAGCGAAACGGTTGCATCTCCTGGCTGGCTAGTTTCGGATCCCAAGGAAGCACGTTTCTCAGTTCAACAAATATTATTTATTGAAGCTCTTCCCTGATCATGGTACTCAATTACTTTTATTTTAAGTGAAATTGTGTGCACATCGTAATTTGACATTAGCAGACTCTTGCCGAAGTGCAACATACAAAATACATTATATGTAGGCTACTTCATTCAGCACAAGTGGTCACCAGTCAAATCATCACAATAAATAAAAAACATTTGACAATGATGAGGAAAAAGTTAACTTCTGTTCATTCTTACTACACATTAAATCAAAATAACAGCTTTTCAGTATTCTCGTGACATCTAGGCTAATACATAAAGAATATTCCACACTTTCAATCCACGATGCAACACAGACCACGCACTCTTAACTAAATTCAGCAATTATTTTTATTTTATTTCCAACACACTTTCACGTAAAAAAAATTAGAAGTTGAAAATGAAGAAGCTGCAACATTTGCTGTAACTAACGCCCTCTGGCATCCACGGCAGGAAGCTGATTTGTGCACTGCAATGTGCGACACTTTGCGACCTATTGAGAATCAGGTGGCATGATGAATAATAAGAAATTGCTAGCAGATGAAAAAAACCGATCATGATCACAGGCGTAACATCGGCGCAGGGAGGGGAAACTAAATGAGTGCATTGTGACGTAGGTTAAAATGTCCAATTAACATTATCTCCAAGGCTTGTGCAAACCGAGACCTTGTCGCTGGGAAAAACAAATACATCACTCACTTAAGGTGAGGCGCCCAAAAAACAAAACAAAAAAAACAATATTAAAAAAGCCTGCAAAGTTATCACATTATTGATATGTGGTGGGAGATTGTTACAGATAAGATGTGCATGAAATTAGTCCCGAAATCTGAACCCCAGCTGGGAATCCAGAGTGCATCAGTGTTTGACATCCCATCTCTTCAGCACATCTCACACTTTTACGGTCTTCAGGAAGAGCTCCGGCAGCCCTGCGGTGGCGTCTTCACAAGTTTCCAAAACTGGAAGCAGGTGGCAGGGCCTGAGAGGAACGGACAAGCTGGACGGCTGTCGTGCACGTCGCCTGCCGTGATGTTTTGTCTGGCTCTCTATCCCAGTGAAGAAGAAAAAAAAACCCAGTGCAACAGGTGGTATAAGCCACGGGGAGCTGAGGCCACAGGCGGCGTCTCTGTGTATGTCTGGGGTGGAGAGCCTCGTGGCGCTTGTGGTGCTGAGGGGTCATGGAGCCGACACGACCGTGACCTTCCTTGTCACACACCTGTCGTGGTTCCTCGTCACACTGCGACCCCTAGATGGGTCTTCATATCACAGTCAGATATCACAGTCAGTGTCTGTGGGTGTCACACCCTCAACGAGACAGCCCACCACATCATCATCAGGTTTTTCACCCTGTTTACTGATACTAATGAAGACAAGATGTTTATTTACTCTACATTCTTATATTGATATATATCTTTGTAAAAAGAATGCATTTCTCCTCTTAAAAAGTCATGCCAAAACCTAGGTAGAAATAATATACTTTGCCCAAGAACAAACAAATCATTTGATTTTGTGAGAAACTATAGCAGAGGAATGCCTAAAACTATAACTGAAATTTCAAATACTTTAATATCATGAGCCTGGGTTCACTGAAATGAATGTAAGTGTGTGCCATAATTGGCAGTGGTTACTGCAGTAAAAACAGAGACATTTTGTAAATGTAAATTAATTGTCACTTCATAATTTATCCTATGAAATAGAAATACTGCTCTTGTTAAACACAAAACCTCAAAGGTGCTTGAAAACATGAAAAAAGAGGGAAGAGATTAAATCTATGTTTTCACTGAGCTGTTCATGCCAGGTTAGAGGAAATATCAGGGGAGGTTTAATATAAATCTGCTAAAAGCTGTGACACTAAAACGTAACTTTTATCTAAAAGTCTTCTGTCGCCTCATATGATTACTGGATTGTTGAAAATAACAGTTCAATGGAATAACAATGGAATTGTTCCATTTCTTTTAAAGACATTTTGGTTGGAAATAATTACTAGAAAATTATTATTTTTTAAAGTATTAATGAAATAAACCGAAATCATTTTTTTTTCATTTTTCAAAACTACTTCTAAATACACTGAAAACAGTGTATAAAAAGTAACAAGAACATAATTTCTGCTGGTAGTTCAGTCTTTGTGAATTATACTTTTTTTTTTTGCCAACACGCTACTAAATTGTAGTTACTAAACTAAACGGTGACATTTTGACGGTGAAGTCAATCTTCTCCATAGCCAAACTATTTGTGGCAGTGTTTGCGTGTTAATTGTGAACTGAGTAATGTGGTTCGTATTAGGAAATACTAAACTCAATAAGTTCTACCTTCCCAGACGAGTCCATACAGGAGGAGAGTAGCCAGAACTGAATCACTCGATTATCTCTTTGTGCGTGCCCATAAGGACATTGCACAGAAGTAAAGCTATCTCTGCAAGGTACCGGCTATTTGTCATTATTCCCATATGCTCCCACTTTGCAGCGGCAATTGGAAAGAGAGAAACCAGATATAGTGGCTTTGACCTTTGATAAGACTGTTGATAGTTGATTTCTATATAAATATGGCAAAAAGGGACAAATAGGGACAAAAGTTTCTTCCGATTTGACACAGCACGACCGTGCTGATCAAGTAACTTTTTTTGTCTCTTTCTAGAATTTTGCCTGTGATCTGTTTAATTTTGTTTTCTTGAATGTATACGTTTGCCTCGTTTCTCAGGGAGTGCAGTGGCTTGTGTTTCCGGACAGCCTCCCCTGTCGCTAAAAGAGAAAAACCTTCTTTTTCAGGTCATTGCGTTTCCAGAGGGAAAGCTGATTGAATTCCTCGATGGGCATTCCAAATAAGTGCTGGAATTCCTCTGGAGTCAGGTGCCTCTGCAGGGGGGGAGATCAATGAGACACACGTCAAGCGCTAGATTCACACGCAGTTCCTTTTAAGCGTGTTGCCTTAAATTAACCTCGAGTGACGAGGCACACGCCAGCAGAGACTTCTTTCCAATTTCAGTCCCCACCTGTGTCCCCTTAGTTCTAGTATTATCAGGTCAGGCTTGTGACAATGTCAAAGCCATGAAAAATCTTGTATGTGTTTTTTATTATGTTTTATTTTACACACAATGAAAGCTCTCATCCAGCTCTGCGTATTGTAATAGTTTCATAACTAAATAACTCATACATTTGGTTAAATACCCCATGTGTAGGGACACCAGTTTGTCCCCACCACGTGATGTGAAGGGATTGTATTTGTGAAACTTGTATTTCCATGGATATCCTGCAGGGGTCCCCATATGCACTTTAAAGGCACAGTCAATTTAGTAATCATACAATTGGAGTTTCTAATTGAAAAACAATTAGTTGATCTCATACGGAGAGAGTCAGTGGAAGGAACGTGATGGAAATTTAAATGCTACGCATGTATTTGATCAAATGAGTGAAGCAACATGTAAAAACCTATACCAAGGGGGAATAATCCATCAGCAGGGAAAAGCCAGTCATAAGCAGCGACTGGAAGTCATTCAAGATTTAACGGATGCATTGTGTAAACAGATGCAAGTGTAAATATTGCACAGGAAAAAGTGGACAATACAAAATGATGTGCATTTTTAAACAAGCCTGTAATTAATGGGGGGGGGTCAGCTTTGACAGAAATATGTGCAGAATACACACAGGCCGCTACTTTGCATGAAATAAACATTCAAGAACTGATTCAAACGTCTGACAGCCTATCTGTGGTCACGGATGAATCAACAGACAATTATATTTTACATATTTTTTTTGTTCTTCAAAGAAAATCCATCAGAAAACAAACTGAAGGTTGTCCTTGCAGAGTGTCATGAATCAGTCCTCCTCGGTTGCAGATAGCATCAAGAAATGCTTATTGGATTATAACATTGATTTTAAGAATCCGACTGCATTTGATCCTAAGCAAGTGTGCAGACTCGATGTGTCAACCCTCCCACTACGCTCAGTTCCGGTTTTTGACGAACACTGTAGACCTGACGAACACTGTAGATCTAATCGCTAGGCGATTACAAATTATTTGCGCAAGAAAACAGCCCTGCAATGTCACTTGGTGAATTCTGGGATACAGTCTCCTTACTCAAGAAATATCTCCTTACTCAAAAGGCAAAACGATACGAGGCTCAGGCCATGGTAACAAACTCAGTCAATGCAGAAAGTCGCACCTCTTCCTATGGACAAATGTTCACCAAGTATCATGAATCAAGAAGAAGAGACTGTTACTGGCAATATTCAAATATAATCAGATAGTTTTCATTTAAACTTTGTACATGATATTCACCACTTTTATTTTATTTATCTTTTTTTTATATATATATACCTCAGCTGCAAACCCTTTTCTTCGTACTAATACGGTTCTTTTTTAATTTAACTTTTCTGTACAAGTTAAATGATATGTAACTTCTCATTTTTAATGTAGGCTGTTCCCATTGCTTCTGATAAAACTAACATGCCCTTGTACAACATTTAAAAAAACTGCAGGATGTCCATGGTAGTAAGTAATCAAACTGAATTTAACATGTGAGCGTCGTTTGTAAACGTCACCGCCAATCATCGTCTGTGCTTAATTAGTGGCAATTACTTTAACAACATAGATGATTGAGGTGGTGCTAATGGGATAATTGTTTGACAAGTGGTTTGACAAAGTGACCTCTAGCTGGCGGAGGACTGAAGTACCATGCGAGAAAACAAGGGGAGACAAACTGGTGGCCCTACCCATGTGACTAAAACTGAAACGCTGTGTTGGAAATATGAAAAACTACTGAGAATTACATTTGTTGAGGTTTGCCAGGTGATTTTGAGGAGATGCTGTTTATGATGTCAGTAAGCTATATGTAATGTGAACGAGCTCTCAGCTTCTGAAATGTGAAAAACTGATCATTTATGCTGTGATTCTTACAGCCCATCTATTTATAGACCATAGATACAACAGCGTGTTGCTGCCACGCATACAGATTAGTACACCTCCTCATCTTCCTCCTACCTCCAGTCTCATCCTGTCAACCCCTGGCGGGAGTTTGGTTCTGCCTCTGTGGGTGACGACGAGCAATTCATAGGGGTATATCTGTGAACAGCACGCATGCCCAGCCATTAAAATCCACTGTCTGTTTCAAACGAAACCTGGGATAGCCTAACTATTATCATACACAGCAGTGTTAATAAGGTTAATAGACTCAGCACTACCCAGTATTTATTTATCTGATATAAAGCCATTTCCATGCACAGCTCATGTTGTATGAATTAAATGATTTTCCCCTTTACCTGGGCTTTTTTTTTTCAAATTACTATCATCTTCAGCCTTCCCCACTCTTAAAACATCATTTATTTTCCTTCTTCAATCTTTTTGATTTTTGTTCTTTTCTTTCGCTAAGACAAAATGAGGGAATTGAAAACATCAAGCAATCATTTGATTGATACACAGCCTTCAAATCTCCCAGTTCCAAAGCAAAACCTTGCCCCCACCCCCATTTTTTTGGATTTTATCTCTCTTTAGTCGCTGCGGATGAAAGACTACACAAAGCGATGAGATGTTAATGGGTATACCGGTCGGATGAAGCGTACTCTACCGTGAGAAGCAAGTGGGGCAGGTTTCACTTTGGAGTCTGAAAGCTTTGAGGGTCTGGTAAGAGCATTGTGTTAGTCAAAGCCCTCTCACCTTCTGTTCCAACATACTGGGCAGTGAGTTTCCTCTGTCCATCGTGCCTCTCTTAGCCTCTCCATTCTACAGGGACCCCACCCCAGACATACCCAACACAGAGGATACCTGCGTGAGCTCTCACTGACACTCAACAGTCAATAGTCGACTGCCAGCTGCTTACATGAGCAACGAGCTTCACGAGCGCGACCGTTAAGAAAAAGATGTCGTGTCAATAAAAACCCAGACAATCTCACGTTAACATAATGTGAAACACCGTGAAAAATGAAGATTTAAAGAAAATGAAAAATCTAAAGAAAGAAACAATGGACACACAGAGCTAAAGAAATAAATCAACTTGTTGGAAAGAAAACAGTATGTACTGTGCATGTACTTTTCTTGTATGAGCTCGCCTACCTGGAGACCTGTTGGGGCCAAGAGAAGAGAACATATAAGCTTGGATCAGAATGGTCAGACTACACAGTTGTGTCCTAAACTACCTTTGCTGACTGCTGGCAACCACTAGCATTTCTAACTGTTAAGTCTCTCTCTTTTTAAACACTTCAAAGGTAGGTGGACTGCCTGCCAAAATTATAATTATTAAAATTATATTATCTAGATTATCTAAATATCATTCATTGTTATCTAAATACACTCTCGAATGATTGTTTCATTTACACTGATTAAATTATGCTATAACTCCAAAAATACATAATCTCCTCCTACAGCAGCCAATATTTTATTTACTCAGCACACATTTTATCCTGTTGCCTGTTAAAATGGACACTCGTTTGTATGCATTTCTGGAATTCACATTTTCAGTAATAACATCAATATTTGCTATCCTTATCTGGAAATAATACATTTTTAAGACATGCGAATGTGAAGAAAATAATTCAAACCAACAATGGTGCATTTCCACCCTTACCTGGTCCTCCCTTGTCACTGTTAGGAGAGGAGAACTCAACAGACTGGAGCTATGAGTGGAGAAAAGCCAGCTTTCAGAAGGTTAACCCAGCCCCTAGTACAGGGTAATACCAAACACATCCACTGTGAACGGTGCCTGAAGTTAACCAATTCATTAATTATTGTTGTGGTCATTTACAGAATGACCCCACTTCATACAGCAATCTTAAGGTCACAAGTCAAGCACAACAGTACGTATACAGTGACGTTGCACCGGCTCAGTCATCTGAACTGAGTCTGCCAAGCACAACAGTACGTATACACTGACGTTGCATTACATTACAATCATTTAGCGTACGCTTTTATCCAAAGCGACATACTATAAGTGCATACAGAAGGTCATCGAAGCAACTGCAGAACAGATTAGACAAAGCACATCCTTCCCTTGCACAAGCTCAGAGTCACCTGAGCTGAGACTGCAAAAGCACAACAGTACGTATACACTGACGTTGCACTGGCTCAGAGTCGCCTGAGCTGAGACTGCCAAAACCCACCCTGCTGAGACCAGACCTGCTGCACGCCGGGAGGGAGACAGACTTGGAGGCCCTTGAAGACGATCCTGTGAGAAACGCAGACAGTAAAACAGCATTCAGTTCCAGGGAGTCACTTTGCCTTTCTACGGTGCTGTTCTTCTGTCGTGACACAAAATGCGTCGGTACATCGTCAGGCTGTAGCGTGTAATCCTTCTTCACCAGTCTTGTGAGGGGAAAAAAGCTCACAAACACACCATGGACTTATGATGACTTTATACCGCTTGAGACAAATGACAATGTTAAGGCCGTACCATGAAAGTGCCAATAGAAATACTTTTGTAATGTCGTTCATGACAACACATCTGAACGGACTGTGCAGCCTCAAGTCACTCCATAAAATAACTTTCTTTCATGTGCATATGAAAGTTTTTAAAGGGCAAAGAAAGGATTCACTTATCTCTTGGGGCCTAATGTTTTTAACGCAGTAAATTTCACTCAGACATTTGGACTAAAAGGTCCCCCTCCACTTCTCTGGCATCAGAATTACAATCCAATCACAACACATATCATGCAAATGCTAAAGTTGGCAAAAATATCATGAATGCAGAAGCAGAAAAAAATTCCCAGGTTGCAAAGCAATCATTGCCTTGGAGCAGACAGTGCAACTGATACAGTAACCTTACATAATGATTAGTAAACATAATGATTATGCAAACAGAGCAATGTACAAAAGAAAACAGTATGCAATATACAAAATCGACAAAGAACATGAAAAATAATTATTAAATTTCAGGACTCAGCAATATCAATAGCAAATAAATCAGTCATTTTATTTAATTTGTCTTCAGCTGGATAGTCGCATTACTCTGTTTTTATAGGTATCCATTAGACCTATATCCATTATAGGTATCCACCTTCAAATTCACCTAGCACCACTCAGAAACCTGGATTTCCACACTATCAACATAAATCAGTCAAGATTTTTGCCAACAAATGCAGCTAATCGCTGTAATTGACTTTTATGCAAGAAGCACTTTCTAATGTCAGAATTTTATGGCACTGTATAATCTCCAGCTGCCAGCAAACCACTTGCAACAATGCAAAGTCACAACCGCTAACTCCAGAGATAGGAATTCAGTTCTTAACTGCAGTGACCAACTCAGACCACTGGGTGTCCTCAGAGGTCTGGCTCCAACAACATAAACACGCTCTGACTTCATGAATTCCTCGCATAATCCGGTCCCCAGAACAGAACATCCTTGTCCCTGTCAGTTTCCATTCTCAAAATCTCACTTAATATAGACAGCAGCCCGACAGCCGTCATGACGAAGATGGCGACATCATAATTAAGCCAGTCCATGAGAGGAGGAGAGTGGGAGAGGGAGGGGCTTTCATTGGAACGAATCTTGCTTCTCACAATATTTGCTTTAAGTGGGAGACTCAGGATGAGTCCTGCATGCTGTGATGAGGAAAAATAGGAAACAGAGGGGCAGTTGGAGCCCGAATGGAATCACTCATGATGCCCTTTTAGCCTGTGAAGAAGTCCATGCTGGAATGCCTGACATTTTAGAGAGTATGTCTGGAGCTGTTATGTGGGTGAACAAAATCTTTGTCGCATGACACAGTCTGGAAGAAAGGACATGGGGATATCTGAGGACAGGCAGACGCACAAGCGTGCGCTCACACAGAGAAACGAGAGCCTGCATACACACACGCTTCTTAGAGAGGCTTTAAAAAGGCATAACAATCCAAATGACTTCAAAATTATATTCTAATAACTGCACATTCTATGAGTCTGGAATTGAGAGACTGCAGCCATAACAATTTCCTACAGATTTAGTTGTCAATGTTTACCCTTTGAGAAAATTAATTCATCCTACAGCCATGATATTTCTTTCTGTTCTCATCCTGATATGTGTGGGTTTGAAGTTCTCAGTCAGCTCTCCCACCCAACAACATCAATAAAACACGCACACTCAATTGTAAGCTCATGCACAAACACACGCATACACACACTGTTGTTGGATCAAACTAACCCAGGTGCATGGGTGTTCTATCTGGCAGTGAGCGGGTTTTCCTGCGAATGGGGACAGGTTTCTCTATTTCCTCCTTCAGGATCAATTTTCCCAAGTTGGACTGGATCTAGAAGAGAAACAATTTCATCACTGGCACTCAAAAAAGCCCCTTTTCCCAAAATACAAAGACCTTTTTTGTAGGTTACAAAAAGGTGTCAACACAGTTACGTGTATACATGTAAGTTACATTTATAAAAGTAGGAATATAAAAAGTGCAAACACAGTTATACTCTATATGAATGACATTCAATTTAATATTTTATTACATTACAAAAGACATCTGATAAGCTTTTAGGGTCACATACTGTATAGTGTAGCTATGTGTATGCAGTATGTACTAGATATTGCTACATATGTATAGCTACACATTTACAGTATATGTGGTGATATACAGCGAGGCTAACATACTGTATTCCTGTATGTATTCCTGTACCTTGTTGAGCTCCTGTCTCTGAATCTGCCTCAACCTCGACATGTCCTCAGTCAGATCTCCATCATCATACTCTTCATCCTCCTCGTTTCCGCCTCCCTCTGCTCTCCTCTGTGAGGCAGCCTTCTTCCTCCACTCCGTCTCTATGACAGCAGGGGGGAGGAGATATCTGTGAGCGAGAGAGAGAGAGAGAGAGAGAGGCCCACTGCCCCCGCACAGCCTGAGAACCAGGGCCTCTCTGCCCACGGCATTCACCTGCTGAAGAGGACCTCAGCCATTCCAGAGCCTTCCGTCTGAAAAACATTCTGGGAGAAAGCCACTGTTTCCAGAGTATGATGCAGCCTCTTATTCGTCCTTGAGATGAAGCCACATCTCACATCTTAGCCGCTCTGACAGGGAGGTTGTGTTACCGTGGAAAGATTTGTGCCTGGTTTCAGTCTACATTTGTCCTTAACTTTGATTTAAACATGCTGTAAATACAAGTCTCACTCTCATTCAATGCAAGCACATTTGTTCAATACATTTTAGTGTTTGCTGAACCTGCCAACCTGCTTTATGTAGAAAAATTCCCTTGCATCTAGTTGTAGGTCAAAATTAAGGGCAAATGGTATCCGAATCTTGGCCTAGCTCCAATAAAAGCAGTTTGGAATTGGCCACCAATTGTTAAAGATACATAAGGGCCGATGTTGAAACGCAGTTGAGGGGAGAGAGGAGGCCGTGGGGGACAGTGCGAGGGAGGAGGTGGAGAACTGAGCAAGAAGGTATGAGGCGTACCTACGACAGCCAGGGAGGGCGGGCAGGGCCAATAGTCTGTCTCGATCTTGGAGGGCTGGTTGGGATCAGGCGGCTGGGCAGCAGGAAATTTGGAAGACTCGATGATGAGATCCTCTATGTGTTTGCTGTGTGGGACTGACCCAGATACATCTGCACAGGGACACGTACACACAAAAAAGAACAGCTGGAATGCTTCAAAAGTACAAATGAATAGCATTCATGGGCAAGTCAGCCAATGGAGCTTAGCTTTGTAGCTAAGCCAAAAACAACTTCCCTGTGATTTGTGAATTGTTTTCCATAAAATTCTTACAACTGCAAGACAACAAGAACATTATCAAGCACTGACAAAATCAAACAGCAAATCCAAATATGTAGTTCAGTACCTTGTTTGTAAATTGGTGGCTTCTTATAAATGTTGGCGCCATTGTCTGGAATGAAAACAAAATAAAGATGCATCAAAATCAACCTTGGTATATCAGCTAGATATTACTTCAAACATTAGATCTGAGATGGACATATTACAAAAATGCAAACAGAATTCTGAAAAGCGCACAGTGCAGCACCAGGCCCTTCTAGGGCCACAGCAGGGAGTCCAGAGCGTGAGAAGGAGTACCTGGCCTGTGAAAGTGCTGCATTGGTCCCTTGGCAGAGCTGCTGATTTTACGGGTTGGAACTGTGGACCCCAGTGAGGACTCCCCGGGGGACTTCTGATCTGGCCACTCCCTGGGCTCCTTGCTGGTAAAAGTCTGGTAATAAAGGATAGAAGACCTTGATGAAGCTTGTAAAGTCTATAGGCTGAGGATCTGTCGAGAGTGAACCCCCGTATACACTCCTATATCAGACATCTGTATAAATGTGAACCCCCGTATACACTCCTATATCAGACATCTGTATAAATGTGAACCCCCGTATACACTCCTATATCAGACATCTGTATAAATGTGAACCCCCGTATACACTCCTATATCAGACATCTATATAAATGTGTTGCTAATCTTGTTTTTTTTAATGATACGTTTCGTTGTGATTTCTTTCTATTGTCTGGCTGTGTTGCCTAGAGATGAGATATACACTCTTGACTCCCACTATAGATCCCACCACTTCGCCCAGACAGCTACAGATAAAGAGTGAGTAGTTGCATTAATTCTCGTCTGATTTCTTTACCCAATTAGTTGGAACATGTTCCAACACCAGCTGTACATCCATCTTAACAATCCAATCTTCATAATATGGCCAATCCTAAACCCCAACAAGTAACATGTAGTAACACCAGACTACAGTAAAGTGATCACTTCTGTAACTGTGCTGAGAAACAAGCATGTCAATATAATGATTCATCCTTGGGTGTGGAGAGTTTTCAAAGGGATGCATGCCAGACAGAAAGATAAACTGCATGTTGTTAAATCAATAAAGTCCCCTTTGCACACTGGAATGGATTTTGTGCAGGACTGAAAACCCTACAGAAATGTTCAATCTGGAGAAGTATATCTCTGAGTAACTAAGTAAAACCAATGATGCAAAAAAGAATAAATTAATAAAATAATATATACATATATAAAGCCCCCTCTGTATACATCAAATCATACTGGAAACACCACTTCTGTAGTTCTCTGTGGATCAAGATATATAGCATTGTATGTGCTGTTATGTGATTTAAACTACATAGACAAGTACTATAAATATAATACTGGCAGTTATTTCACACATTCTAAATCTCACCCACAGCACATGTCACATAACAGATTGCCCTCCTTTAATTCTGCACACTCATAAATAACTACGCTAACATGCCGATCCCTCTCCATTGCAGTATACAGCGTACTATATAACAGCAGTGGATGCATTGGTGAGCTACAAATAGTGGAGGCAGAAAAATGACTTTATTGAAATGGCTTTATTTTAAGTGTCCCGGATCTGAATTTGATTGTGTTACATAATTAATCAGATTGCCTTTTTAACTCATGAGCACCTTTTTTCACTCATGAGGAGCTAATTAATTTATATTTGACTGCATGTCAAATGACAGCATTGCCTTTCTGCATTTCCCATATAATCGATTTAGCTATCGAGAATAAAATGGCTTTAAGTTAAAAGCCAATCTTTGCTACAGTCAAAGTGTAGTTAATGTAAGCCATCTGTAAGCCGTCTGTATTAAACTTTAAATTATTATGTGACGTGCAGGGAGGTATCAAGTTTAAAGGTCAGTTCTCTGCAAATATGACTTTTTTTGGACAAAGGTTACCCCATCAGTAAAAAAAACACAGAAAAATAGACGCATCTTCCCATATTCATGGTTAAACTGCAATACAAAGAAAGTTAGACAAATTAGTAAAAAAAAAAACAGGCCATCACCCCCAGGGCCAGCAGTGAAAACAAGAAGGCAGCAGTATTAGCGTTTAGCCCACAGGGACACACAGTAACGTGGTCCTGAAGCGAGGCCTTGTGGCTTTATATCGCGAGTAATCATCCCACTGAAAGCCCTGACGCCATTCATCTTACCTCAGGGGAGGGTGGGGGAGAGATGGAGCGGGGCGACATGGATCTCTGAGAGACGAGAGAGCGGGGGTTCGTGGGGTAGGGAGGGAGAGCGAGAGAGAGAAGGGTGCGGTTAGCAGTTTCACCTTCACAGTGTTCTCACCAAGGCTGCACTCAAGCACAAACACTGTCCCATGACCGGCCCTTCACCACTCTCAGTGTGAAGGGCTCGGAGCCCAGGGAAGTTTCACTCCCATTTAACAGAGAGAAAAGCCAGACACCCAATCATCTCTGAGCTGGAGGTCCCACAGGGCGTGCAGTTTGAGTGGATTTCTTCAGCATTTGTAAATAAAATTGCTACGAAGATGGCCTATTCAGAACCCCCCCCCCTACCAAAACTGAAAGTTATGCCAGTCTGACTGTATTATCAGCAGAGAACAGCCAAAGCAAGGCGGTTACACAAGACAAGTTATACAAGTACAATTAAACAAAACGGGAACAAAAAGCTTGAATTGAGATTTTTGTCTTATACACATACGAAGGTCATTAAATGAGAGAAGAATTATAGAATTTATTGAAATATTTAACAAATAATTCAAGAGGAAATGCAACATTGCAACACCCAAATTGGGGGGAGCACAGACTAGCATGCGCCCTCCAAAGGCTGTGGACCAGTGGAGCTACAGCGTAGGAGGACTGTATGGCCAGCGGAGTCAGTCTTAGAAGGTATAAAAAACGAGCGTTGGCCTTTCCTAGTCAAAGCTAGGGCCAATTGTGTGTCGCCCAAAAGGATGCACGGCCATACTCTTGAGTTGCAGAGTCGAGATATGATTCCAGACTACATCCAGGGTACATCACAGATTCAAAGGCTAGTACTGGTACTGGTAGCTGGACAGGCCACATCCTTCTTCAAGATCATGAGGCCTGTACCTTAAAATAACTATTAACACACCATGTCTATGCTATCAAAGGTTTTTGGTATACAGAATCACATGGTTGTGAAATAATGATGAATTGTGTTCTAATGAGCGCTGACCTCTCGACTCCTGGGCAGCTCAGATCTTTCCAGGGAGGAGTAGTTGAAGTGGGGTTCATAGATCATTAAATCTGGCCGTTCAATATCGAGTATGGCTTTGTCTTTGGGGATGGCCGCCAAATCCTTGTATCCTATGACCTGATTGTCCATCTTTGCCTGAAAAAGGAATGAAAACAGATAAAAGTACAATGTTTTCACTGAAAACATGAAAGCTCCAGAAAATAAAAGATGACTCTGAGACAATGTTATTCAGCACTAAACCACCGCATCTGAAGAGCACTAGAAGACAGAACTAGGCCAGAATACGCAAATCTTTGGTTTTTCAGTTTCACATTTCAAGCACATAAAAACGAGAGCCGTCTTTCAAAAGCCTGTCTTATTTCATCACCATTTTAAGCTCTTAGTCAGACATAAGTGAGAAATCTGGCTTGCAGATCTTTTTAGCTCCAGAAGCCCATCAGAATAGTTTAGCAGACCTTGACTGACACCAACAGAAATGTCAAAGTCACACCCAAAACCTGAGCATTGGCAAAGGCTACATGATGGGTTGTGAATATGGCCAAAGATCTGTGACCCAGATCAGATCAAACATAAAGGATGGACCTTGACTATGGTGTGACATGAGAAGCATAACGCAGATGCTAAGATGCTAAGGTGCAGGCGCTCTTACCACGATGGTAACAGCAGGGGAGCCGGGCACACTGGGCCCCCGAGAGGAACTCACACTGCCAGGGGATGTCCGGGTCTGCTGCTGCTCCAAAACACAGTGTCAAAGGTCATTGGTCAGACTCCTATTAACTTAGCACCACAGGGAAATGCAAAACGAGCAGCACGTTGCCCACAAAACAGAAAGCATTTTGGAAACACAACACAAAGAAAAACACATGCAGGACAACAAACAAAAACAGCCAAACAATTCTCAACAACACAAGCTTCATTGAGAAAGGAAAACTAGCCCTGTTAGTTCCCTGAAACCTTCAAGCAATGTAGAATGTAGAATGCAATTTATAATGAACTGAACTGTTGCACTGAATCATACTAATTGTCTTTTCTGCTATTCTTTGTGCTCCTTCAAATACCACACTAGCCCTGAAGCTAACGTCTTTCATATTTAGTGTATTGCACATCAAACGTGTTTATTTAAATGGAAAAATATTACAACAGAACAAAAGAATCTTGTGAAAATATTATGAAGCCACTGAGTACACATAAACTGAATAAATGTAATGTTAGCAGGAATAGAATATTCTGCACAATTCTGCAATATACAGTGCCCTCCACAATTATTGGCACCCCTGGTAAAGATGAGTAAAAAGGGTTATAAAAAATTCACCGTTTGGCGAATTAGGTCAATCTCACACTGAAAAAATGAGAAAAATCCAACCTTTAATTGAAGTAAAAAAATCCCTCATCAAGAAACAATTATTTTTAACAAAACCACGTGTTTTTTGTAAATAAATAAAAAATTATTCCCCCCCCCCCCCAATTTGGTAGCCAGTTGTACACTGTAGCAATTCAATTCCCCGTGTAGCAACCGCTTGAGAATTTGCCGCTACACAACCCCGCCAGCTGGCAGTGGGAAGGGGGTCGCCACGTCCTCTTCAGGGCGTGACTCCTCAAGCCCCAGACCGTGATTCCAACTCGTACGGGGCAACTCGTATGTGCACAACAATTCTCCCCCGCCCCAGTCCCTGCCTTCAACCTGGGAGCGGCCATCCAATTTGCCGCTTTCCCAAGGCACCGGCCATGCTTGGACCTGGCAGGAACAGGGCTCGAGCCCCTGATCCTCGGTGTGCAACTCCACCGACTGAAGGTTGGTGCTTTTACCACTGCGCCACCGCGGCACTACAATGCTGTAATATTGAATCATTATTTTTATGTAGCATCCTACACATCCCAGAATAATTTTTCTTATAGAAGTAAACATAAAAAAAGACTGTCTCCCTTGGACATCTCATCATCATCATCATCATCATCATCATCCTCCTCATCATCTTAGAAATCCACTGTCAAGCTGAGAACACTGAAACAACACTGACCTAAAGGAATTAAATACGTGACATAATTACCTTCTGCATCATTTTGGAGGATTAAAAAGCTGTTCCCTTGAGTTTCAGAGAGATGTTCTTTCTAAGAAAGAGAAAAAAATAAAATAAAGTAATCACACATGACAAAAAGGAAACCAGCCTTCATTACCTCTCATATTGTCAAACACCAAAGGCCATAAGGACCAGCATGCACAGCCACACTGACTCGGTAGATGGATTAGTCAGTGTGGCATGCGTATTATGGCACACTGGTGCTGGAAATTAGATCATAAAATGGCGAACTCTCCAGTAGAATAAAGGTCAGCAGAGCAGGGGGCTGAACGAAAGGATGTTTATCGAACCGGATCTGAAATCTCAATTCATCCAAGCCTTTTATGCATTTCTACTACATTGGATATACATGAAGCCATCGCCATGAAGTCATTTACATCAAGTCATTGAAGTAACCTCACATCTTTAATATATTTATTGCACAAATGGTTCAGTGCTGTGAATTTGTGAATTGAATATTATTAGCAAGGCATCACATCAGATGTTGGAAATATTTTTTAAGGAAACAAAAACAGTGTGCAATACTGTACAGCCTAACCTAGTCGACCCAAACGCAAAAGACGCATTCTAGGTTTGAGTCCTTTGTTCACTTGTTCCATTGAAATCCACATGTGTTTAAAGTGGTCAAATTCCAGCTGTAGCACTATACAAAACAATCCTGTTGATTTATACAAGATCTGATTGTATCTGCTGGCTGTTGTAGACCATGTTGGATAAATTGAGTAAATTGGTCCACAGTTATCACAAAGCTAATCTGTCCCATACAGCCTAATGCAAATAATTACTGTAATACAAGCAGCAGTATTTCAGCAGACTCAATAATACACACACAGGAGTTGCTAGGGAGGTTGTGCCATAATCCATTAATGTAATGGATAAAAGCGTCTGGTCATTTGACTATCCCAGGGGCATACTGTTTTCTATCAAAAGACAAATACCAAGTTAATTAGCCATAATAGCTGTAGCTTTTTTCACCTACAAAATTACAATATTTTATCTAAGTGCATTAAGGGTCTCAGGAAGTCTCTAGAAAGGGTATTATATTATATAAAAATGGGCAGAGGGAGGGGGGAAGGGTAGAGAGAGAGAGAGAGAGAGAGAGAGAGAGAGAGAGAAAGATTGAGAGAGAGAGAGAGAGAGAGAGAGAGAGGAGAAAAACAAGGCTCTCTTTTCTGTCAGCAGGGATTGACTGCTTGTCCCATCCCCCGCTCATTCTAACTGTAACGCATGGATTAGTTTATCTCCCACAAACTGCACGAGAGGTTTAATGCTGTGGACACCATTACAGACATGACAACAAAGTGGTCTTCTTCAAAAAAACATGACAGGATGCTCTGATAATCTATGTTAAGGTTTGACCATGGAGCACATCCGACAGCAGTCTTACCTCAGATGGCCAGTCGTGTCATTGCTGTCATTGCATGGTTGTCTGAACCCAAAGTCAGTTCTGAAACAAACAACAGAAGATTGCATGTTTACTGACTAAGTGTACCTGCACTATGGTCATTTTTAATGTATTTTAGAGCGGCAAATGGCACATTTAATTTTCATCCTGTAATAGACGGTCATGGGGCATTTACTAAACTGTTCTTATAGAACAGTCCGCTCATACTATTTCACAAGGTCATAATTCAGTGTTCCACGGCTTTGTCATCAAGGCAATATTGGGCTCTGACCCCCTGATGGAAAATCAGATGTGTTCTAAAGGTCAGCCATATTTCACGCCTGCAAGATTGAAAACGCCATACTATACACGCTGCATTTAGGTAGTCACTCTCTGACCTTTCCTTTGCATTTAGCATCATATTAAAACTACCCCCAACAGCAATGCAACAAAGAAACTTCAACATTCTGCGCAACTGCAAATTTAAAAAGCGGTTTCACTTCCAACCTCAGCAGTATGCCTACCGCTCCCCTGGTCCTGAGGGTGGAGCAGAGACCCTTTAAGACTATTAGGGTTAATGGCAGAGCTCTTTGTTCCACCCGTCAAAAGGTATCGATCCACAGTGGCTCCTAATCGTCAGCACATTTTTAATAATTCATACCTTAATGTAACCTCACCTTGTACACAAATGGCTTGTTTTTCACACTGGGAATTTGGCTTTTATCTATTTTCCACTAGCTGAGATAGGACCTGTCTTTGTATAGAATATAGACCTCAAAAACTATTTCATTACAGAATGCTATAAGGAATCACCGGTTTGGACAGCTTGGAATAAAAGGAGACCCCAATGCCTCAATGTAACCTTGAAATACAAGAGTGCTCTTCATCTAAGGATGATTGCAGTTGCTAGATTACAATAATTTAGTCTAGATGCTACTTGTGAGATATTAATTTGTGAAACCAGTCTCTTTGGTCTTTGGTTAAGGGGGTCGTCACTTTTTGTGTGTCAGTCTCCCAGATGAAGAGTGCAGAGGTCACCGTCCTAGAGAAAACAGACACTCAATCACACGTGCACAAACCATTTATTCTTGTCAGCACCATGTGGGAGAGGCGATTAGCATTGTTAAGCTACTCTGACTCTCAATGCAGGCAATGCTCTGGTGTGATGCTCATGCAGTTAGCATAGCAGACATTGCAAAGTAAACTACAATTCACTTAATTTTCCTGCGGAGGAGGGTTACTCTAAGTTGTTTATTCTCTTTCTATACCATCAAGAAGACATTGCATTCATAACATAAATTGAGAGCAATTCAAACATATGATTTGAGCACAGCAACTCAAGAATTGCCTCTACAGGATAGATGTTTATTTGCCTCGTTTATTTATTCATTTGTTTTTCTGTATTTCTATCCTGCAAGTGCATACTTGCCTGGTGATCTTAATTAACCTGCGTGAAATTGCCCGGGTGTGTGCGCATCTCCGTGTGTCTCTAATCTAATACAATTGGCGATACCATAGTCAGACCTGGCTGATGCTGTCACACTGCAGTGACAAGCTAGAGACCCAGATGCTAGAGAGGGTGACTCAGAGGTGCTATTTGGAAATGGGAGGTAGGAGTTGAGCCAGTAGGTAGCGCGCACACAAGCACACAAGCACACACAAACACACACACACACACACACACACACAAGTAAGCAGAGGCCTTATTCTGCTACCTGGTTGGGTGAGAATCTGCCAGAGAATTTGAGAGAAAGAGGTGGGAGGAACAATGCTTTTGTACCGTGTCAAACCCTCAGTGTCTTGAGGTAGGCCGGCCGTATCGGTCACAATAATAAACGGACAAAGAAACGACACTCCTGAAGATATCCCCTACCAAGCGCCCGCTCTGCAGACCTCCCACATCTTTCCTTGTTTCCTCGTCCGCGGACTTCCCATGACAACCATCTGTCCGTCTCAGCAGCGCGGAGCCAGAACTCATTCCCAGTGTTTGTAGAACAGTAATGGAAATCACATTACTAATGGTATTAGATGCTGAATTCACCAGGGCCTTATCAAGATTCCAATAAATATAACGGTGGTCCCTGCTAGAGAGAGGGCTTTTAGAGGATTGAAATTTGCTAGCAAATGTGAAGGGTAGACCCCATGTTGAAATGGAGTGGCCATTGACCATTTCTTGGAAGAAAAAGCATCTTTAGCCAAACTTTATTACAGAAATAATGCATACAGATTACAAACCTGTATGTGAGAACATAAAATGTAAAATATATCGCATACATTTACATGTATAGTAGCCGTTAGCTACACGAGACAAGAGATGGCTCAATCATAATGCAGAAAACTATTTCCCAACTGACAACGTTCCGATGAAGACACACAATTCTGCCTTTGCCAATGACAAATATCCCTGAGATATTGCTTTAATGTCACAGGGAAAGCGATAATACCAGTGAAAATGCAAATAAACATGATAATTTAAGGTTTTCAATTGAACAGATCATTTTGCTGATGAAAACAGTGGAAGAAGAATAGAATAGAATTGCACTGCGTAAGTGGCATATGATACAACATTTCCCAGCAACATAACTGATATTTAGGCCTATGCCTGATTCATAGGCATTTATTTATCCATCTTCAATAAATAACATGTACACAGAGACAAATCCTTCAGCATAACTGAAGTGGTGATTAAAGGGCCAACCCTTGGCCTATTTATGTAATATTTTAGACAACTCAGATAGGAAGAATAAATGTAATTGAATGACCCACCTGGCACTTATTGGGTTAAAGAGCATACTAAGGAGAGGAGACAGCCTAATGACTTAAATGTAGAGACGCTGATCCTAGATCACCAGTGGACTTTACAGAAGACACAAAGGTGCTATTCTATAACATTTGTCCTTGAGATACTATTTCCACTGAAGCTGATGAGAATCAATACCCAGTGTATTAAGCTCAGATGTCCGGCAGACTAGCCATTCTTCGGGGAACACAACCTGAGAAGTTGTTTACGTCCCACAGATTTTGAGGACGTTATTGCAAGAGACACTGAGCAAGAAGAAGGGTTTTTGTATTTTAAGATTTGCAAATGCATACTTAGCAACAGAAGCAACACTATGTAGATAAATCAAATCTCTTCTTACCAAGAGCTTTGAATGTGATAGATGCCGGACAAAAAGCTGAAAATCTAAGCAGACACCATTTCACACCCAGAAGATACAAAATATATTACAAATATATTCCTCTGTTGCTTGAGTCACAAATTTTAAAAGCACTTCCGAGCTCACAGCATAGTCCATTAGCACAGCTTTGATTCTCCTGACAGTGTAAACCTGAAACAGAATTTCCCCTTGGAGTGTCTCACTTTGGTTTATACTTGGATATAAAAAAAATGACTAGGCCTAATTATTTTGAGTTCTGTTTAACAAGTGTAGTCATTTCCACATGTTATGAGTCCTCTGGTAGGACTGTTGGGAAAATTCCTTAGGTTCCTTGGGTAGAAGAGGCCAGTCCCGCCCAAATGTTGAACAATAAAGAACACACTCTGCTTTGATGTTGATGGCTACGTCCACTATAATAAGCCGCAGGGTATTTGTTTTGTCAGACCAGATTGACACATGATTAAATACTTTAAAAGGCATAACATTGATTTTGGATTTCTCAGGAAGACGGAGGCTGTGACGCACTGGACAGTACTTGCTAGTGAGTGCATGCTACGTGTTCATGCAGGTGTGTAGGCGTAAGTGGGTTTGTTCAGAATTGCTTGCAAAGGATGATGGACCGATCATCCTTTGCAGTGATGCGTGCATTAGCTCTGCCTGCATGTCCGCCCCTGAACTTGGATACAGACACTGACTCCAAGGTCCACTGCTCTCCACTGGGATACATTCGCCAAGCAACCGCCTGCTAACAAGCAAGCACTAGGGCTTAGTCATACTGTGGCCTTTTCAAAAGACAAGGGGAATCTTGTACACATTTATTAGAAGGAAAAAGACCACCCATGCAAATATCCAAGTCCACTGAAGCTACAGTTTCTGGAGACCAATACATTTAGCAGAAATTGTGCCCAGTGGTATAGGGGGGGGAATAGGGTAAACCCCAAGTCATTGGCGAGAGACAGTGTTTATCTCACTATCTTCTTTCCCTCATTGATCAGAAAAGTTGCTCTGAAAAAAAGGCGAGTAAAAGGTGAACCTAATTTTAAAAGGGTGGGTAAACTGAGTTTACCCTCCACTACAGCCGATTCCACTCCAACAAGGATGCCTGTCAATACTATCTGCCACAGAACATTCAAGAATCCTCCTAACACTTTGGAAAATGTTAAGATATGCTTGGTGTAATAACTGACTGACATTTCCCCCCAATGGAAACAAAAGCCAGACTCCCAGCATTAGGTCTTAATTACCAGATAACGGCGATCAGCTCACACTGTATTAAGAACTGATCTGGTGTTCTGCCTTATTGCTCCAATTTGTCTGAATGCTATATGACAGCGAGCTCCCTGTAGGCATCAGAGCCATTCTAAGCTCCTATACAAAGCCTTACAAAGACCTTTTGCAGTAAGTTATGGTATTAAGAGGGCTGCAGAATGTTGTCCTCTCCTTCAATATTCTTTGCCATTTTATACTTTACTTCATTACTAATAGGTATCAGAAAAACAGCATTCACCTGTAGCCGCATTCTTATTTTCTCACAGGACAACGGTGTTTCCCAGGTTGTGAGGAGACAGAGAGAGACAAACTGAATAAGAAAGTAATGAGACACAGTGCAGGAGGGGAGAAGACCAGTTTCATTACATGTCATTTAAGGAGAACCACGCTTTCATGTCTGCACACTAAAAAGGGCACGTCTATAGTAGGCCTAGTAGATGTGCTGGATAGAATTACAAGGATATTCATGGTTTACCTGTTGAAACGCCATATTGTTATATATTCACAGCCATCCTTGTGTGACTCGGTCAGTACAATTCCCCCACTGATGGAGCCATTGACATTCCTTACCAGCTCAGTTTCTTCCTGTCAGCTGGAATCAATGCGCGCAATTATAGCTTTTATTACGGATTCATTTTCATTCCTACTTGAAACAAATCCAGAGGCCTTTATTAATGTCCAATGCAGGTATTTCCTCTAAATGATGTTATCGATTTTGCGGCCTATTTTTAAACCTCTTTTAGGAAGGTAAAGCTCTGGATGTCAACACTCACTGGGTGAGATGTTCACCGAGAGGCAGTGCCACGCAGGGACCCGTCTCTGGCTTTCTCACACAGTGCTGAGAGCTCCTGAATCAATGTGGCTGTCTGGAGCACTTCACTTTTATTTATTTCCTCTTTTGAAGCGAACGTCACAGCTGACCAGGACCGGTGACCTGTGTGAGGACCGTGAACGATCCCCCACAGCCTAACTCTCTTTTGAAACAGGACTCCCAAACAGCCCTGTGGGATTAAATCAGGCCTGCGTCGAGCTGCCCATTGTGTTTTCCCCAGAACTGCACATTAAACAGATTTATTGGCGGTCAGGAGGGGTTTTCATGCCTGATGTTTGCCTCCAAGTCAATTGTCAGTGGTCTGTGTTCTCTTTTTTTCTGCTGACTGCTCTTTACAACACAAACACTAAACAGATTCAAGAGCAAAGGCTGGTAATTTATGTTTATGGTGGCATGCCTGTTTTCAGGGGGATGTTCCGTCCAAGAAAGTGATTATTTACACTCATTTGATAGCACTCCCGCAGAAGAGTGTAGATCAAGTCCACGGACATCCTTCTCCAGGACATGTCCATGTTCTGAAGACACTAACAGATCCAAAATGGTGGCAAATAAATATTGGTCACATTTTTAAAAAATAATAATAATAGCGCTTGCATGAAAACAAATTTCCCTTCAAGCAGGAATACCACATTTCATTATGATAACAGGAATGGCTTGCCTCACTATGATGATGAATGACTAGATGAATAAGAGTCTGTCTCAGTATTAAAATCCAGACGAAGAATCTCTTTACCTCGTCTTACTAAATAACCTCTCTTCCCGCAGTGTGCTCTGTGTTTGTCCATTGCGATGCCTTCACAGTTTAGCTGTTGCCAAGGTTCCCACATCTCACCTAAGTGTGGGCTGAAATATGACACTGTGAAAATATCACACCTGCATTACCAACTGCTGACTGCATGCTATGAGACCTTACAACCTCCCTGTCTTCTTCTCTATGTATCTTCATATCATGTGTCATACCCCTGACATTACACCAAGGGTGCAGTTTTCCCACAGACCACCCAAAAAGTAGTGCTCAGCACTCTTTCTGATTGCAATGACTCTAAAAGATGGTTTCATGAAAATATGTGGCTGCCTTCTCTTGTTTCTGTCTGTTTATTGATAACTGAGAATACTGGTACTTGTCTGCATCTTTTACATCTTAGTTTCTATTTAGGTTATCTTGATTCTCCCATATGGTAAACAGGTAAAGTTGATTTTGTTAACATTAAGGAACCATTACCATGGTTAAACATTGAATTAGTTTTCCAGATTAGCTTATTTATGCTAATAGTAGGACTTTTACAAGACTGTACAGTGCTTCAATGGGTGTTCACAAACCTGCACTGCCTAAATATATAAATATATACATTTTGACCCAAATTGGTATGACTAATCAGAAATTGTAGGCCTGTCCAGTCACCACAGGATTGTGCAGTTTGGAATTGTGCAGACTATCAAGCACATCCCCAAAAAGCTATATGCGTAGACCATTTGTTTGCGATCCACCAGCAGAGGCAGCACAGCATCTGTATGAGAGCATTCCAAAGCTGAGGCAGCTGGCTCAGGTAGATTGTACGTGCCCAATTGATCAGAAGCGCCTGTCTCTGGTGAGAAATTGGATATCAGGCTGACTAAAGTCATTCCTTAACTGTCTAAAACTATGATCAATTACTGACACCTAGCCACAGCCAATGCTCTCACAGTTTGGATTGAGTCTGGGCTATATCGCTCATTTACTGAACTATGGCCATCCCAATTATAACAGATTTTTAATTCTATCATTACGCGACTAGTTCCCCAACAAGTATTGTGTAATTGGTACACCGTATTTGTCCCGTTCATTTACAGTCATCTCTTGTATGTTTTATTTTCTTGCAATGCACACTTCAAGAAGCCAATTTTAATTAAAAATTGATTGGTTAATTCAGGCACCCTTATCAAGCATGAATTAGGGCCCACAGATTTGACATATTAACATTTGTGCTGCTTAATATTCAAGAAATTATTTAATGGACAAATACCTTGCACAGTGTTAATTTCATATACATTACCCCATTAGAGATTATTTCCCACTTCTGTTGAGCATCAAACAGAACCACCCAGACTATGGAAGCCTAGTAAATGCTATGTATTTTAGCATGTGTTCTGCAAATGCATCAGAGAAAAAAACACAGGCCATAAAAAATTTTGATTGGACCTTAGCATGAAGCCGCATCTTGGACAATATGCCACACATATTCAGGAGCACAGCCAAACAAAACCCCCGATGTCCTGCATACTCTTTCAAACAGTCCTTCCAACTGGGAATAAAGATACTTGAATATGTGCCTGTGACAAGACACTCCAAACCATACACTGACCTGCCTTCCATTTCTCTCCAATACAATAACTCAAAGCACAAACCCAGATGCAAGTCTCAGAAAATGTAGTTAAATTTTTTTTTAAATCTGTTAAACAGCTATTACATTTATTTTTCTGTGTAAGCCATGTCAAAAACTATTCTACAAGTGATTTTTCAGAACTGTGAATTTGCTTCCACATATATTACTTCACCAAGCTACTGTAGAGGTTGTCAACTAAAATAAAATCACATTTACTGAAATAGCACACTGCACATATTTGTGACAGTGCACTTCACAGCACTCTATCCTAAAGCCCCAAAAAAGCAAGCGTAAAGCGACAGTGGCAAAGAAACCCTCAAGGGGAGTAAACAGCTCCCAAGCTTCCGGTAAAGCTGCAACGTCGTACACGAGCGAGGCCCTTAACAAACCAGGTTTGCCGCTGCTCTTCGTGAGAGACGTGCCTCCTCGCTTATTTTCCCTGCCACACAACCTTCAACACAAGGCATGCCTGTTGTCAGGGAAACATGACGCAATAACTTTCAGTCGTGAGAACAAGGATGGCGGCACCATCCAATTATGAAATCTCTGCATGCATGACTGAAAGGTGATGGGGACATAAACTCCACAGGGTCAGGCGGGGGGGGTGAATGCTGTATCCACGGTGCCATTAAAAATCAAAAATACACGATCAAAAGCATGGCCCTCATTTAGCCATTCCTGTGACATCATCCACATTCGTTTACAGCAGGACAGAGAAGTCCACATTAATCTAACAGGTAAGTGCAGGGGTGGGAAAGTGTTAGCTTCCTTGTGCTGTTTCTGAAAAAAGTGAATGAACAAACACAATAGCTAGTCTAAAATAGATAAAAACAAAACAGAAAATTGTGTTTGAGATTAATCAATAATACTACTGACGAAGCAGCCAACAGGAAATATGTAAATACTGAGTTTATTACAGACATTTCAATATTTAAGTTAAGGGTAAACAAAATACAAAAAACATAAGCCTTAAAAATAAATGTACTGCTGGATAAAAAATACTTAAGTGCCTGTCAAAGACTCAACAAAACGCATAGATATTAACTAACAGTAATGTGCATACACATTCCATAAAAGTGAGTAATCACTCCATCCTGTCCACTGAACATATTTGTTATCTGGTTTCAACCACTTCTGGCCATAGTTGATTTTCATACTATATGTGTGTGTGTTTGTTTACACATGTGTGTGTGTGTGTGTGTGTGTGTGTGTGTGTGTGTGTGTAGAATGTGAGCTGCATTTTTAAATAAGGCTTTTAGCCAAAAAGCCAAAATATTAAGAATGTCCAGTTAAGGGATATTACACCCGAAAACACGCTAATCCTGGTAGGTGAATGAGCCAAATTGTCGATCAAGTCAAGTGTGTTCTTATTACCAAAAGGAAGAGCTGAGAAGTGGATGTATTTACCATATGAGGGGGCTCCAATGTGTGAAAGGGTTCACAAGATAGCTGTGGTCTGATATTACAGGAGCTGATCCAGAGGGAAGAGCGACTGGCAGCCATCATATCAGAGGAGACACTAGCCAGATAAGGGCTTTCAGTTATAAATGCAAGACCAGGCAACTGTTATTCTGTGGGAATACTTTCAGAGTCTATAGAGGCCCCAAGTAGAAAACAACAAATACTCTGCATGGGCTTGTTCAATAAACACAAAAACAATGAGCTCCTGTGTGGGCTGCACTTCACAAACCTTTGCTTTGCTAAGAAAGAGAAAAAGAAAGCACACGTTGGCAACAGAATCAAACATTTCTAAAAAAACTGCAATTAGCTAATGGAAGAACGAAAAAAACTGGAACATTGGGTTACAGGACAAAGCACATTTGGCTAAGATTAGGAATCCTAGACTGAAGCTGCCAGGATTCTATCTTACACGTCTCCCGTGCTCTTATTTTCTGCCTGTCACTTGTGCTCACCAAAACCCCCCTACCAACATTACCCCTCCAAAAAAATAAATGCACTTATCTCAGCCTAGCAAGAACAGCCAACGCCCAATCAGCCAAATGCTACCGTTACCGGGCAATTTGCCTGATTGGTTGCTTCCATCACCAGTGGTGAATACATCACTTTGGCTAGGCCCCTCCCTTTCCTCACACAGGAGCCAGCCATGTAACCAAGCTGCCGTCACAGATAAGGCATTCTGCTACATTAGCTGACCCTCACAGATGTCAAAACCCAACTGTAATTTGGTTGGAATATGAGGGAACACATCTTCCATACACATTACATCCGACCACTTGATTTCCAGACAGGCTTAGCTAGATATACCTTAGCTTAAATAATTAGCCCACTCCCCCCCTCAAAAATGTATGTACACATGCACACACACACACACACACACACACACACACACATGCTGACACACACACACACACACACACACACACACACACACACTCTCTCTCTCTCTGTCATACCCATGCACAAACATGATTAGCTCGCATTGCTTTTTTTCCCCCCAGACTCTCAGGAGTTACATGTGAATTCTGTCAGCCCGTCCAAGTTTACATTCTTCCGCCACTTCTCCTATTGACTCTGTGCTTTCATTGTCCGCCCTGGCCCGCTGGAGCACAGCCCCAGCTGCAACCTCATTACCGCCAAGCCGCAAAGCTAACACAGCATCTCCCGTCCTCAACGGCCTCCCCGCCCTGGTCCCATCTGCCATTCCGGCCCCAGCTCCATCCCACCATTCCTCCACATGCCGCACACTGCTGCCTCCTCGCTGGGGAGACGTCGAGCATCCCGCACGTGTGCTGCAGAAGCCTGGTCTCTCACACGCTGCACAATCAGATCACTGTACTGTTGTTTAATTCCATATGCATCTCAGTTGGCATCTGGACTCTTGCAAAGTGCGTAAAACCCATGTGTTTTTTTTCACTACGCATAATCACAATGCCAGCTGATTCAAAGTTAATTGTGTTTGCGGACTGAGCACTTCCGCGGCTGCCGACCGCAGGGACCCCTACAGAATATGTACAGTGGCCAGTGAAAATGGCAAGGCCGGAAACACAAACACCTGCGGTCATCACTCGCACAGAGAGATGGCTTCATTGCTCTTTCTCAGATGTGCATCATGCAGTAACAGCCAATATCCTTTTCATTATTAAATAAGCGTCATAAATATTCAATTGCCTTTCAATGTTAATCTAAAGCAGAATATAATATGCATGAGCGTCTACGCTGGAGGATGAGCTAGAACGAGCAAAGAACAGGAGAATCAAGTGATTTATACTACCTCAGCATCAGGATGGCATCTATGCTATGACTTGGTCGATTGAACATTGCAATAAATTGCAATAAGACTATAACTATTCGTAGGGTATATAGTGAAATACAGCGACAATTAACACACATCTCAGTTACAAGCCTTTAGGGAGTGCTTTCTCAACGAAGCAGGTGCTGGTGCACAAAGAGAGCCAGACAGTCCTGTTAGACACTATATGTGCAGTGATGTACAGTACTGGTAGGGAAGTCCAATCCTCAAGGCAAGGATTTCTGGTCATCTTAAAAATGTAGACCACCAATTACAAGTGGGATCTCATTTCTTAATAAAACTGTTTGACTGGGCCCAATTAGGTCCTATAACCAAGAGGTTCAGGTTCAAGGAAACAATAACATAACCACTGTGCCTCACAAGGATGACCGTATTTACATAAAACATTGGTTGTTCTCTAGACCAGCAATCAAAAATCCATAGTGACGTAGAGATTTTGTGAACAGAATGTATATAGCAATTAACATCTTGCACTTGCCAACATATATAATAACGTTCTGCCGCGAACAAAACATGACGCCAGTATGCTGTAGTCATTCTGTCTAGTTCTATCGTATGAGTCTCCCTGGATAACTTTCAACACTGCTTTGGTAGTGAAGACAGTCCTGCAAAACGAAATCAATACAGCCGAAGGCAGCTTCCACCATTTCAAGGGGCCCCCACAGTGCTTGACAGCCATTAATACTGACATGACTAATTATGATAACCCTGGATCCAGGCCTGTGAAACTCACCATCAACCTCCTTTACATCTCTGCTTCCTGGCACTACATTTCCCTGCCAAACTGTTTCCAGACACCGGTTTCTACGCTTCAAGGCCTGCATCATCTTTTAATAAACTGCTGCAGTCTTAGCTGGCTCCCGCAAAGTGATTCACTGCTGTGTTCTTGGTTTGCCGTTGAAGGACAATGCAGGAAAATATTGAGTGGCTGAAAGGACAACGATGGAACCTGATGTCCACCCCTCCAATGCCATGGCTCCACGTGCCACACGGTCCTTGTTTCCAAGAAAATACCTTTGCAAACAGCTGCAAAACAACCTCAATTCCCTGGGTTTCAGAAAAAAACATCACCTGTTCTCAGCCATTTAGGTGTCCGAGGTATGACAAAATGGTGATAGGTGAGCTTAAGGCGGGTTAGAAGGTTGTCATTTTGTTGCGGGTTAGGCAGAATCTGGTTGTTTCTTGCTTAAGCATATGAACCTGAAATGGAGGTCTTAATCCCATGCCTGGATTCATCCATCAGATTGATGCCTCAGAGGATTTTAGAAGAGGAAGAAAATGGTTTGCATCTGCTTAATATAGTACCCTAATACATTACGTTGTTAATCAGACTGAAACGCAGCTAAAAATAGGTCTTTATTAGACTATCAATAGCACAGAGAAATTACTTTAGCAGTGAGAAATTATCCAGAGAGTGAAAGGGATAGTCTTGATGCCAGATGGTAGATTTTCGCAGAAATATCACTGGCATTAGGCTCCGGCCATCTCTATCTGCATAGAGCTATTTCAAACACTACAACACCACAAACTCAATACATTGAAACCTATGGGAGTGTAACCTCAGTGATGGTCACAGATTACGAAGGGAACAGTGGTGTAATTATCCTTGCTCTTTGAAAATCCATCACATGTACCAGTGTTATGTATCTTGTTTCTTCTGTTCAGCTGAAACCCTTGTACTGAGGAGCTAAAACATGACTTCATCATTTGTGTGTGCCTGATTTTAATTAAAAATCCCTATCCCCCTTGAAATCCGGTTGACAATCAATTCTCTGTTAAGAGGCTTAAGGGAACCAAGAGCTAGTTTGCCAGCTAAGCAAGCAGACAAGAAGCATGTTCAGGTCATGTAGTACATTGAATAATTAAGGGAAGCAACACATCTTACATGCATGAGAGTGTGTGACACATGCAATGCACTGTGGTATCAAAAGTAGATTATTTTCATGTGACCAGTGTTTTCTGAATGTGTGTGTGCTGTGCATGCAAGCATGTTCTACCAGGAAAAAAAGGCTTTCTGAACACAAAATATTTCGGTTTAAATGTAATAATACTTTTACTTTTAAATCTTAAGAAACAGTTAAAACATTCAACAATTAATTAATCCACCCATCCATTCATCCATTATCTAACCCGCTTATTCCTGGTCAAGGATGCGGGGACAATTAATTAATTCAATAATTAATTAAATCTCATGTGAAACCGCCACTGTCAAGTAACTTTTCCAATACAGCTCTTCCCTCTTTACAACTTACAAAATGGTCAATTCTGAATAGAAATTCAATATACAATCCATTTAGTCAGAGGATATCTCGTTTATTAAGCGGCTGATAAGATGCAGGGACTGGGTCAAAAATCCTTTTTCACAAATCCTACCAGAACTTACATAACAAAGAGCCAACTTTCAAACATTCCATAGGTAAGAGTGGCAATTGTCCATGCCGATGCAGCCCCACATCAAAAGGAACTGCTCCTTTTCTATTCACCAATATTCGGTTGTAATGGCTTTGTAATGCTTTTCTTACAAACTATGTATGCCTTATCTATTTGTTGACCTACAGGCAGAACACCAGATAACAAACAGGAGGAAACTGTAGATGGCAGAAGAATTTCCTGAAATTCCAAGACTTAGGAAAATCAGTCAAAGCAGGTAGAGCAGTTTTCCATCACCTGTGTAAGAATGTGTCACCATTGTTCAGCAAAACATCACCTAGAGCAGCGGTCCCCAACCTTTTTTGGGCCACGGACCGGTTTCACGTAAGACAATATTTTCACGGACCGGCCTTCAAGGTGTGGGGGGATAAATATGACGAAATAAAATGATGCGACTGGCATAAAAACAAATATAAAGTGCATAAAAAATACAACTCACCATCTCAAGAGACACAGACGCACAGATGAATGGTTCCGGTCATTTTTCAAAATAAAACATCTTTCAGATTCTGAATAAAAAAACATTTTATTGATTATCAGTATTTCTGTGCGGCCCGGTACCAAATGACCGGTCCGTGGACCGGTGGTTGGGGACCGCTGACCTAGAGTAACTGTAAATATAATACAAATACTATTTTCTCTGCAAAATACCATAACAGTTAGCGAGGTTCAGGGGAGGGGGGGGAGGGGTTAAACCTACCTGACAATTTACTCAAGCAAGACAGAGGATCTGTTCAGCAGCTTTTTGATGTACCGTAAACCCATAGCATGATCATACCAAAGACTTTAATGATCCCCAGTGACCCACTCAGTCGAGCTGTACAAGCCCATTACTACAGCAGAACCTGTGAGCTAGTTCTACTCAATTGGGCCTCTTCAACAAATTTGTAAACAGAAACATATTAAACCTTATTGATTAGGAGTAGGCTAATTAGTAATTCAGTGTGGACTAAACCAAGTAATTAATCATAGCTCAGTCCAATGTTCAAGGTAGAGTGAAAACCAGCATAGGCTACAGCGTTTCAGTAGGCTCAGGTAGGTTTGAGAAAGCCTAGAATAGATCACCAAAACATTTGCTAAACAGCACTATCCAAAAAGGTTGCTGATGTAATTCAACCTGAACATCTGAACCAATTACATCTGCTCTACCAGTGAGAGTGCACAGTTCATGAAGATAGGCTAAATTATTGATTAAAATCTAACTATGGTCATGCAGGCTCCAGAACTCCTACGCTGAGATTTCGTTACTAAGCACACACATCCTACACATATTGAGGACATTTAATGTGAAGCATAAGAAGGAGTTTAAAATCTCAGCATTTAGAAAATTTTATATAAAACTCTGGTACAAAAACATCAGTGGACACTCAAAGTAGTCCCTTCAATGACCAAAACACCCATAGAGGTGTTAGACTACATCATTTTATATTAAGCATCCACTTGCTTTGACTAATAATAGGCCTAATGTGGTAGGCTATTTCAGATTCACTATGTTGTAGCCTAAATCTCTGATCATAGTGCAATGCAAATCATCTTGTATTTTGTGTTATATGTTATTTTTTGCATTCAGTAATCCTATCCCTCAATGAATTTCCGGAAACACGTCATCCACACAAAATATTTTCAAACGTCTAACCACCTAGCCTATAAGGCTCACTTCGAGAGCAGGCTACGGGACAAACCCCCATCACTGCGGTTGCTGTTCCGTTACCCTTGACTGTCACAGCATCCATTTCACCATTCGCCTTTCCTAATCCGGCGAGTATGGGAACTGTCCCGCTATCTCCATCGCCAGTGATGTTATGTAAAACATCGCATCGCCCTCGCATAATCCTAAACATAAATTCTGGTTATTTTGTTCCACGGTTTTACAGGTTCCTTGTAGCCTATTCATGTCATTAAAACAAATAAACAAAAAACTTGTCAAAATAGCAATCGCTTATTTTAATTGCAAGGAAATTATATTTAGTTTTACTGTTTACCTGCAGCCTATTGCACATTTCTTTAATCCACAAAGGCATCCCCGAACAGCCTATAATTTAAAATGTTATGAAAAGATATAACAATTATTTCAAGGTGTTCTTGTATACGATTGCGTCCAGATAGCCTACGTGAAATAACATAATTTGAATGTTCTTACCTTTGCACACCTGCTAATATTGTCCTTTTCCAAATTAACAAATCCCTTCGGCTCCTTCTTCCACAAACGAGCACGCTTAATTCCTTTTGCTTTTAATTCCCTGGTTACGACTTTCTATTTGAGGGCTAATACAGGCCAAATCTCCCCATTCAATTCAGTCACATAGAGGATATGGTCGTTTCGGTTGGGAATAGTTATCAGGACTAGCCTCGCTGCACTGCAAGCACAGAGCAAGCCTGCTCTATTTAGATAGCGGCAATGTGCGTTTCTACTGTTGCCGCCTGTCGCACAGCTGGCTCAATCCATTCTCAATGACGGGGGGTAGGCTACTCTGGAAACATGACATTGCACTATTCGCCATGTATACAGAGGTGGCAAGCGTGTCGTTCTTTGAATCGCTACACCGGATAGTGTATGAATTAAGTAATTATTTCTGCAATGTATTTTATTACAAAAAACAATGCAGGTTTTGTTGTCGGCCTACATAGGCTATTATGCAATACCTAGAAAAACAAGATATTTAACAGCGTCTATTACTAACGCGCACTAACACGGTGAGAATGAAACGTGTAGTCCATTAGCGGTTTAGGAAATGGGCAGAAGGCTAGCCTAATTAACACGATAAAAATATATACAAGGGCCTGCCATCACCATCGCAGAAATAAGTAAGGACATTTTGTAGCCTACGTCGATTTAGGCTACATAGTGTGGACAGTTTAGTGAACCGAATATTATTGTTGATGTCATTAGGAAAACGATAGAAAAATAGGCTACTAGGAAATGGAAACGCTATTAAATGGTGTGAATTGGCGGACATAGTTAATGGTTCAATTTAGGTATTAGCCTACAAAGTGACCGTCTTACATTATTCAAGCAGCCTAAACCATTATATCAAGCCTATGGAAAACAAAACTGAAAGATGTTACCTCCGCTTAGACGCGCTTCCAGCTTGTGAAGCTGACACGACATTTGGAGGAGCCCATTTTCCTGGGCATCCGAGCACCGGTTGCCAAGGACAACCATTTCTCCATCGTTTGAGTGGAGGTCTGTGGATATAAAAACGATTACTGATTTATATTACAGCGGTCAGTGATGGGCCCGACCCACTGAGCATATCGTTGATGAGTCTCATATAGTCTCACCTTGTGAGATAGCGTTCCAAACCATTATTGTATTGAATAGAAAATATTTTTTTGGAGAGCATTCGCTTACTGACTGGCTATCCGTTTGTCTATCTATCTATCTATTTATTTTTTAGAGAGAGAGCGAGTTATTATTGCTTGCATAGGATAAAAAACTAGAATGTATACAGTGCCAAATACGCACGTGATCCACCTGACCTCAATTCTCAAAACTGTCCCAGAATGGCATTGACAGGATTCCCATTCAAAATGTGAGGTCAAACATTCTTTGTTCATCTAGAAGAGATCCTCATTGGAAGAACAAACGCATTCAGAATTAGCCCAATACACCCAGAGGCCTATGCAGAATGTTAAAAAAAGCTTTCATTCAGTGGATAATGTAAAGGCTTCCCTCTGGACTCATATATGAATGCACAGTAGGAATGTGTGCAGCAGGAAAATCATTCACGAAGCACTGTGTACAGTCAGTGTTTTAGTACTATATCTGACCTGCTGAACAAACTGATCAAAACTCAATGCATTTTTGCCTTGGCTCTGTTGTGCATATTGGAGAGCCTTAAAACCCACAAATAGCTGAAAGAAGAAGACAGTGTGTAGGGACTGTCCTTGGTGACAGTTACAAAGATACTTTTTCGAAAGCTTCCTTTAAAATACGATAATCAAACACAACAGGACATATTATGTGATCATATACAGGTCTAATTTTGTTTATGTATTTGTCAGGTTTTGTTGCAGTGCTAAGTAAATACCCTTGAGTGCTTATTTAAGAAGCAGCATAAGAGCTATGGTTTAGTGGATTTTTCTGGGGTAATCTGTGCAATGCTTTATTTAGCCTGCTGGATGTGGTTGCTGCTACTTTTAAACACTGGGTGGCGCCATAACTCTTTAAATTGAATCGGTTTTTCTCTTAATTATCACTGAGATGGATTCTGTGTATTTAAACAGGTTTTCTTTTTAAAAAAAGGTACAGTATTGGGTTATTATCCTGCTGGAAGAGCTAACCACAACCTCGTTTTAGCCTTCTGGTAGAGGCAGTCAGGTTTATCTCTAAACTCTCCTGCTCCTCAATGGATTCCATGATGCCATGCACCCTGACAAGGTTACAAGGGCCTTTGGAAGAAAAACAGCCCACATATCCACTACCTACTCACCAATGTGGATTAGGTTCTTTTCTACATGATCATCCCTGTTTTTCACTAAACCCATGTTTGTGGCCAGAAAGCTCTATTTTTAGTCTCATCTAACCATAGAACCTGGTTCAAGTGCCAGTGATATTTAGCAAACTCCAGCCACTCACCTTTGTAGTTTATAGGGGCATTCTTCTGGCAAGCCTTCCAAATATCTTGTTGGCATGGAGGTGGGATAAATTGTAGTTTTTGAGACTTAGTGACCCCAAGATGCAACTGACTTCTGCAATTCTCCAAGTGTGACCCTTGGAGAATTGTTTGGTTCTCAAACCATCCTCCTGACTCTTCTTGGGGACAAAATGTGGGCGGCTGTGGCTCAGGAGGTAGAGCGGGTTGTCTGCTGATCGCAGGGTTGGCGGTTCGATTCCAGGCTCCTCCTGTCCACATGTCGAAGTGTCCTTGTGCAAGACACTGAACCCCAAATTGCTCCCAATGAGCAGGCTAGCACCTTGCATGGCAGCTGCCGCCATTGGTGTGTGAATGTGTGTGTGAACGGGTGAGTGAGAGGCCATTGTAAAGCGCTTTGGAAAAAGGCGCTATATAAGTGCAGTCCATTTACCAAAATACACATACATTCTCTTCCAGGCCAGTTAATAACAACTCCAGTTATTTTTAATTATTGCCCCAACAGTGAAAGTGGGTATTTTCAGGCGTTTGCCTATTTTTATAGCCCTTGCCTGACCTATGAAGGGAATTCTTTTGTATCATTTTTTGTTGATGGATGACAAAAAACTAAGGAAGTTTGGCATGTGTGTCACCTCATATTCATACCCCAATGAAACACAAAGTCCTGGACGACCACTTAACAGTTCTTAAAAACTCACATGAACTTTAATTAAATATAAATGCATTATACTTCAATTAGATTTTGTTCAATTTTGTTTTTTGTTAGAAAAATGCATATAGGGGGTGCCAATAATTATGACACATGTTTCTGAGAAAAATATTTATTTCTCTATAACCTATTAAGGTTATATTTCTCTCATATTTTGAGTGCAAGATAAAGTTTTTGCTCATCTTTAACAAAGGGTCCGACAATTCCAGAGGGCACTGCACCAACCTAACACAGGCCTAAAATAAGTAGATTGTCTAAAAAAAATTTTGCTTAAATGTAAAAGGAAATTTCTGTATGGCAACTATTATTTTCTGCCTCAACTAATTTGTTTTGGTCAGTTATTATACATACTTAGATTATTATTAATTTGTTTATCTAATGTTTACCACAGGGTTGCTTTCCCAGTAAACAAGTATTAAGTAGTTGAAATTTATAAAGTAGTGGGTGATGGGACTTTTGGAAACTCGTCTTTAAATGTAAGATTATGATGTAACTTTTAAAGGTATGGATACACACACACATTAGTTTAAGTTCACTTATTCACAATAATCATACATTCACATGAAAATAAATGTCTGGTAGTAATGTCCTTTTTTTCCAGTGTATTGAAACCTGTCGACAAATCACTGTAGGTCGTATTGCAGCCAGTGTTAACTGGCTTAACGATTATTTCTTAGCCATTTCTGGGCCTCACCAATTGAGAATGTTTGTGAAAGAATAAAGACAAAAAAAAAAAGATTATCTTCACTCTCTCATTCATTTCCTTTCCAGATTAGATTGATTAAGCCATGCTTTCATTCCCACAGGTGCAGGACCCTGTATTCACAGGCATTATTCACCAGAGGCGCAGTCATTGGTTTAATTACTGATAGCGGTAAAGGGATTTCAGCGACTCCGTTCATGTCATTAATGAAAGCATGTTCCCACAGGAAGCTGCACCAGATTCCACATGTAAATGGAGCCTCAGTGAAAGCGTTACAGGTGACCTTGTACTGCTCGCCTGACTCTCTCCTTCCCTGAGCCAATGCTGCTTAAATTCCCTTAAATTACTCAAGGAAGGGGGAAAATAATGCAGCTGATATTACATTTTGGTGACGCCATTTTGTGTGATGTGATCTTATCCAAAAAGTGTAGTGACAGAAATGGAGAGGAGACTCTCACAGCCATATACCTTCCAGCACACAGAAGCTTTTGTACCTGCCTTTTATTCTCAGGTCTTCAGCAGGTAAACAGGCCTGCGCTATTTATAAAAAAAAGAAAATACATAGTTCTCCTATGTAGACAGCACAAAAACATTATACTGCTTGATACATTTACAGATAGTTGTACACAAACGCATACACATTCACTTGTTGCACAATGCACAATGAGTTCTGTCATTTGAACCTCGCCATAGAAAATAATAATGACCTAGATCTGATATGTAGTTATGCTCAAAAAATGTGTACCGTAACAGACAAGGTATGCAAAACAGAGGTCTCAGGAACTATGTGAACCATATAATCACATTACATTTATTATTATAAAAACAAGATGGATAACTGCTGCAACAAATGGAAATTTACAAATGAAAGCCTTCAATGCGAGACAGAAACCAGCACCTGCTCTCACTCACCTCAGTGGGCTTGAGGTGGTCGGAACCAGATAGAGCCTTTATTCACATGTCTAAATATTATGTCCACTGCTCATCTCCTAGCAAAGCGCTGACAAACACACAAACACACAGTAATATTAAATATATACATTCATTTAATTTGCTATCTCACCATATTTACACGTGACCATTTTACATTAACATCTAAAAGTCTTGTCTCGTTTCGGCGTTTAAAAGTAGTAAAAATATAAAAATAAAGTTGCTTCTTTCTGTTATTATTTAAAAATATGAGTCCAGTCCTATGTACAGTTCCTCCTGTGTTAAGGAGATATCCGTGACTTCCTGTTGCGTTTGGCTCGGCGAGTGGGAGGGAAACTGATGAACTCAAAGTGTCTGGGTCTGTCCATGTTGGGGAATGGCAGCGGGCCCTTGCGGAGTCTTTTGATGAAGTGGACCTCTCTCTGGTTCTGCCTGGTTTTCGAGGCCTTGATGGGCCTTCCTTTCCTGGTGAAGCCCACGTACCAGTCCTCGTATTTGGCATTTTGGAATGCCGTGTAGTTGTTCTCCAGGACGATCTCTGTGAAGATGCAATCTCTGCTTCTCCCGCTGGGCTGTGGGTACATGGGAAGGGAAGACTTTTAACACATTCCCACTCAGACAGGTGCTGAACCAAGCAGTCGACTAAATAAGAAGGTTCTTTATTAATTTGGCATCAAATATACACACAGTTTATTTTGTGCTAATAAATGAACTGCACTGGGGAGCTAAGACCTTTAGCGTGCGCAAAACCAATAACAAGACCAGTCATTGGTTGTGTTATTAGTTTTGCATGTGCTAAAAGGTTTTGCACACACTGAAGGTGTTAGTAAATCAGGCCCTGACAGTGTGCAAATCATACTTATTATTGAGTGAGGATTATACTGTAAGCCAGAGAGCAGGCAGTGGCAAAACAGTGCAGTGCTACCGCCACTGGGCGACACCCTCCCCTCTGCTTTACATCACTCTCACTGGCTGCTCAGACTCGGATGAAGTGGTTGAGTGAGCACACAGGCCTGGCTAAATGCAATGCTGGGCAGCCCACTGTGATATGTAAACCAGAAGGCCCAGTTGCCATTTTGTGAGACGGATATGGGCTTTTCTGCTCGGACAAGCGATGGCGAACGGGGCTGATAACCTGATTAACGAGGACAAAGGCCCCAGCATTCCCCAACACACCAGTTCTGCCGGAACAGGCAGTGTTATGCAGAGCCCATGAGAAGAGGCTGTTGTGATGTGCGCTGCATTGGGGTCGCGTGGAGATGAACACTGGATGTCCACGGACAAGTATGCCGCTGACCTTAACCCACACACTCCAATCATTGATTCTGAGCAGAACCCATTCATGAAGCAAACAATAATCTTTTAACACCAAACTTCCAGAAAGACCAAAGTTGCCAGTTTAAAGTCTCTTATAAGGTTGGGGACTGCATATGACAGTGGACAACCACTGTCAAGCTCGTATCACTTTTCTCATTTCCTCTATGTCAAAAGTGTGGTTCTGGAAATGCCTGCCTATCCCTGCCAAATATTTTCAAGACACCTGCAGTGCACATATTATTTCTTTGCCATGAAGGAAAAATATCTGTGCAAGTAATATCCACTCTCTCAAGTTCCCCTTGCCCAAAAGAGATATTTAAATGCTTTCACAAAGACATATTTAATTGTATCTATGCCTTCTAGAAACAAGAAAGCAACACTATTACACTCAATATCTTTTATTTATTTATTCATTTATTTGCGATTAACACATCCCCAGCCAAGAAAACCATGACAACAAAATGATTCTGATAAGTATTGTTTTCACGGTGAGGAGACAACACCGAATACTTCTTTTAGATTTCTCTGCAGGAACAGGAAGCCTTCTGACCGGCCGTGTTATGGGTGTGAAAAGAACGTCCGCTCGTCCCTGGTACACTGTTTGCCAGACTGGGACCTGTAAGGCCATCAGCCTATGAACCGTGACCAGTCTCTCTCCTCTCTTTGTTCCTCACTGAGCCAGGTTAGTGCAGACTACCATTCCCCACTCGCTCCATCTCTCATATTTCAACTGGAATCAAAGGTGTACCGTTCCATTCATTGTAAACCCCCCCTCCTCCCCCCCATCCACCCTTTAGCTGAATAATACTTTGATTGCTCAGTCATCACAATGAATTCTACAGACTTTAGGAACCTGCATCTCTCTTTTCCTTTGAGTGCATTTGAACAGAAATGTTAGTGGCCCTTTGTATGCCGGTAACAATACAAAAATTGATAACCAGCCGTAAATAGTTTACATAGTTATTAAACTGAGATGAATAAAAGTTGAATAAGGACTCAAAGCTCTCGCATAAACCTTGGCAGAATAAATTTAAATTGTGTTTTAAACATTCATGTCTGAGTGGTAAGCTGTAATACATTTGGGAACTTCACCATTTAGAATGCAATACATATTGTACTGCAGAATAAACTAAATATGAGGAGGAATAAAGTAAATATGGATGCGACTTTTTACCAACACTTTCACAAAACAGAACAAATGAATTACATTCCAGCTCATGTTATACTTGACATGAATCCATAGTAATAGCACAACTGGCTTCATAAGCTATTCCACTCTCTACCCCATATATGCAATAATAATCCATTAAAATGGTAGTGTGCAAGGCACAATTGATGCAAACATAATAAATAATCCAAATACATTTTGTTCTCTAACTTATAAACACATTGAGACTTTGGAAAAATGGTTTCCATTATTAGCATATCTATGTTGGGGGGGGGGGTGTAAAACAGTTGTAAAGCATTCCCAACAAGAAAATAAAAGTCAGAAACATAATGTAAAATATGACAAACCTTTCCGACCAGCTTTCCCTTCCGGTTCATGCAAAGGTAACGTCCGCTCTCTGCCCCTCGGATCCGAACCCGGCTGCCAAAGGTGTCCGTCTCTACAAAGAGCCTGGCTGCAATATAAAGTGGAGTCCACTGTATCAACACACAGCCCTGGTGAAAAGACAAGTTTCAGCTGCATTACAGCCTACCTAAACCCATCAAATCTGGCCAGCCCCAAAAAGACATTTTATATCTGATTGATACATTGACTCTGGTGTGTGAGGACAGAAGCTTCCAGCTGGAATGGGTTGCTATGAGACAAGAGTTCATCCTTTGGATTTGAAAGAATCTATGATTGGGATAGATGGGCTTTTTCTGAATCAGGTGTCTAATCAAAGGAAGTGAAAACAGAACTGTTCAATTTTTTTAATACTTTGGAGACTACACGACATAATGTATACAATTCAGGATTAATACACAATATATTGCAGATGCAGTGATTATAGATCACTTATAGATCTGCTTGTAGATTTGCATTGTTAAAATGTAAAGTGCAGTAGATAAATATTTCCGTGAGCGATGCAGAAAGCAGGCGCTTGAAACAACTGAAAATAGATGCATGAAGTGTTCTGAGGCTCGCTTAATCTCACAAGCAAAATCTGTCTAGATATGTCACAACTACCAACTATTTCCTTCATTGACCAAGCCCATTTAGCACATCTGAAAATGCTCATGTCTGTACTGCAGCAGGATTAGTGTGAATGTAACAGTGCAAGACGCCGCTTACAGCTTCATTGTATCGTGACTCTTGGCACTGATTAAAAAACACACAGTATGTGCTCTATGTAACTCAATACTCTCTAATAATGACTGGGACTGGAAACCAAGCGAGATGTTCAGATTACACGCATCAGAAAGGCTACTGTTAAACAAGTTTAAATATTTGACTCAAATAAAATGTACTGGGGTTATTATGTGTATGATTATGAGCCACTTAATCCTTTCTGGTCTGGCCAGTGAAGGATTTGTTAATCCTGTTACAGCATGTTGGGCAGGGGTGCTTTGTTCATGTTTATTTAAGGAGTGAATTAACTGACTTTCAAAGCCAGTTCTCAAAACAAAAATAAATAAATAAACAAAAATTGGAGACAGAATACATTTCCCAGAGTACCATATTGAACAAAAAGAGTAGGCCTGGGTTCATCCTTCCTAATCAGGTCTTTCACGCATCTTGTGTATTGCACACAGACAAAAGGTACTGTTTGATTGACCAAACAATGGCTACTCGAACATTTAATTACACAGTACACATCGTGAGAGTCTCCTTCGTTGACGGGCTCTTTAATTCTGCATTATTTGCCCTACGCTGCTGAATGAACTACTCGTTTAATGAATATTTCAGAAATGTTTCGGTTGTAAAGGCAACGCTTTATATAATGTACATTATTGAAAAGTAAGAACATCTCAAAACCCACCGAAAGTGTTGCCATCTTCAGCATTAGCGGTGACCTTCTTGCCTTGAATCTGGACGTGCTTGCCGCTGGTCCTGCTGTATAGCTGGTAGACCCGGACTTGTCGTCGGCTGAGCTGGTCCGTCACAGTGCCCTGCTCCCTCACATACTGGTTAAAATTAGGAGACGGGTGATTCTCCCCCTTATTGTTTTTATGCAAAAGGGAAAAATAAAATCACATATTTTTCTCTAATGCTCACTAAATAGTCGAAATTAAACATGCAGTACAAGCTAAGCAAAATACACCAATCTAGCAATTGGTAGAGATTGAATACTGAATATTAATAACTGTGCGCTGAACTCAACAACACTTAGGCTGCTAATATTCTATGTCTTCTTTTTGTATTGCAGATATATTAACATGACTGCTATCTCATCATCGTTAAAATATATAGTAGCAAATTATCAAATAATATTAAAGTTATACTTCAACAAAAATATGTAGCCTAGGACTTTGGTGATATCAATAAGACCTCTAAAACGATTACCTATAGATCAACATAAACCATTTATGACATTATTTTAACTTGTAGATATATAAACATAATTTCTAAAAGCCTGGTAGCAAAATCTGAATATTGAGAGACATACCTGCGCGTGACACCACAGCACGAAGAAATGAAAAGATCTGAAATTATAAGAAATTGAAAATTAGTCATTGTTCCTAAATTTCCCTGATTATACATATTGTTAATGATAAGATATGAGAGTATTCTTACATGTAAATACAGCGCTGGTTTATAGCATACATTCTCTTGATCTTTTTCTCAGCGGTCTGACGATGTTATTCCCAAATGGTGTGGAATGTAAATCCAACAGAAATTCTCTTCAAGAGAAACGTGTGCTCCCACTTGACCTGTCCGTTTCCAGTACTGTTCAAATGAGCAAACTCACTCCATTAAAAAAAAAACTTCAGAAATGATCGAAGGTTTCTTCATAAATCCACATTCGAAACATATCTTGGTTCTCTCATTAGATTAAAAACAAAATTAATCCAATTTAAAAAAATTTTTTTGGCTTGAGTAAACTACGAGAGTGTATCCAAATTTACAATTACTACCCGGTGAGTCGTCAAATTCCATTATTACTTGCAAAAGAAGTGGCCTCCTTGTTGGGAATGTCTACAATATACAAGAAGACTCATTATGTACCCTGAACCTCGTATGCGCTGCGGTGACTTGAACTGGGATGTAACGAAAGCGACTTGTGCAGCTCAGTGTTTACGCTGTCACTGCGTCTCCTGATATATCCAAATTTAAAAAGCCTCCTCGCCCCTTGCGCGTCTCGGTCCCTAGCTGTGGTAAGGTGAAAAATGAGCGAAGATGAGATCCCTCCCATGTATTTGGAAAGGGGGTCTAGTATAGTGGGTGGGCAATAGGAGACTGCGTGGTGTCACCTTGAAGAAGCACAAGCAGTTGAAAAAAGTTATGTGATAGTATCAATTTAATAAAATACTAGGCCTATTAAACAGACTATGAGGGCGCAGTTAACCATTAAAAAACGTTTTGCAAATACCAATAATCTGTAGTAATGTGTTAGGCCTGTGTAGTTCCTACATGTATAAATATTTTAAATAATGACAAATATATAACAAATCAATTTCCTGTTGTGCGCAAATGTGTATTTTAAAATAAAACATTTACAATTAAAGTGGGTAACATTACACAGAACATCTCGTCCCAGAAACTACGAGGGAGAAATCCCCACCTGCAGAACGAGGAAAGGGGGAATGATATGGACAAGCGCGTTGCGCACTTTATCTTTCTGCAGGTTTTCACAAAATTTCTATCGAACTCGCGGTTTGATGGACGCAGAGAAACGTTTATCTAGCTTTTTGAAGGTGCTCAGACCATAATCAGCCACTGTATTTAAAAAGCATTTGGTGTTGCTGTGGAGGTCTGGGTGTGATATAACCCCCCCTCAAAAGCATTTAATTATCCCCCGTATCTTGCTAAAGGAGTTTCGGCTCACACCATTTGCTAATGTGGTAGCCACAATCAATAACGTCACGTCTACTTTTTATAGTGGGAGCAGCAATTATCTTTTGTTCGATTATGTGGAATCAACATCGACTCGGTGTTAACAATTATCCACAGGATGCTCAAGTTTCTGACTGTCAAGTACCAATAATTAGTAGCACTGCGCAGGTTTCACTCATAAATAGCCTATCTTTAGGGAAATCACTGATTTCCAAAGGCCTTTGAAACATAATCAACATTTGCGACAAGTCATTATGCACTTTTTAAAGCAATCAACAGTTGTAGGCTTTCAAATGTTTAAAAAACAACAACAACAACAACTAAGAACAGAATTGCAATGAATAGTGACAAATTTAATTTAATGTAATTGAAACAGGTATGCGGATTAACCACAATAATGCCGTCAGAAATACAAACAGTATATGAAGTCACACATATTAGCCCAGTATTGATGTGATCCGTTTTAAATGCATCCCGGCATCATAATTCATTATTTATGCAATACGTTTTAGAATTTGATTTACTCATTTATAAGATAAATTGGGGTTGCATCATTTCCAAATATGAAAACAAAATCAAAGCCGGAGATCAAAGCCGTTTGCTTATCACACAATCAAAGAACAAATCTTACAAACCCTGATTGAGCAAGCCAGCCCATAATTTGTACCTTCTGAAAATCACCGGTGTCAAAGTAGTGCTCTTGATTTGTCTCTCAGAATGCTTCTTAAAAATGCAATTTAAGGAGACAAAAGACCCCCCCCCCCAAGTAGAAATGGTTATCTGAGTAATAGTATAAAACAAGCCTTGTATTTTAACTTTGGACTTTCAAGCAAAAATTACAAGGGAGCAAAGAGCAGTTTAGTGTCATGTCGCTCTGTCATTATACCATTAAAACCATGCTTTCACTATAAAAGAGTGCATTCCCACTCAAGACATCACATAACTACAGTCTGAGTCCTTGCTCTGCCAACCCCTATGTTTACATCATCCCACTGTCCCTCTGTCATGCAGATTAGTTGCAGCAGCAACATTTAAGCATCCCTGACAAGCCATTTGGCCTTTGAATGGGGGAAAATGCCTTGTAGCAATTGAATCCACTTGTTAATGTCACTTCAAGGAAGCTTTCATTCCGTCAATCAATTTGCATTGCCCTGACAAAGTGACCTTCACCATAGAAATGCAAAAAGAACAAAAAGGATCAATATCTGTCAAGATGCATGCGTAGTATGCATTACGTTTTCACATAATCTGATCAAATACTATCCAGTACTACTTTATTACATACATACTGTATAATACTGTTTGCGGATAATACAACTATCATTAAGGTACACACACTACACATACACACAGCAGTGCAACAGTAAATACCTTCATCTTGCTACATGGGTCAATAATACACACAGCATCAAGAACACAAATGCTTCCCATAGCACACTGTGTGTGTCTAGCATGTGGAGATATCAGTCATACTCCAGCCTACTCTCTGTCATGTAGAATTAAAAGATGGTTTTAGGCTGTCGCAAGTACCAACCAGCACCAGGTAACAGCCTGCAGTCTGTCTCAGCAGGATACTGGCCCTACCCTCTCACATCATCCGTCTGATAACAACAACCATGATATAAAGTTGCTTTTTGATTACTAATTGATTACTTATTTTCAGGGCTGACAGTTAATTACATTGTTACAGATCACGCTTGCACAGTGTTTTAGGTGACCTATGAAATAGGTATGAAAGAGGTAGTGAACGGTGAAAAGTTATGGGATTCTCCGCTTTTTTCAAGTGATAACAAAAACCACTGATTTATCTATCTACTGAGGTAACATGTGAGAAGTCCATTGTCTGGCAAGAGCATAAGAACAAATGTAACAGTGGTAAAGTTAAATGAATGGGGTTAAGGCAGTAGCATCTTTACAGTAGACGCAGGTCATTGCTTTTTCTTTGAGTTATAAGAACCAACTCCTGAGGCAGTCTAGGGGCAGGGAGGGTTGAGGGCAGAGAGAGCATTTGCAGTATCTGGCCTCATCACTGAAGAATTCACGGTTCTCCAACGGGCTGCCTTAGTGACGGCGGGGCTTTTTGGGAGAAAGGGATGTTCAAAAAAAAAAAAAAAGAGGTCTCATGAAACACCACTGCCAAACTGCCCCCCACCACCCCTCCCCCCCTCCTCCTCCTTCCCTCCGTCCCTCCTCCAGCCCCTCCCTCCAGTTTACAAAGTGACGGCGAGATCTGAGGACTTGAAACCCGATCTTATTTATTTGTGTCCCGGCGGGCTTTACTGACCCGAAAGCAGCGATGGAAATAACCTGCCGTTCGGTTGCCAGCCGGGACCTACAGCACCAGCGGAAAAGGTACAGAATTCCCACCGGGCCGAAAAACCACTGACACCCCACTGAACCTCGGCAGCCGCTTGTTAAAATAAGACTGAGTGACGCTGCAGAAACACACAACAGGTGGAGAGAGGGTTCTGAGTCAAGGGTGAGGATCCGATATGGAGCGGATCGCAGGCAGGCCCAGTCTCTCAGATAGACACTGGGACAGGCCAGTCTCATCATCCCCAAAACACAAATGGAACTGCAATCCAACAGCAAAATATAACAACCTGGTGAGGCAGGGGAAGGGTGCATCAGCACATGAACTGGCAGTGGATTTTAAAGGCAGAACATCATCGTTTTGCAGAGTACAATTATAACCTCAAAATACGAATATTTCATTTCTAGTATTGGTAGCATGACTTTATATATGAGCTATGCATCTTGACTTAGCACCTTCATGCCAAGTAAAGAAGCATAGCGCAATAATCTAAGAATGTTTTTGATGGCTTGTATGAAATCAGTCAGTCAGATCGGTGTGACCTTCTAATAGAAGCATAGCAGTATTTTGCTTCTGTAAGCAAACAAAGCAAATTATGACACATTGGTCCTTGGATTCATGCTCCACTGTACCCCAGGTTTATAGTGAAAGGACGATTGGTGGTCTCCTAACAGCTCCAACCACATCGTAAAAATCTCTGCCATAAAGAACAACTGGCCACTCATTCTGACCCCACAAAAATAGAGGCAAAGGTTTCTAAAGTGGGTGGTCTCCCTTATGAAAATTGAAGGTCTCTTTCAGAGAAGAACAGGTAGAATGCAAGCTACCGATCAGAAGAACTCTACCTGTTCTTTGAAATAAATTTTTTTTATTTTATAACTGGTCCCACTTGGGACTTGTGCCCATGGTAGAACCAGTGCTCACATGGACTTTTCAACCGTTGTCATTTCTTTGAGTATATGGTCAAGCTGAGCATGTCGGTCACAAAAATGAAATTATTTTCATTGGATAGCCTGCAATGCATAACATGCAGATGTACTTACTGAATTTCACTCTGCTCAGTTTCAACAAAGTTAAGACAGGAAAAGGGAAATAAAACATGCATCTCTTTTGGACATAATATTCACTTGTCACAGATGCGACACAATATATGAAGATCCTGACAGTCAGCGAAGCAGTCAAAAATGGAGAAATGTGTAATTATTGCAGGAGCTGCCCAACCCCCACAAGAACCGCCATTTGCAAGGTTTCAGCTGGCCATTTGACACAGCTGACACAGGCAATAAATTTGAACTAGTTCTCTCTCCCCTCCCCATTTATCTGTTCTGTGGGCCAACCCCCCCCCCCCCCCCCCACACACACACACACACAAACACACATTCTGAATACTGCCTCCCCCTTACCCTAAAAATGACAAGCAACTCTGACTACATGAATGAAAACACACACGCCCTTTATTCCTATAACACTTCGCCAGATAACCATCTCCACCTCCTTCATAAGGCTGATCTCTTTCTCTCTCTCTCTCATCCCTCAATCAATCACAAGTGCTCCCATAATCACTCAGGCAAGGCAGTCTGTTTTTAAAGTCTTAGGATTTCAACACGGAGGCTGCCGCTGCATTGACAGCCATGGGGTTATAGGCCCTAGCCAGCCTCTCTGACAGGAGCTGAGCACTGACTAATGAAGACACTGTTAGCGATCAGTCAAACTACTCACAGGCACTTTAGGGTCAAATGCATGAAACAGTGAACTGGCAAGTAGCATGTTCAATTCCACCGCTGCCACGAAGCTGACATCATGCTGTAATTCCCATTAAGAGCCGTTAGCAAGTGCCTTCATATATATACCATTTAGGTTATTAACCCTTGAGCCCCACCCACAAAAGGTATATTGATATGGCATTCATAAAAAAATACTATGACTGGAATGCTTTTCTTCTCAGGATGTATATATTGTTCTTCGGGCATATTTGTTGAATCGTTAAAAAATATTTTTAACATAAATGTCAGAAATTTGTAACTGTTTTGCACTCCTACAGTGCACTACAACCACAAAATGATAAATACAAAAAAATAGACAATAGTTAATTTTCCTTACGAACCTGGCATGGTTGCAGCAAGACAAAAATAAATTGGATAAAATTCCTCTTCATACTCTCTGTTTTGACAAAGTTATTACTCTTTCTATTCCACTGGGAGGCAAGCATTTTTATGAATTGTACGCACTATTTTAGTGTCATATCGTTCTGTCATTATACCATTAAACATTATACCACTATACCACCATACCACCATATACCAGGTCAAATTTATTTGACAAGCCTAATATTTAAAAAACTTAGGTTTAAAAAATGGTTAAAAATAAAAATGAGAACTTCTTGGTACTCTGTGCCCATTTTTTGCTCAGTGCATGAAACTTTACATGAAGTGTTTTTGTTCATACAGCTACAGTTTTGGAAAAACGGCACTAAACAACTCAATACAAGCATCCCAGTATAAATTATACATTATATATATGAAATAGATGTCTAACCAATGATTTTCCTGGTGTTCTGTTCATAATTTAGCGACGCATATGGCACCACGTTGTTATAAGAAGGCTCATGTCAGAAGTGTGTGAAAGTCAGTCAGACTTGAGTTTTTGGCCCTTGCTCTGGGGGATGTTGAAAAGAAAAGGCCCGCTGCTCTGGTACTGGAAGGTGAGGACGCTTCGCGGGTGAAACCCGAGTTGTTGATCCGAGATTAACACCTACGGGCCGCAGACGGGAGATTGACCGCTTCGAGCCACGAGGCTAAGACGCTGGTACAGTGTCAGACATCAAAACTAAAAATGTGACTCAGGCAAGAGTGAGTCACAGAAAGGCGATGGAAATAGCCGGCAGCCGCCCCACTCCGACGGGGACAATCGGGGCCCGGCCCCTGGCCAGCGCGTCGGGAGCATCTGTGTTATTTTTAAGGAGCAAAATGTCAGTGCGCGGCGAACATGCTGAAGACGCATGTGTAACGGGGTTAGGCGCAGGGTCACGGAGCAGGGTCACGGAGCAGGCGTATCGCTTTTCTGAGGACAGCCAGCGATGTTAGTGCTGCGCTGAGCAAAAAGCTGCCGAAGGGCTCTGGCTATAAGAAAAGTCAAACACTCTAGAAGGCACTTTTGGCCGTGAAGTAGTCTCGTAGCTCAGAAACACTCGTCGAATTATTTACCGAAATACAGTGTTCAGTTGGGGGAGAAGCTGCCGGCTGAGTGTCCTCACAAAAGGTGAAGTGGAATGAAAAACCTTTTTTTTGTCGTTACGAACAGGGATTTGTCGAAGACGACGCGTCAAGAGTGAGATGGTGTTAAAGCCGCCGTTCGGCCCGCATTCAATTGTCAGACAAAGAATCCCGAGGAGCCATTGGGACCTTCCCAGACACAGCTTGTGAACAGCCATCGCATACCAAGTTTAAATAGGTGTAATTAATTTATTTAACAGCTGTATCCGGGCACAACAATCTTCAGATCTCAATACCAAAACAAAGTCTTTTGAGAGACTGAGGGGGGAAAGAAAAGAAAAAAACATTCTAAAAATGTGACCTCTTAACACCAGCATTTGAAAAAATAGCCATTTATTTGAGATTCGTTATGCTCCTGAATTCTTGTGAGCCACTGCTCCCCAAGGACACATTAGTCCTTTATATTTGACCGTTTTGGGTTTTTTTAAAGACTCAGTGATGGGCTTGTGCAGGATTCATTCTGTCATCAGCTGACAGCACAAGATCATCAGACATGTGTCAGTGGAATTCTCTAGTGTTCACAGTTGTAGCCAATTTTCTCCCAAACATGTGCATGTTTCTACATTTTAATTGCAATCTAGGGCCTTTGCACAATTTAATGTATTTTTCATCAATCAGATAAGCCATTTTATACCAAAAAAGCTCATGGAACCCAATATAAATTATATTGCATTAGATATACACGAATACCGTCAATATTATAGTTATAATACAGTTAGACATACATTTACACACTGCTGATAAGCCATCCACTTAGTAATAATAATGCACTTAAGGTGAACACAGCTAGGCATCCACTCAACAAACTGTGAAAACAGTACATTTAAAACATACTAATTAGAAGGGTTAAATACAGGGCTCCATGAATCCCCGCCTATGTGTGCATGCGTGCGGTCCATGAGGGATCATCGTGAACCCCCCCCGGCTCCATGTATTTTTTAAAACCGTCTTGCTGTGCGGAGTTGCCTCTCTGGATTACAGTAGGTGGTTTTGGGGCCCCAGAATGGCAGCCGCTCCAGCTGGTTTATAGAGCGCTGTAGGCCTGAGCGGAGCGAAGAGCAGCTGTTGGTCCCTTCCACCCCTTATTCCTCTGATCTCCACTCTACAGTTCACACCTGATCACCGACGACTGCACTTCACCCAGGAATTTTCCATTTTCTATTTTCTCTCACCCTCGGCCCACCCCCACAAGGCAAGACAAGTGGTGCCTTACAACACACTGACCGGCGACACAGAGAGCAGGCTTTGGGTGGGGGTGGGGGGTGCAGCAACACGTCCAGCATTTCAGCTACGCCGCTATCATCTCGGTTTCTGTGGGAGGGGACATTCTTAGCGTCGCTGTTGTGACTTATAGCGAGTTAGCCGCGGCCGACCGGAGCCGCGGCGACACAGAAAGAGTGACTTTTAATACGCCGCTATCAATCTTAAAACGATGTCAGGGCTGATGTCTCCTGCGTCTCTTTTCCTTAGCCCTGACACAACTCTCTTTAGTTTGGGACCTAACTAAGATATTCAAATAATTCTGTAGGGCTTATAATGACACTCTTTGTCTGGGATATGTTGTGGCAGGGACAAAAAGGCTTACTTGTATATTGCCACTGCAAAAAACAAGTTTCACAGCTGCACTGATGCAATTGTACCACGTAAAAAAATTAATAAATACAAAATACAAAAAAATTCTCTGTGCCACTTACGGCAGAAGACGGCAGAGGACACTGTAATTATGCCTACTTATTAATACTGGAATAGACTCAGATGTTGGTGTTCTCAGATCTGCTTTCCTTCTTTCAGGAGAGCAGTCTTAGAGATAGGTTTCTCCACTATGGAAGGGAGGGATAATGAGAGCTTGTTCTTGTGAACAGTAGAACCGATGGAGCGACACTAAAAAGCATGTCGTTTTTTTAAGCTGCCTACCTTTGCCCAGCCTTACAGGAGAGTAGGGGAACACAAGGCCTATTATCCAGGTTCTCATTATAGGAAGTAAAAAACGTTCCATGAGCACTAAGCCATTCTTTTCCACTCTGAATATCTTCACAACTGCTGGATATAACTATATAACAACACCACCAATGTACATAATTTCTCCTCAGTCATCAACCTGCATATGCTAGAGGAGAAGAACCGTTTTTTGCTGAACTGTGTTTCAACCCCCAGGGTGGTGGTGAGGAGCATTTTGGATGGGGTGGGGGGGGGGGGGGTTCTTGTGTACGGATATTGTCCCGGGTCATCGACACTGTCCCTTACCTGCCGCTGACCTCAGAGATGGGCGGAGTTAACCCCGTCAATCTCTCCTCACGTTTCTTTCGCTCTAATACTCGTCCCGCCACTCCCCTCCCCCATTCACCTTCGATGGGGCGACTCGCTCCAAACCTGCCGCCTCGTCCCCAGTCCCAGAGCCGCGTGGCCACCTCCCGTGGCGGTCACCCATTTCAGTGGGCTGAACCCCAAGCCCATCTCCACAAATCAGTCCAATATTTCAGACACATAATGACAAGTCAAGCAAGGGCTGGTGACACGTGGACTGAAAAGACTGCGTGTTGCTTGAAGGATTGATCGGGCTGCGTGAGGGTGCTGTACAGGGGGTGCTGTCTTTTTTCCCACCAATTAAATACAAAAATATTGATCACTATTGATCACTATTTTCTTTCAATTCTAAGCACTGGCTTAGTGGTGCTCAACAATGCACTGTGGAAAAAATAAATCACAGAATTTTTCTATCGCCATTTCAAATAAAGTTATAAGAACATAACAACAAATAGTTATAATAACATAACGTGTACATCTTTTGAATATAACAGTCATGGTTTAATTCGGCCATTTTGGTCTCATGTTATCGGGGTCAACATTAAAAATGATAATTTTAATAACACACCGAAAAATTCAGAGAAGGCCAAACAAACACTATTCTGTCTCAGGGCAGTTCAAAGGAGCTGAGTGTAGTCAGTTAAGAGGGGTGGAAGAAGGTCTTGTGGAGTGCTTGCAGTTTGGCAAACAAGTCTCGTTGGGCAGCCCAAGTCAAAAGCTTACAATTACATTGACAATAGCACACAAAGTAATGGAAGTAATTGGCTTAGCTTTGATGCTGGGGGAGGGTCAGTGGGTCACAGAGAGAGCAGGGTAACAGGACACCTCCAAAGACAGCACTTAAACACTTCAAAAAAACACAAGTGCGGCTCCTGTTTCCCCCTCACCTGAGCGCCGCCGCTCTGCGAGGCTCCCCAGCAAGTCGCTACAGGACCCCCATGTCCACACGCACGCTGAGAACACAGGCACAAAGAGTGCCACGGCGGGCGCTCGTCACGCCTCTCCGCGGTTGCCGCCGCCGCCGCGGTCTTCGGTCGACCCTCCGGGAGAGGTCCGCGACACCGTGGAGACGCGGTCATCATTCAGTCAATCGGTCACCCGAGGCTTGCCTTTCAAGGTCTCGAACACAAAAAAGCAAAAAAAAAATTACAGTGCTGGTAACGCCGTTAGGCAATCCTGCAGTAGTCGTTGCATTTTAGGCAAGGCTTCTATTAAGAGATTTCAAAGATATGTTCTTGTTTATTTTCAAGTGATGTTTTACTTTGTTTCCCAAGCTTAGAATGGCAAATTGGTTTTGTAGGCCTGTCCAATCGCTGTAACATAATTGGGGGGGGCGCAGACCGTCACCCGTGTCTTTAGAAGCATTGTGCTTTCAGTCGTTACTTCACAGGCACCCTGAAGTACAGGGGTGGCCAACCCTGGTCCTGGAGAGCCGCAGGGGCTGCTGGTTTTTGTTTTCACCGTAAATACGACAACTACTGAGACCAAAGAAACCAGGTGAGGTGAGTTAACTGTGTAATCGACTGCTTTAATTGGTCAATTAAGTGGCGAGCGACAACCAAAGCCAGCACGACCCTGCGGCTCTCCAGGACCAGGCTTAGCCACCCCTGCTCTAGTAGGATAACACTTTGCACACAGCTGTAGCTTGTAGGTGCTCTGTGGACCAGAGGAGTCATTCTAACGTGGTAAGACATGGTGTGCCGTGCCTACTCAAACCCTCCCTCCCCAGACGATGCTACAGCCAATTACGCCGCGCCCTGTGGAGCTGCCCATTACCGTTTGCACTGTCATGATCAGCAATCCTTCCCTGATTGTGGAGTGGATCTCTATGGGGAAAACACTGGGAAATTATTAGTGTTCCTAGCAGGCTTTGGTGGAATATGTGGTGCTGTTGAACTACACGGTAGTACTAAAAACTAAAAACTTGTTTAGTGTTCCTAGTGATCTGATGGTGATTTCACTGAAACATTAAATCAATTTCAAATGGCATTTATTTAAGCATTGAAGCTTGTGTGAGTGTATGCATTTATGCTGTGTGCGTGTGTGTGTGTGTGTGTGTGTTAACCACTGCTACTCTGGACTGCCAGAAATCTGGGGTGGGTTGTGGCTGGCCCAGTAGCAGGTTGGGGACTCCAGTGTAGACCTGTCCATATGAAGCACGGATGTCAAACTCCAGTCCTGGAGGGCCATATTGCCTGCTGTGTTCGGTCTGCTTCAACACTCAAGGGCATAATCGAAGTCACTGATTGGCTAAAGAATCCACACATTCTGATTGAAGTGAAGACAAAGAAGCGGCAGACATTGAGAGTTTGGATTCCTGATCTGTATGCAGAAACATTACTGACTGAGATTGTATAATTGTGACATAATAACGTGACAAAGACGTTATCTTTTATGTTTTAGCTTAAGGGAAGAAAAGCCAGATACTTTGTTACTTTTGCGTCGTCGACATATTTATCATATTTTATCATACAATATGTATTTTCTCATGATGATCTTTTTGACACTTTTCTTCAGTAGTTATATTCCCTTTTCATGGCTGACATCAATTGGCTTTGGACCAATCACATTGGACGCATTGTAATATGACATATCTCATTAGGAAAGACCTGAGAGGTAAATGTAAAAAAAAGAAAACCAAAAGGCATAGATTCCAATTACTCAGTGAATTCTGGGCCGGGCAAGTAGAGCGTTAAGTGATTTCTTTTTGCGCGGCAGAGCCGAGTTTTGGAGGGAGAACTGGAGGGACAAGAGAGGATCTGTAGTGGAGCGGAGGCTTTGAAATTCATCCAGAGAGCTGGTGAGTGAAGGACCACCCTGCCTCAGAGCTGGGCCCACCGGAACTCCCTCACTGACCTCAACTCCCCTCAAGGTGAACATTTACACAATTAACCTTCCTCTCCCGCCACACTTAGCGTGTACCGAACGGAAGAGGAGGCCGGCGGCCATGTTGAGAATCCACGCGTTACTGTACCGCGTCGCCGGCCGGAAAACGAAGGCCCGACTGAAAAGGAGGACTGCGGAAACGTAATTTCCCACAATCCTCTGCCAGACTATCAGAGCAGAGAGAGAATAGGGAATCAAAAAAAAAACAAAGCAGAGGTTAAGGCAGGTTTATAGGCATGACACACTTGCGCCCTCTGCTCTGGCTAAAGCAACAACCCTGGGAGAGACTCTCCTCTGAGGTACCAGGGGTGAGAAGGTGATCAACAGATGCTGCGCTAGTCAGCAGGCAAACAGATAAAGACACAGATTTGAGAATGTCTATGGTTACATGTCAGTTCTGAGAGCTCCCAACATTCCAGAGAGAATGTCTCCCCTCCCTCCCTCCCTCCCTCCTCTCGTTCCCCCCTCCCTCCCTCCCTCTCTGGGGCTGTCAGATTGAGAGGCAGACAGAGGGGTCCACAGCAGGGGGAAACTCTGGCTGTCCATCACGGGGCCCCCCGTAGCTCACAGTATACCCTGTCACACTCTAATTAAAACAGGAGCCGTGCTGAAGGGCACTTTCTCAGGCATAGCTCGCTCTCGTAGTAGACCGAGCAAACCGGGGATCCACTGCGTGCGACTGCTGCCCCGGTCATTTGGTTTAAACCGTAAGGCCAGACGACGTACAACGTGGGTAAAATCATCCCCAAAGCTGCCATAAACACTGTATGTGATTTACCAAAACATAACATTGGGACCAAAATATGTACGCGAGTTCATAAAGGACCAACACCAAGAGAAAATGGGAAAATTTTATTCACCAGAGTAAAATAATTATCATAACATTGGGATGGCCAACATATGTACGCGAGTTCATGAAGGACCAACACCAAGAGAAAACGGGAAAATTATTTTACTCGGGTGAATCAAATTTTCCCGTTTTCTCTTGGTGTTGGGTCTTTATGAACTCGCGTACATATTTTGGCCATCGAAATGTTATGATAATTATTTTACTCAGGTGTAAAAAAAATAAAATTTTATTTACCCAAGTAAAATAATTATCATAAAAACGTGTCTACATAAATGGAGACTTTCCCCCCCAGAAAATGCACGTATGTATTTATTATCTAATTAAACCCAGTAATTATGTTTTTATTAGTTAAGATAATGTTGTAATGGCACATTCTGAGTATGTATTGAATTAGGACAGAACTTAATTTGCGATTCGACAATTCAGTGTGGTCAGATTGAACTTTGTGGTTTGCAGTCTATAGTTTATCATTTATTTGGAAGGTGTAGACATCCTCATCGTTCTTATGAAGTTCTTGAGGGTTACGGCTGAATGCATGGGCCACATTTGAATGACTTTCAACAGCACACCAAGTCACTCTTTTACAATTGAGCAGCAGGGAACTAAGAAGGCACACAAACGGTTTGTTTAAATGTACAAATACACACCCTTTGAGTCACAACTCCCCTAATGGGGGGGGGGGGGGGTCAGTGAATGCCATCCTGTGAGGTACTGTATCTTTCTCTCAACCCACCCACCGCAGACACTAACCGCTTCAATACACAACGGCACCTGAACCGTGAAAGGAAGGTGAAAATTAAGTCTAGTTTGGGGCATTAAAAAAAGAAAACCGGTTTATCTCCCGGGTGGAACGATTTCCCTCCCCTATCTGACACACAAGGAGACAGGGAGCTGACCTGAATAGAAAACAGCATGGCCTTTTACAAAGACCTGTTAGAAACAATTAGTCCCGACCGCCGGAGTTTGATTTGGGGGGCTAATTGCCGGTTGGGGCTGAGGCAGTTGTGTGAGGTGGCTGAGAAGCCCGGCTACTATGCACACCCTGTGGGTGAGCGAGGCCCAGACAATGGCTGCCTTTATTTCACATTCAGGTGCTACAATGTAGGTGTGCTCAAAGGACTTAATCCTACATTCAAACCCAACAAGAAAAGTCTTTCACATTGAAAGGTAGTACAACACTGTTTCAGGTATGTCCTCTTCCCCTCCCCTGCCCTCAATTATTGCCCCCTACCTCCTAGTCCATGTGACAAGAAAAGAAAAAGCAATTACCTAAATTATAGTGATTTCTTTTTTTTTTTTTTTTTTTTGCTTACGAGATAGGAATTTAGTTTCTTCCATTCCGGGGGACTGTCCAGGGGAAACCCGATCCGGCCGCTCCATTGGGAGCACCTCGGAACGCTTCACTCCAGCCATCTCAATGGGGCCTGTAGCTTTTTTTTACTCAAACCAATCTGACTATAACAGTTCAACATATAACAAGCACGGAGGGCACTCGTCACGAAAACAGTCCGCACATTGGGCCAACTCTCTTTCGGCTCATTCTTTCACCTATAGATACGGCAGCGCTTTCCTTTTTTCAGCCCCAGACGAAGTCAGGCTTCACATCCTAAGTACCCCTTACTCTGAAATCTCACCTGCTTTCTGCTCCTTTAATCGCCTGACTTTACATTCCTTCATGCAATTTAGAAAAGCCTCTCATGTACGGGTAAAGGGGAAAGAATTTGAGAACAAAAGTGAAGGAATCCATGCAAGCCAGGACTGACATCACGTCCAAAGAGAATCAGAATATATCCTCTACTCAACGCCATTTCGTCACACTTACTCTCTCCTGAAACAACTTGCTAAACGAGGGTAAGGAGATGCCTGTTCCATATGTGCTACTAAACAAATAACAGCGCTCCTTAATAAAACGGTTTAACAAGGCAGCGGGCATGCGTACAGTTTTTAAACGGCAAGGAAAATTATTGCAGTAGCTACTTATTGAGCATCGCTGCTCAACATTTCTAAAGTAAAAATAAGTATGTTGTTGTTGACCATTCTTCAGTCAAAAATAACGGTGGAATGATCCAAGCAGCGAGTTCATGGCACTCCACTACACAGGGATCCCACCGGATATATTTGTGATCATTTCTGTTGGATTTTTTAAACACGCTCCTCTCTCCTCTCACACGGGCGCACAGATATCCGGGGAAACCCAGTTTTCTTGGCTTTCTTGGTCCCCTTGCTCTACAGGGAAATGTACATCAAAGGGGGTCAGCCAGTCAAAGGGGCAATAGAAGACTAGGGCTGACAAATGCACGAGCTGTAAAACTTAACAAGGTGTGAACGCCCTCCCTGTGCCCTGGCCCTCCAGTGCGTAGGAGCCTGCTCACGTTCTCAGGGCTGGGGGTGCCAGGTCCCGGGGGAAGGAACACTTGTGTTTGGAGAGGAAACATCAGGTGGCTGGACCAGGCCCTACCCGCAGAGCCGCTGGACACTCCTGATTTATCTGCACGCTTCCGAATTATGTTCCTAACCTCTTCACCTCTCCGCCATTTGTGTCGTCCTCCTGGCTCTGTTCAGACAATTAAACACCCGTGCATCTGCCCCCCACCCTCTCCGGGTGTCACCGACAGTTCAGGGAAGACATCCTTGTGGTGGGACAGGGGACCGTCCGTTGGGAGAGGCCGTAGTTCCAGCGTTCGCGTCTGTAGAGGTGGACATTCCAGGACTGCAAATAGCCCCCTTCTCCTCCTCCCTACACATACACACACACACATACACACACTTTGAAACCAGATGCCTTGACACAAAGATAATATGCACTAGACACAAGGCCACACATAGTACACAGAAAACACAGATGCCGGATCCTATTGCTTTTCTGGGGAGGCTGATGTTCATGCCAAAAAGCAAGGCATTCTGGGACATTTTTAATTGTCTTGCCATCTCAGTCCATTTCATCTTTACATTTTTGAAAAATTAATTGTTTGCCATTACAATAAGACCAAATGCTGTATCAATGTCATGATGACCTCACCACCAGTAAACAAAAATGTAACACTTTGCACATAATGCCCAGCGCAGGATAGACTAATAACAGAGGTTGGCAGTTTGTAAGTGTGGATATTTATTTTTTCCATATGACATAAGCAATGCATGGTAAAGGCAGTTTTTATAACATAAAAAAAAACAATACAATTTTAAATGTGATTGAATGGAAAATCAAAAAACAAAGGTTGAAAGACATGTTCCTTCATACCTACTAGCTCCGCCCATCTAGCCTTTAATGACATGTTTGGTGCTCCACACAACCATTTCATCGTTTCATTCATCTTTATTTTCTTAAGCCTGGTGATGTGTGATAACAGCATGGGCAGAGTCCTGCCAGACTGACCCAGCAAGCACAGAGACGCCTGTCGCTGCCCTGCTGGGTACTGTCATCGGGCCCTCTGCTGCCCCCCGCCCCCCGACAATTCAACAGACCCCCTCATCAAAGACCCCCGCAGGGCCTCCGCCCTCACCTGATGAAACGCTGGGGATCTCAACCTGGCCCGCTCGCCCAATCACCGCAGGATGACAGACGGAAAAGACACGCCCTCGCCCGGCAACCCAAATGCGGCCTTTGCGAGCAAGAGGGCCTATGTAGTCTCTTCTGTGGAACGACTGGAAATACACAAGGATCTCCCACATTTTCAGTCTGTCTGAAAGCATCATTTCAGAGTAGAAATCATAAATGTAAAATATTTTTAAAAAATCTCAATCAAATATGTTGCACAATGTTTGTATCTCTCTTAACCAACCAGGCGACATTGTTATGACCATTACATCCAACCGCTTCCTCACAATCACAAAATAGGCCTATCTCTGTAGACTCCAGTATAAAATAATGATAGGAAAGGAAACATTTTGTTCAAGAGATAAATTAAACAGTACGTATTTTTCACTCAATTTTGTTTATTAAAAGAGAAAAAGACATTACCTATATGTCTGCACATCTTCATTGACCTTTGCTTCAAATGCAGGACGTTGGAAGGGACTGATGACACATTGGCACCCTCTGCTGGTCCCACATAGAAGCACACTGTGAATCAAGCAAATAAATGCCCTGGGTCTAAAACATGCATAAACAATTCAGAGAAAAGCAGTAATACTGAAAATACTTGTCACATTGATAGATTTAGTTTTTTGTGGAAAAATTTAAGGTACATAAATGAGGGTACTAAACACTTCATTACGCACAAGACAAAACCGTTTCAGTAGTAATTGTTTAACAATATGGAAATATTTAGCGCAGCGCCGCCGCCCCCCAGCTCTCCCCCCACCCCCCCCCCCCCACCCCCCTGGCACCTCCACCACCTGATGGCATGGCTGGCTTCAAAAACATGCAAAATTCAAAAAATTGTCCTCATCTTCTGTCCCCCCCTCCCCCCCCCTGCCCCCCCCCCAACCAAAAACTCCCTCCCCACCCCACACCTCCCCTGCGCCCCGCCCCCCTCCGACCCCCCCCCCCCCCCCCCCCCCCCTCTCCCACTCGGTCTCGGTCTGTGTCTGTCTGGCCCCCGTGCCCCACGGTGAGCTCCCCGTGGGAGTCAGGAGGTCAGAACAAAGTCTGACCGCCTTCAGCCGCAGATGACTCACCTCTTCTTCTCTTGCTCCCTCTCTCCTCTCCTCCCCTCCTCCCCCCCCTGATTGTTGTTATTGTGTGTGTCCCCCCCCCCCAAAAAAAAAAAAAAAAAAAAAAAAAAAAAAAGCCCACATACTGCTGCTAGTACCTAGTTTATATTTCATTTTTTTTTTTTTTGTGTTTTTTTTACGTTCTTGTGTTCCTAGTTTGAAAATGCACTATGTACGTCGCTCTGGGTAAGAGCGTCTGCTAAATGTCTATAATGTAATGTAATGTAATATTTGCTTGGTCTCAGGAAGTACATACCCGACATCGCTGTTCATCTTGCAGGGCCATCGGCTGGGTAATCAACCTGTTAGTAGAGCTCAGGATGACTCCTAATTAACTCTTAACGCTTAATAATTTGCATACTTTTATATTTTATATATTTTTTTATTTTACAGCACAGAAGACCGACTTATTACTTTCAACAGTTTTATGCGTACTGTCCCTGTTCTGATGTAATTATTTGCTTGGACTGTACAAAATGTTTACAAAAATCAATAAATAAAAAGCAGCATTACCATATTATCTCAGACATTGAGAATTCTGCTGAAATACCTGGGGGTTGTAGCCTGAACATTGTTATTTTGTCACAATCATGTTGCATGACTGCACTGAACTCTGCTTGTTCTGTTCCCAAAGTCAATATGTTTAACAGGACAACTATCGATTTTAACATCAGTGGTAGTATTTTATTCATTCCGAAGGTTAAGATGTAATAATAGGTGACAGATATGTTCAGAGATAAGGCTCAAAAGGACTTTTTGTTCCAAGAATGACCAGTAGGTTGATCACCATAATCCTTCTCTTAGCACCAATTCATGAGACCAAACAAAAACAAATAAAACCAGCCATTGCACCAATAGTGTCATATGACAAATATTTAATTTCTCTTTTGTAAACTTTAAGGAAACTCCAATTGTGTGAATAAATGAATAATGGCAATATCAGCGATTGAGAAATGGCTGTATGATACATTAACAAGTTATCAGCAATGTGAGCTGAATGCACCTGTAAGAACGAAGCTTTAGTGCCTACAGTACCCTGCTCCTTCTCTGACCACAGGAGGACATGGTGGATTCATTATTGTGAACTGAAACAAATGCTACCAAACACTTTACAGGTCACAGTAACGTAGCTCAGTGAATAACTTTGAAGGGGGAAACCAGAGAATGACCTGCCAGCAAAGACACATCTAAAACCTCCAGAACTAAGAGTAAAATCTGTGCTCCCTCATTCTCACTTCCGATACATGCAGGCTGGAATGTTATTCTCAAATCAATCTTCCCAAGATTCCCTAAATACACTATTCCACATTTAAGAAAGGTTTGAGTTTTTATTTATGTATTATTTTTGGCTGTGTGGCATGTAAACAGATCAATAGCCACGCGTGCCTGTCAAAACTAGGCTCCTTTTACCGGTTAAACTGGCTTCCGACTTTTTTGACCACCGAAGGGCATTTTGAATTCATTGTGGTGAACTGAAAATCTGAAATGAATGAGCTACCAGCTACTTTCCTCCTTGGCACCACAGTTCTGCTGCAGATATCATGGAATCAATGGTTACATTTATTTTCCTTCATTTCTCTAAGGAGATGTTCATAGCCGTGTTCGCTGTACACAAATTGGTTGAAAAAGCTCTACATTCCATTTCAGCTTCCAAATCTGTTCTGCGCTGATGACGGTATTTACACGCTCATGATTTACCAGTCATTTTGGCCTTATAGTGAAATGGTGGCTGTTGGTGATCATTTGATGTAATTAAAAAGGCAGTGGACACACGATGACATGCAGAGACCCAGACGTACCCGGATCAGGAACATACCCTTACAGAACGGAGAGATTACTGGGCCAGAATGGACCAAGTTACAGCACTTTTGTCCATTATCTTCTTTTTGGAATAGCTAAGAGGTGGTAATTATAATGTCAGTTAATTACGCCAGTGCAATATATATTTATAACGCCAGTTAATTACACCAGTGCAATATATATTTATAACGCCAGTTAATTACACCAGTGCAATACATATTTCAATGCATTGGGACTAGACTTGTATATGGAAATCAATTACAATATGAAAATATTGGAAGCACTTACTTCAGACTGTAAACTACATCTGCCCCCCGACAGACCAAGTGTGAAGGAAAGGAATTTAGAGCGAAATGTTTCTCAGTACAAACCAATGATGTTTATTTTGCAGTCACAATGCTTACACTACATGTAGCAGACATCCAAACAGTTCAACCAGCTACTTTATCACTCAATGGACCCAATAGTCTCCACAAAGACACATTCACATCAGGGAACCAAAAAAATAATTAAATCCTAACAAAAAAAAACAAAAGTAAAAAATTAACTCAGTTTAATATCCATGAGTGTCGAACGTGGTTAGAGATGATCTACTTCACAATTAGCAGCAACATTTGTTCAGAATAGCAGAAGTTGCTAATATACTTGTATATCCACTCTGTATTTCTAAAGATAGTTTTTGAGCTACTGTAGTCTATGCATTATTTTGTTCACTTATTGAACGTAAGTGGGTTGTTTTGGAGCATCTGTAAAGTTGATTTTACTTGATAAAGGGGCAGCGAGAGAAACATAGGACCACTATTGTCTCCACATTAGTCACACCCAGTCTTAGCGAGGCAATATGCCAGCTTTTACACGGTACAAGACAATATACCTCAGGGCCTCTTCACCTCAATGGCAGATTAACAGCAGAGCCATAAGGTGACTTCCCGGGAAGCCTGATTGGACCACGACCGCTTTGGCCCACAAGTGGCCCGCAGTGACTGGACACCCTCCCAGGATTGTTCTGCTCTAAGGCGGAGTCCAGCCGGTAGGCCTGAGGGAGGGGCCGAAGGCGGGGCCAGCGGGGACCAGACAGAGCTCTGCTGAAGGAGCGCGGGAGGAAGAAGGGCCCGCTCCTTAGGCTAAGGTTAATGGTCGCTCTCACAGAACCCCTGGGTTCACTGAAGGGAACAGGACGCCCACTGACTCAGACAGATACTCGTCTCCAACATCTGCAAGGCAGCAGGGGTCTGTATTTACAAATCCTTTCGTGCTCAGGGTCGCTTGAAAGGTTAGGGGGGGTCTACAACAGGTCTGATCATTCGAAATTCTCTCACACCCACTACCCTTTCTACCCCCTCACACCGATCCCCATTCTGTCACACACTCTGAACCACACCGTCATTTAACACCTGGGTATTCCTGTGTACCCTTTCACACACATCCAAACCCTGCACTCAACACTGTTGCACTACTGGACTGTAAAAACTTCAATCACACAATTTTTTTTTTTGTAATATTTTTCAAATTTGAATTATTATAAACATTGTTCAAAATGTTACGAAAAAAATGTACACTTGATTATTTTTTTTATACAAGGCAGACAGAAGCAGAGTATTATAATTTAGCAGCTCCCCTCCCCCGTCCCGATGACCCTCTTTTCTTCTGGGCGAGAGTTTGGAGAGGACGCTCTCCTCTTTACTTTTTTAATGTCCTTGCTTCTCCCCAACTGTCCTTTAATCTCTGTGAGCCACACCTGTCAGCGTATAGTCACTGTGACTGTGACCTTTGGATACGGACTTTAAAATATATATATATAAAAAGCACAAAAAAAGGGGTGGGGGGGGGGAGGGCCAGGCATGGAGAGGTCAGGTACAGAGTAGTGGGGGGCGGGGGTCTGTGGTGGTGGCCCCCCTGGCATCTGGGCTTGGGGGGGTGGAGCCAAAGGTACAGAGAGGGGTGTGTGAGGCCGCGCGCGGGAAGCCGTGTGGAGGAATGTCAGCTCATCATGTCGTTGCTGTTTACCCCGTACGTGGAATTCTTCATGGAGTCGTTCACTTCCCTTCTAAACACCGAGAGGTTCTGGGTAAACCTGTTGGGAAGGGAGCCCAATGCGTTAGCCTGCGATGGACACACGTCGCGGTGCATCAGCCTGAAGAAGCCGTGACCATCTGGACTGAGGCTCGCAGTTAAAATCAATGCAAATCAATGAGTCTGCCAGCAACACAATGAGGGAAAGGAAAGGGCCCTCATGCTAAGCACAACCGAAGCTCCGCAAAGGTCAAATCCGCCAAATCTCATTTGCAGCGAGTCGATTTAACGCAATAATAAACGATTGCATGTCAACAGAGAGTGAAGAAAAACAATCTGACATCATCGAATCGTTATAAACATAATGACGCACATCAAGCACACGCATACAGACGGACGATGGAGACGTGCGTACCTGTCACGGTTTTTTGTGAGTAAGTTACGTTCAATGCTTTCCATGAGGTTTTCGAAGCATAGGTGCATGGCCTGCTGCTTCTCCGGAGGCTGGCTGTTCACTATACTGTTTCTCAGCTCAGCAAAATACTGAGGAAGACAAGATGGCCGAACGCACAAAACACACACGGGTCAGTACACTACAGACACGCCTCATATACACCACGGCTCACAAAGTCCTGCTTGTACAATGATGAAACGGAAAAATATCACCAACAGCCCTACAACACAAGATTCACTCTTAAAAGATACTCAAATGCATTTACAATGGCAACATATGCAGGTAATCTAATAGTGTTTTATAATGCACTCTTACAACTGCCACTCTGTGCTGCATTTTAACAAATAAATATTGAAAAAGCAGTTAGTGGAGGGACCGGAGCAGCCTCTAAGCTTCACCACGGCTCCCAGAAAGGTTCTGAGGCCTTCGCCCCAACGGGCTGACAGAAACACGAGCGCTCCACGAGGCTGAAAATAATTAGCCAAAGATTATCTTGACAAAGACGCACGAGCACGAGACCGAAGCTTACCTTCTCGTTTAGCAAGATCAGACCGAGCAACGGCCGCGACATAGACCACTGGTTTCGGCAGTCTTCGAAAATGATGATATTCAGTACAGTTGATAGCATCTGCAAGAAACAGGGGCAGATTGTGGCGCTCAATTTGTCAGATTACTTGCTGCGTATGCCGGGAAAGTTAGGGGAAATCCCCCTCCCGACTGGATGCACAAAGGGCCCGTCTACGGGGCGAGACGGGCGCGGCTCTCCCCTCACCTGCTGAATCATCTCGGGGTGCTGCTGCATTATGTGCAGGAAGCGGTCGCTCTCCTGCGGCATTGGGGCAGCCCGTTTCTTCGTGCTCCGGGACAGCTGCTTAAATAGATAGGTTACTATGTGGTCTAAGCTGGAGCAACATCCTGTACATACCATTGTGTCTGGAAGAGAAAGGAGATGGGATGGTATTAGTTCACATGGGGAATGTCTGGATGCGCATGGGGGGGTGGTGGGGCGTGTCCCTTACTGGTTAATGGCGAATAGATGAGGGACACTTTCAAGTTTGCCGTTGGGCTGCTAGCTTGTCGCCTTATGATGCACCCGTTGCCTGGGTGTCTGGTACGCCCTACAGATGCAAGACATAGTTTCTGTAGTGAACTCCAGTTCCCAACATGCAAATCTCATCGTTTCTACGTGACATAGCTTTTAATGTCTAATTTGAACAATCATCTTGCTCGAGGCAGACGGATTACTATTTTAAAAAGATAGAGCACATGCAGCCAAAACACGGTTTTCTATATGTTTTGATCCATATATGCTGCTCCAGGCAGGGATGACGATACCTGGTCACAGCCCCACAGCTAAAGCTACATTGGGGGAATATATAAAATATAATGAGTAATTTGTATAATTGTTATTACTCACTGAATACTGCAGAAATACAGACACCATATTATAGCTAAATTATATGGAAATAGCCCGTTTTCCTCACACAAATTGTGGAAGAGTGGTAATTAAACACCTTCATGTAAAACCATCAAAACAAGTTTGGTCACATAAAATTGGGAAATTGTCACCTACTGTAAGGAAACCCATTCCAATAGAATGTATATTAATGTATATTACACTTCCTTGGGATTTCAATACTGAGGGCATTCAGAGGCCTAATTGATCATTGTGGGAATATAAGAGACTGCCCAGGAATGGAGGCGCAAGGCCACACAGAAACACCACACAGCAATGCACCAAACTCACCAGCAGGAATAGCATTCAACCACTCTAATGAGATGGACTTTAAATGGACAGAAACTACGGGGAGTAGCTCCGATGGCGAGAAGGACTATCGGCGTGGAATGGAATGGACAGCCACTGTACCAAATGGTTAAAGCCAGTATTTACCAAGTGCAGTTAGTCCTTCAGATATAGAGGAGAGAATATACATGATGACGTGAGGTTCCAGGCTGGCGATGAAGTTCATATGGTCTTGGGTCAGGACCTCCAGCAGAGAGTAGTAGGACTGACTTAGCTTAGGGTAGTCCTGCAGGAGACAAGCAGTGGACTTTAACACTGGGATAAGAAACAACACGCCTGAACCTGCATGGATGCTAAGAAGTCGCTGTAAAAAGGCACTGTTAGGCTCAACGCGTTGTTCGCTTTTAACCGTTGGCATACGGTGCACGAGCCGACACCAGTGTAGTTATCTCTGCACTGTCAATACCCGTATTCACTCAAGCAGTTGCCTAGCAGAGTTGTAACTAAGATTGTAGACCTATAGTAGGCTAATCATTTTGCACTGTCATAGATAGGCTACAGTTTTGCAACTTATCGTTTTAATTTCTTTATCTTATTATATTTAGTCAAGCCGGAAATTCTGAACACCCCTTTCACCTTCTCCACGTTTTATTACATTACAGACATATTCTACAATAGATTGAGTAAATTTTTTGTCTCAAAATTCTACACAAAATAGCCCATAATGACAACATGAAAACATGTTTTTAGAAATTTTTGCAAATGTATTAAAAATCAAAAACTGAAATCTTTCATTTACATAAGTATTCATACACTTTGTTTTAACATATTTTTAAAGTATCATATTTAATATTTGGTCGCATATCTTTTGCATGCTGTTACTTCCTGAAGTCTGTGACCAATCAACATCAAAAGACTCTCGATATCTTATTTCCAGGTACTGTTACAAGCGATACTATAAGCTCTCTGCATTTGAATGGATCTCTATGGGAATTGGGGGGTGAGACTAGATTCAGCTATAAATTACAGTGGTACAGTATGGAACACATGGCTGGCTAAATGGCTGTAAGTCATCAAGGGTCTGAGCTATCGAACAAGCCCAAAACCATCACTCTGTTGCCAGATATGGAGTAGATGTGGATGGATCACTGCAAGGGTTATATTCTATTTGATGTTGATTGGTCACAGACTTCAGGAAGTAACAGCATGCAAAGGATATGCCACCAAATATTAAATATGATACTTTAAAAATATGTTAAAGCAAAGGGTATGAATACTTATGTAAATGAGAGATTTCAGTTTTCGATTTTTAATACATTTGCAAAAATTTAAAAAAACATATTTTCACTTTGTCATTATGGGCTATTTTGTGTAGAATTTTGAGACAAAAAATGAACTCAATCTATTGTAGAATATGTATGTAATGTAATAAAACGTGGAGAAGGTGAAAGGGGTGGGCACACTTTCCGGCTTGACTGTATGTTACTTATTATTATGTTACTGACGTCACTTTAATCACTTTAATTAAAACGTTAAATAAAGTTTTCGCTAGGTGAGTATCAGTAAAATTTAATTTAGGCTATTTTACTTGACATTTTTTATTTGTAAAAATTTTGGTTTCTGGTTTTGAAGTATTTTGTGAATTAATAAAATTTGAGTGTTAAACTTGAGCCTTGTCTATTGATGAGGCAATCCGGCAGGTCCCCCTAGTGGCAAAGGTCGGAAATACCGGTATCAACAGTGTTTTAGAGCAGGGGTCTTCAACCTTTTTCAGCCTAAGGACCCCCTTGGCCGATAGAAACAGAGCGGGGACCCCCAGATATAAAAACAAAAACAAGTGGTTGCATCATGGGAATCATTCTTTTTTTATATAGTTTTTGTCAACAAAAGTAGCTTATTATTGCCTATTAATGCTTTGAATTTACTCAATATTATATATTTTTTGTCGAAAATACATTTAAAAATTGTTAGATTTAATTTTTTTAAAATCCCACAAAAATTGGGGGACCCCCTGCAGTACCTCCGCGGACCCCCTGTTGAAGATCCCTGTTTTAGAGGGAAGCAACACCAGTGTCAAAACAATAACACCTTGACAAGCCTAGGCACCATCATACATGCATGCATGCATGGGTCTAAATGTATTACCCCTTCAGGGCATTCAATGGACAGATCTGTGCGAAACACTCACTTTATAAGATGACTCACAGTCACAGGCAGACTGGTTCAGCTTCAGTCACACTATGGATAATAAATGCTCAGATACAGAACATTGGTTTGTGTACAGCAGCCTGTCTGAGGTAAACTCATAAAACAAGGCTCAAAGTCAAGTTGTGCTCAGTCCAAGCAGCTCTGAGGATGATTCCCAGAGGAGCGATGGAGCGGAGCGAACACTAGCAGTCAGAGGTAGCTGGCACACTGCAAAAATATACAACCCATTGGACCGACAAAAGGATTGACTGCCTGTAACCTGATGTTGATCTAACAGTCTGGTAATCATACAAAAAAGGCGTGCAGCTGGCTCAGGCGTAGCACTGATAGCCGTGAGCTGAAGGCTTTGCTGTGAGCTCTGTCTGTAGGGCGTAAGAGCTTGCTTGAGGCTCCCTGGAGGGCGGGGCTTGCTCACCAGAAGGTCGCTCTGCGGGATGGAGAGGAGGAGCTTGATGAACGTCTGCAGGGCGTTGTCCAGCGCGTCGTCCCCGTACAGGCGGAAGACGCCGAAGTTGACGTAGTTTCCGCTCAGGACGGCCTTCAGCATGGAGAAGCAGGTGGAGATGCCCTTCAGCTTAAGGGCGTAGACCTGATCCTTCGGAACCTCCCCTATCGTCAGAATACGATTGCCTGCGATCAGGAGGGGGGAGGGGGGGGGGGTGGGGGGAGAAAGACGTTTCATTCACCGTTTCACCTCAAATCGCATGTATACGCATTTCTTTAATTTGTGTCAAAGATCATAATCAAGGGCTTACCAATTCTGCTTACTCGTTTTTGATATTACTGACTCATACTGCTGGATATTAAGTTCACCAATTGATGATAAACTATCTTACTCAAGGTCACTCCCTATCCACCAAGAGACATTTGCCCTTTATTGAATGCTAACCAGAACAAAACAAAAAAAGAAGCTCATTCCCTGAACACAATACAACCTCATCGGTCTTAAGCCTTGATTCTACCTTCCTTTCATAAAGGCTGACGACCGGATGTCCTTGTTGATTCTACCTTCCTTTCATAAAGGCTTACGACCTTGAGAAAATTCAATTGGTGCCGTCATATTTACCATATGTAGTGATCATCTTGCTGGTTTCTCTAAAAAGCAGGATTCCATTGGGAGACGAAACGTCAAACTGTAATCTCTGTGACCTACACGCAGAAGATGGAACGGAACAACAGGCTGTAATTAGGAAGTGCACATTGACATAAACAATTTATGAATAAATTCACTGCTACAGTTTTTGGGCCCACGCCAACAGAACGATGAATGTGCTTTAACATACCACTTGGATCCAACAGGCCCATGGCAGGTACCCTCAATACACCACTTAAAACGACAGGGTAAGATAACATTTTTATATCTCCTTCACATGAACAGGGAAAATCATACCTGTTGTGAACAAGCTCTGCCATCAGTTTGAGGACTGGAGTGGTGCATGCTGGGACATGATACCACAGCTCAATGGCCCTCTGCAGGATGGGCATGTAGGAGGGGTAACTGAGGGAGGGCAAAGGCTGAGGAAAATCACGAGAATATGACCAAAACAAACAGACTCCCATCCCCATCGAGTCCGCCCTCTGAATTATTCATTAGAGTAAGTCTGCGTTTGAAAATAAACCGAACACAAAAGAACACAAACCACACTCTGTACATCACCTCCGGACACTGAAAGGATACATCCAGTCAAACAGCATCATGAAGCTGGTCTTAGCATTGAAGGCAAAGGCAATCCCCCTTAAATCTCTCACAAGGCCTACCAAAGTTCTCTGAAAAGTAAATAGTAATTATTTAACACACAAAATAACAAAAAGGAAGAAGTCATACATGGAAGATGTCACAGCCCTAAAAAGATTCATCAGACCATCCATGGCCACTCAACACTCACTTTCGCTTCTTGCTCGTTGAAAGTGTTGGTGCTGAACATCTGTGCTACAGCTTCGAAAGCTGCCGTCAAGGGCAACATGAACTGCTCAAACTGGTCCTCATCTTCACCTGCAGACAAAAACCCAGAGAGACAGACAGTTGAGTAACGTCACAGTTGGCAAGCTCTTCCAACCTGCTTCCAGGGAACAATGAAATATCCCTCAACTCACATCTATCACTCCAGTCAAAAAAAATACAGAAACATAAAGGTTTACAGAATGAGTAAGGTGTTAAATAAGTAAGCAGTGCAACGTGAGATAAAATTGAATGACTGAGTGAGTTGATGACCTCAGGGGGTCCACAGGAGGTGCACATTCACTGCTTCTCACCTAGGTCCACCATGAGCAGACGCCCCAGTGCAGTGTAGAAAGTGGTCCGACACCTCATGTCGCTGAGGTTCGACTGATTGTTAAGGCCCAGGAAGGAAAAGTGCTCACTCTGACCAGACAAACAAACACAAAAACAACAACAAGTGAGATGTCACAATTTAAATGGTGTACATTTTTCTCAGTCGCTTCTCGTCCAGTATTACAGAAGCACCACGTTAATGAGGAAGTGTAAAGGCAGCGGTTTGGCACTTACTGTGTGGTTGTTTAGCATGAACTGGACAGCGCTGAGTTTCACCAGCTTTCTCACGCTGCTGTAGGTACACTGAGAGTCAAGGAGATGCACAGTACTGACGTGCATACGGCATGCAAGAAAAGCTATAACCTGCTGTCAAAAAATATGGCCAGCAGACACACTAGGAAATATTGATGGGGCAATAAAATGTATATATAGTTTTTAAAAAAATGCTACAAACCATGAATGGGAAAAATTTACTTTTCAGTATCATGCGCATATACTGTAAGAGTAACCTTTCCATACCCTTACAGTACAGTGCAAACTTCACGTTTGAATGAAAATTAGGTGTAGAATATAAACGTTTGGGGAGACAGCCCAGCAAATGGAAAAGGATATCCAATGGAGAGGTCGTTGAGAAGCTGGAGTGTCTTGGAGGTAATGGGTTCACACCTTCCCCAGTACTTCAAATTTGTGATTCTACACAAGATGCAAAACCTTTAGTTTTACAGCAAACAGCAAACAGCAAAATATATGTCAACAAAATTTAGAAAATTATAGGATGTCGGACTGAATAGGAAATGATGCTAAAAAAGACTGATACACAAAACACAATGCATTAACTTACACAATGATACACAATGCATATACACTGATACACATATATAACAACTGTGAACACACTCTTATCACTGCGCAGCTGAAACAGTGTTTCCAGCCGCGAGGTGTATTCACTGAAACACAATGCATCATGGGAGATAAAATTTTGCTATACGCACATTTTCCCGATGAAGACGCTTAGCACCATGGTTTCGTCGTTCAAGCCCAGTACCTCAGAGAGACGGCGGTAAAGCTGAGGAACAGTGACAAGAAACCCCACAAAGATTGACACGACATCTTACATCTTTACATATTTATAAAACTAAACAAGACACGTTATCAGACGCCACATTTCCACTGATTGCCTCTGATCTCATAAAGGGTCACGTAATGATTTTTTCATCATTCATCATGAAAGTTCACCAAATTTTTATGGTATGTAAAGATTTGATGTAGTATTTGTAGTATGAGTTAAAACCAATGTCATCAAGATTCCATAGGCCATTACGCGGTCTTTGTTTATGATGCGATCTCCATGAAACATCTGATGGGAATTGTGTTATAATGCCAAATCAAAAGACCAGTTTTGCTGAGCATGACATAATTGCAATTTACGAATCAAGCTATATATTACGACAATAAACATAAGTAATGACATATGTATGTGAGCAAATGGGGTGAATTTTTCTTAAAACTGAAACAAGGACAGGCCTTGCTCCATACCAGGTTTCACAAGCTGAAATCTGAATCAGAACCAACTTACAGTGAGGAGAAAATCCAAAACAGATTGTCGAACACAGACAGACTTTAAGGAAATACCTCTGAGCTAACTGGTACCATACACTAGATTTTAGCCATGATCCAGGTCAACTGGGACCACAGACTGCCAAGAGGTAGATAAACATGATAAAGCCCATTTCTAGTCTGATCTCAGTTACATCCATCTGCTTAGCCCAGTTCCATTTTTAACATAACAGTGATGCTAAAGTAAACCAACACAATATTAATACAGACAAGATGGTCTGAGTTATGTTAAGTCAATAATGTTGTAAGTTTGGAACTCATCTTTTTCTTTGATAATCCTAATTTGAAACGTCTTAACTGTGTATGTTTCTTGCTAACTCCTTGTCCAGTAGAATTACATGACATTTAGCAGACAATGTACACAGTTTACATACCATCCATTTATACAGCTAGATATTTGCTTAAGAAATTTAGTGTAAGCAACTTGCTCAAGGGTACAATGGAAGTGTACCACCTGGAAATCCTACGTACAACCTCAAAGTTACTAGCCCAGATACTTAGCCTCTATGCTACATTGCTGCCCCATACGTACATCTTTTCAGCTGATTTGAAATAAAAATAAAAAGATTTTATACCATTATAGTGTATTGAGGGGGGGGGGGGGGGAAGCCTTTAATTTAATTTGAACCATCTAGGTGTTCTTCAGATCGAACGTTCTATGCTGTTAATCTTCTGCCAGGAGCATGTTTAATACCTTTTGGCATGAATATCTGCCAGCTAATGCGGCCAAGGTATTATCACACAGTCTACTTAGTGAAAGACATTACCTCCAGTAAATCTAACTGAGATATGCCCAAAAGCTTTTCAGAGGACTTTATTTACTTGGTTCAATGCAATGAGAGTAATATCAGTGTCACGGTTGGTCAGTGCAGTCCAAATACACACACACCCACACAACCTCCAATTAGTGCAACTGCCATCGATTGATGCTGGCTGCTAAGTTTCCATACAGCCTTCATAGAACGAGGTGCAGTTTTGTGGATGCTTGGTTTGAGTGTCCTCTGTGTTGTAAAACAATTATCTTGTGACAAATCTTGTGATAATCTTGAATCATGGGACAACCATAAGATCCAGTGGTAGGGGTTAAATATTTAAATGAGATCATATAATCATATATGGCGGACTATCAAAACGTCTCCCTTCATCATAGCTCAATCACTGCTTACACTATCCCATAGTTTAGGAAGCTGAGGAGGAAATGGTGAAGTCAAAGGTTCAAACAACACTAAAACTAAATCAAATTCCATAATAGCAGACAGTGGACAGACATCACTAAACTACTGATCACGGCTTATCTGAGATGTTCACATTTTGGAGTCTCAGGACAGCACAAAAAAAACGTATTCATGTGACATTTTATTTTACCCGGTCACGTATTACTGCATTTTTGTGCTCCTTCAACATCCAAAAGATAATTCCGTTACATTACACCAGCTTCATTCAGAATTGTCTTTCAAACAGCTAATTTAAAAATAGGCGGTTTCTTGTGAGCTGTGATGCCATCATGTGTGTTGAACTAAGGTTTTCAGCATTCAGGGTGTGCCTCTAAACTTCCCATCTAACCTTATGTATGGCACCACTGTGGAATGACTGACTGCAAACACAAAAGCAACCGATTACCTTTGAGGACTTTTGCACCTGGTCTCCGATGTAAATTTTGCGGAACTGCTCGAAGAAGCTAAGCATGGCAAGCTCCAGCTTCTCGTTGCCCGCCTGCGCCAGACGGGAGTCAGTCAAATTCATTAACTGTAACACCCTGGGGAAGAGACGGCACACAGACAGCACTCAGGGTCATGTGACCGTCCGAGAGAAAACAACACCATCCTATGCAAAACACATTTACCTGCCAATGCCTCACCTTCAGAGGGAGGATTATAATCCTATAATATCCAGAGACCTAAGCACCACTCATTACAATGTGAATCTGAACGTACACAAAAGGCATATTTTATTCATAGGCTTCGCTTCCTCTAAAAAATGAAAAACTGAGGGACTGGGAGAAAAAGAGCGAATTACTTGCCGGCACACTAGCTCTCCATCCATAGCGTCCTGTTCGTCTGTGCTGGCGAAAGACACGCGCCCACCAATCACCGCCCCTATGATGTACACCAGCCAGGTCAAACGCCCTGCAGCCACAGACAAAAATTCTCATGCGGTCAGAATGAGTCATTTTATTTATTTTTCATACATGCTTTAAAGTATTACTTCCTACGTGCCACTGAATCATGTAACGTTCTCATTTCATCGTTCATTTAAACGGTACTCACTTTGTGTTATTCCTTTTCCATTAACATTTTTATTACAGCGGCCTTGGGTTTAGAAAAGCATTTATTTAAACATAAAGTGTATTATGAACCCCTTTGCGCAGATGGTAAATTTGGTCAATTCTCATCTATTTATATAGGCAGCATACCCTGTTGTCCATTAGTGTCTCCAAATCTAACCAAATGGCTAAACTGTGTAATGCTCTAAATAAAAAAGAAAAGAGAGATATATTTAACTACAAATCAACAGTTTTGGCTCATAAAACTCACTTTTGCATCATTTTCAAGTGGGAATTACTCTATTTTCTTCAGTATAGGGGGTAGATAGCTATGGGTCCAAAACCCCTATGGAAAACATGTCATAAAATGAATTGTTTTGTCCATTATAAAGAATATACATTTGCTTCTTCTGATGGATTAAGATAAAAATATTGATATCACAGTGTTACATACACCTAAATACGTAGAATATCGAGTGGAAAAACGAACGTACATATTTAGCCAGAGAGACCAACTGGATTTTAGACACAAAATTGTTTAGGTATCGGTTTGGGGGAATTCCCCTTCCCAATGCGTATATTTATATAGCTTGCGTAATACGAGACCGTGAAAACTAAAACTACTGATACGCGGGGCTGTATAAGAGTTCAAAGCACCCCAGAAGACATAGAATATACCATTGCTAAGGTTATAATGTACTCTATTGGATAAAAGAGCCGACAATTAAACTAGAATGAACTGTAATGAATGAGACTGGCTTGCGGGGCATGGGGGGTATTACGAGTCGACGTTTCAGATAGTGTAATAGCGGTATAGAGTGTTGTATATTTCTCAAACTGATTGTACCAGACAATAAATGACCACTGATTTTTGAAAAGAACATCTTGATGTGTAAAACCAATGGTAGGATTGTATATTAATTTAATATTTAGTAGCATATATTGCTAGTAGAATACATGAGAGAATACTTTCACATGTTTATTTTGTATTTGAGTTAGCAGGGCTTTTCACGGCTTTTCTGGCATACGATCAGGCGATTGTTTGGTTTATCTTGTTGCTATGACGGAATTCTAATTTTATACGATGAATAAATATATTTATGAACTAAAACATAGACGCTATTGTCCACTATGTCACACATGGGTAGGTATAGACTGGGTGGGGGGGTGCTTGTTAAATGGACTTGCTACGGAAAAATAGTGACACTTAGAAACTACGCATTGGCCAGAAATCGTCGCGAATCGTCTACCAATAAAGTTAAAACCCAGAGTTTGTGTTTTCCACTAATAGTTTGGCTGCAGAAGCAACGAATGTCTCAGTTGAGCAAAAAGGTCTCGCCGGCGAGACCATCTGAACAAAGAGGTTTTAAAGGCAACAGTCAGACTGAGTCACACGGAAACAATGGGAGTAATAAAAGATGAACCGGATTTGGGGGACAGTTGCCCTACTGTACGACTCTAGGTTGGCCTGTTTCTGCGCTGGGCTAGGCTCTCTCTCGCATACCTTCCTGCACGGCGATGTCCATGGCGCTGGAGTTGGTGGACTGCAGCAGCTCCTGGTAGGACTGGGCAGACTGGTCGAACAGCTGCACCAGCAGCGCACACGTCTTCTCGTACTCGCACCGCCCGATGGTGGACAGCTGGTCCAGCTGCTGTTGGACCAGTCCCGTGTCGTCCAGAGGGTCCTCCAGCCCGTCTCTGCCAAACAAGACAAGACACACTCACCCGTCACGCCGACTGGACACTGCTCACCAACCCTTCAAAATGCTCAAACGAAGCCATTAAACCGATAAGCTCATGTATAGACTTGTTGTGTGATGATAACGATCAATCTGTTGTCTGAACATTTTCATCTTAGATCCACTGGTTACAGGTTATTCTTTACACGCGTCTTGACAGTGCAGGAGATGTTGTCTAATATTCGCTAAAGATGTGCAGCCTTTTCTCTAATTGCTATCTCTCATGTAAGGTATAAACCTTAGGCTACAGACTCAAATCCTGCCAATGCCCCAGCCAATCAGCTGTGCTACATTCCTGTTAATGTCCTTCATATAAATAATAACATTTGCACAACTCACACAACTTGCACAACATTTGCAGTTCACATCATAATAAAAAACAAAAACGAGATGATTTCCTATCTTCCAAAAAACCCTTTGCATAAAAACACTTTGCCTAGTCAGGGTAGTGTGGGTTACCCCTCCCCTCCTCTCACCACTCTCTTCTCTTCCCCCTCCCCCTCCTCCTCCCCCTCTCTCCCCTCACTCCCTCTCTCCCTGTCTCTCTCTCTCCCCCCTGCTCTCCTCCCCCTCTCTCTCCTCTCCCCTCCTCTCCTCCTGTCTCCCTCCTCCTCTCTCCTCCTCCTCTCCTCCTCTCTCTCATCTCTCCCTCGACTCTCTCTCTCCTCGCTCCTCTCTCCTCTCTCCTCTCCACTTCTCCTCTCTCCTGCTTTCTCTCACGCCCTCCCTCACTCCTGCCTCAGCCTGTCTCTCGCGCATCTCCCACCCTCGCCGGGCTCCAGAGAGCAGGTGGAGGAAATCCCTCGCACCTCTTCTCTCTCCCTCCGCCTCTAAGAGAGCAAGTGGAGGAACACACAAGGTATTCTCTATCACACATTACTCTCTATCACAGCAACTGCATCCCAAAACCCCTTTCTCTTCCCTCCCGTAACTTCCTCACTCCCTCTCTCCTCCTCTCCTCCCTCCCCCCTCTCATCCTCCTTTCTCTCTCCTCTTCTTTCAACCCTCCCCAGATCCTTTCGATTTCCACCTCAGACGACTTCGCAGCTCCCTCCCCCTCCCCTCCCCTCCACTCTCCCTCTCCTCTCTTCCCTCTCCCCTCCCTCCCCCCCCCCCCCTCTTCCTCCCCCTTCCTCTCTCCCCCCTCCCCTTCCCCCCTCCCTTTTCCACCCTCTCTCCCCCTTCCCCCGTACTTCTCCCCTATCCCATATCCCCTCCCCTCATCCCCTCCCCCCTTGTGACCCTCCCCTATCCCTCCATCTCCCCTCCCCTCACCCACCTCCCCTCCTCACTCCTCCCCTTCCCTCACCCCTTTCCTTCCCCAAATCATCCTTAAAAAATCCCTCCTTCAAAAAACAAAACCCCACCTCCAACAAAACAATCTCTTCTATTTTCTCCTTCTTCAAAACTTTTTTCTTTTCTGAACGTCTGTTGCTTCCAACCAACTACAAACTTTCTGTTCCACCCCAACCTGTCCCCTTTCCTCACCCACCAAACTGCTAGAGACCCACCAGTCCGGCTTCCGACCCTCCTGCTCTCCGTCTCCATGCTGCCCTCTCTCCCTCCTCCCTGCTTCCTCCTCCTGGCCTCTCCCTCCCTCTCTCTTCGACACCGTATTCCTCCCTCCGTCCCTCCCTCTTCCTGGGATCGGCGGCCCGGGCCTGGCCTGGATCCTGTCCTCCGGGCTCGCCTCCTCCTCCCTCTCTCCTTGCCTGTCCCAGGTCTCCCGAACGCTCCCCCAGCCCCCCTGGGGTCCCCCCCCCCCCACCCCTCCCCTCCTCCTCCTCCTCCCCCTTCTTCTCACTCCTTCCCCCCCTCCCTCCCACTCTTACCTTTTCTCTTTCTCTCTACTATCATGCTCTCTACTCTTTCTCTGCTCTCTCCTTCTCCTCACTCCACTCTCTCTCCTCTCCCTCTGAGTCTGCTGAGAGACATCCAGAGCTGCTCCGCCAGGCTCATCTCAAGCTCCATCCACCCCATCCTCCCACCATCTCATCCTCACTCTCTCCTCTCCCCTCTCCATCTCTCCCTCTCTCTATCTCTCCCCCTCCAACTCCCCCTACCCCCCCTTCCCCTGTGCCACCTGACCGGGGGTCCTCGGAGTGTCACTCATCGAAGTGTCCTCCGCAACAGGCTCCGTGGTCCGGGCATTCAGCAGTTTCTTCCTGTTCTCACATCTTCCTTCCTCACCCCCCACTCCCACCCCCTCTCCCCCCTCTCCTGGCTCCACCCGCCCAGCTGTCCTTGCAACTCTCCTGCCTGGCGCCTTGCTCTCTGCTGCATGGCTTGCCTCAGCCGGCCCAGAAGCCAGCCCAGCCTGCGGTCTTCGCGCCCCCGACCTCCCCCTCCCCCCACCCCCCCTCCCCCCCCCCCTGCTCACCCCCCTCTGCCCGCGTCAAATTGGCAACAATTCAAAATTCCGCATCCAGGCAGTCGCAGGATCGCTCCCCCGCCCCCCAGTCCCCCAATCCTCCCCCCCATACTACACACCCCACATCAGAGACTTCCCTCTGCCTCAGGACGACGACCCCCCCCCCTCCCCCCCCCCCCCCCCCCCCGCCCGGTACTGTCTGTCCCTGGCCCTTCTGTGTGCCCCCGGTGGTGGGTGTGCCCCCGCAGCAGTCAGGTCAGAGCAGAAAGTCTGACACCGCTTTCAAAGACATGAAGACTCTCCACCCTCTCTCCACACCTCTCCTCCCCTCCCCTCCTCCCTTTTGTATATATATTATCAGAATCCCCCCCCCCCCCCCCCAAAAAAAAAAAAAAAAAAAAAAAAAAATTCCCAATCATACTGACTGCGCCTAGCGCTTAGATTCGTGTTTGCCTTTTTAGGATTGTTTTAACGCACTTGTTACTTGTTCGGAAATGCACTATGTACGTCGCTCTGGATAAGAGCGTCTGCTAAATGTCTATAATGTGTGTGAGGCTCAGAGATGCAAGAGCAGCAGCTCGAGAGACGTTACAGTATGAGAAGCTCCCCCACCTGAGGATGATGTGCACAGACTCCAGACGGGAGGTGATGTAGGCCTTTGTGACCTCGGGCGTGTACGTCTCCAGCAGGTGCGGCTCTGTGGCCTTGACGTAGGGCACGGACGCCGCCAGGCGCTGCCATAGGCTGAGCAAGTAGTGTACGCTGTTGGGTGCAAACTCCCAATGCTGACGGCAGAACAGAAGGGCAAAATAAAAGGTTCACTGCTGCTCAGAGTTCCATGTACAAGCCCAATTGTACGGCTGGCCGGTTCTACACCCAGACTCAAGCTGTAATACATTTAGATGCCTGTTATTAGATGCAGAGGTGGAAGATCCAGGTTCAGAAAGTAAAAGGCCTCCCCAGTGTTGTGTTCCAATGTCCTGGATTTGCTCATTAGCACAATTCTTCAGCCAGGAGGTAGAACTACTAAGTGAAATCAGCTGGCTGAGTTGGGTGGAAGAAACACATGGCAGGACTTTTACTTTCTGACCCCTGGACTTTGCACCTCTCGCCAGATGTTCATAAAGATGTGGACTCTCAGACAATGCAGTGGTGTAGAAGACAAAGGCTGGGTTTACAACTCAAAAGAGTCAGTTGGATGCCATAGCTCCTTCACAGCTTCTAAATTAAGCCCTGCACAATGCTGAACTTCAAATAATAATACATGCTGTTGTATTTGATGTTGATAAGTAATGAAACGCTCTTTTAATATCTTGATGCTCGAATACAATGGCTGCCAAATTGCTTGGCCCACTTACAAAGTAAAAAAAAATTGGATCCTGAACGCCCAACAGAGTTCAGCAGCAGGACAATATAGGGACATACGGAGTAGCTTAACTGTAGCTCTCAACCACATCACTCATTTTGTTGTGATCTTGTGTTCAAACTATGCCAGCTGCCACCGTGCAGAAGCAAAGCCACCAATAGCACTGTATTCACTTGCACCCTCGACTCACAATCCTAACCAAACACATGACAATGCTCTGCTTTTTCCAAGTCAATTTTTGCCTCTTGAAATGTAATATAACTGAAATGGCAAGGTTTACAGTGAAATATTGAAGAATGTGAATGTTTTATTTGCTAAATGAATCCTCTTGCAACAGCACTGGTGATCAATTCCACTCTTCATATTAACGGTTTGCTACAGCGGTGAACTCCATCCACTGGCTCTTTGGCAACCTGGTAAACCGCAACCAAGTTCACTCACCTGCAAGCTCGTGACAGTGAAGTTGGCGATCAATCGAATGACCTCAGGGTAATTCTCCACCTTGACCAGCTCCCCAAGCTGATAGTTACTTTTCAGTCGCGCTAACAGTCGACAGAATTCATGGTAGTTGTTTGGGTCTGATAAGCTCTGGAGAACAAGAGAGAATGATTTATTACGTCCTCACGAAGCCTTTGAATAGTCCAAAAAATTATGTCAATCAAGAACGATCACTTTTCATTCATAAAAGAAGATGCGGATTTTTTGGCCTACAGCCACAGATTCCCATGCAATCAGGCAACTTTGAACATGCACTCACACATAATTAACGGTCACACCTATCTCAGATCCCAAAGTACCTGGGGGTTTTCCAATATCCTTTTGACCCCATCCACAAGATGGGACAGGAACTTTGCTCTCTCGGCATTGTTGAAGAGGGATCTTCGAACAGATGCTATTTGTACTAAGCAAGATAAGACCTGGGCACAGAAGCAGAAAGACAAGTCACAAACTCTTAAAATGCAAAGTAGAAAAAAAATGTACATATGGCCACAATATAATTTCAATTGACTGAGTGGCTTGTGAGTCACTGCATTTGAAACCAAAAACACTCCGTACATTTTGCTACTCCTGTCCTTTTGTTTGTTTTCTTACATCAATACAGACTGCAGGTCTCTGGAAAACATATTAGATTGAGTTTTTTATTTATTTTCTCTTGAGGGGGTTTCAAGCTACAGCAAAAATCTATTCACTTAAGCGGTTCATTCTGGTTATCTCCAGGCTGACGACCCCGGGAAGCCACGCATCAGATCCATTTTTCTCTCAAGATGGGCGCCGGACGACAGAGGGGTGTTAAAAGTGCTGACGTTGTTACTGGCCAATTACGTGCCTGTCAGGGGGGAGAGAAAAACAGCCCGACCACCGGGCGGGGGGCACCACGGCACTGACCACAGCCCGGCTACACTCACCAGAGGGGAGAGCGATGGGGGGATGGAATGATACAAATCAAAGAACAGCTGCAGAGTGGTGGAATCCAGGAAGGCTGTAAGAGAGGAGGAGAGACCATCCGTCAACGCGGTGAAACCAGCCACTGCGAGCCTGTCGGTGACACCACCGCACTGGCAGGACAATCAACAGCTACACGATAGCGACTGCGACAAGAGGCATTAATCGATCAGAGTTAACACTCCAGCGCCATGACTTGGTGACCATTAGGGGCCACACAGCATTATTGGCAGGCCAGAGGTGAAAAAAGCCCAAAGTAGTGGGCCCTTCATGAGACACGGGTACATTTAGAGAGCTAAACTCAGTCCAGACACACAATGTAAACACACAGCAGGACTCCTTCCAGACACACATTGGTTGAGAGGTTTAAAAACAACCTCCCCTGAGGGCTGTCAAACTAGGACACCGACGTAAAAGAAAACGGGGCATGTGACAGGTGCACTGCCTCGCCCGCTTCAGTCTCACCCGATCTCCAGCTGGTTGGGATCTGCACTGTGCACAGGTCGTCGGAGGACTCGTCGGTGGAGGTGCCGATGAAGTCGAAGTTGAGGCAGTTGTGGGCCAGCTTGAGCAGCTGCATGAGAAGGCCGTGCTGACTCTCGTCGTTCAGGTTCAGGGTCTTCCCCGAGGCCTGAGGACCACACGCGCGCGCGCACCAGGGCGGAGTCAGGCCCCCACACACGCACTCTTTTTCATTTGGCTTTGTTTATTGCACATACTGATGAATGTACAGTATATGTTGATTCTCTCAGACTTGTCTTGATGATCAATTACCACACATCGATTGACAGGCTAGCTGTAACTTCAATTTCAGTGTTTTGCCATTTTTTGGCGATCAGTGTTTTGCCAAACATCAGCATGTTAGAAGGTACAAACTAAAGAGCTCATTATGCAAAAAACAACAACTAATTATTACTTGTGTTATCTCCCATTGAGTGGGTCATTTTTGAATGCCTATTCTTAATACACTTCAGACACACACATTTTCAGGATGCTATGGTTCGGCTGTTTTAGAAAATAATTGCACAGGCTTGAAATACATTTTTAAATAATAAATCATTTGCAATAAAAAAAACTCTGAATAATGTTGACATTTGCACTTAAAAATGATCACATGTTGCCAATTCAAAATATGCTATATTTATGCGCTTCATGCATTTCTCTGAGAATACACCGGTGGCTCCCGTGGCACAGGGGTTAGTGCAAAAGGGATCTTGGTAAAGCGCACCGTGCAAGCCTACGAATGAAGGGCCCGAGGTCGTGCCCTTGTGCATCCCTATGAATGAAGTGTGCGGACGGTCGGGTGGACTCTCCCCTTGCGGCTCGCACCTGTTTCAGCAAGCTGCAGGAGAGTGTGAAGATTTCAAAGAGCGAGGAGTCTCTGAATGACGACGCGATCTTCCTGTGCTTCGTCAACAGATGTGTTGTGTCAGCCTGGGGGGGGGGGGGGGGCATCGTTTTAGTCTCTCAGAACTTAGCAGTGAGGTCAAGCCTTTTACAACATTACCCACAGGCCACGTGGGGCACAAATACCAGACTGCAGTAAGGTGGTCAGAAAGCATCTTCACTAGGGGTTGTATCTGAAACCGAACACCCTATTTGTGAAGAGCGCTGATATGCGGGAGATACTATTATCAGAAAAAATGAGAAAAGAAAAATTAAACAACGGTCATTTGTTGCACACTATGGGCCCGATTTACTAAGACCTTTAGCGTGTGAAAAACCTTTTAGCACAAGCAAAACTAATAACACAACCAATGATTGGTGCAAAACAAATACCATGACCAATCATTGGTCATGTTATCGGTTTTGCATGAGCTAAAAGGTTTTGCACGTGCCAAAGGTCTTAGTAAATCAGGCCCCTGTGTCTTAATGCATTTCTTGACACATTGACAGATGCATCTATAAAATATGAAGAGAGAACAGATACCACGTCCTGTCGACAGTTTGTCAGCCGCCCCCCCCCACTTTCCAAATACAGACACAATTTAACAGACATGCAGTTATAGTGTTGCCTCCGCACACCCCTAGTCTCCACAGCTCAGAATAAAAGACAATATGACACACTATTGTATATCAGAACGTATGCATCAAACTATCATTTATAAAGTAACATATTGACATATATTCCATGCAAGCTGCAGCATAAACAAAATGGTAATTAATGAAAAGCATGTTATGAGCTCAGTTATTAACAAACCTATACACACAGAAGCTTTAGTGAGACAGTGCAGGATTCTTCTGAAAGACATTCCCACTGGTCTTACCACCCTTTCATTTTCTATGAAACACGATTCACTGTTAGTCTTGATGTTGCCTTAATTACACAGCATATAGTCACACAGCATCGGGTTGTAAACCTCACGCCCTACAAACTCACATCTTCCTGAAATACATACGTTTATGCTTGCCCAAACATATCTATTTATATATTTGGTTGGTATATTTAAACATAAGGGTAATTACAAAAATAACTGTCACAATCCTCTAGAACAAAACAAAGCAACGGTGGCATTTATGTCTGTAAATACAGCACTACAGTTATTTTTATTCAGTTTAAAACCAATGCAATCAAGTACTACGTTTGCACCATGACCTAAGATAATCGAGATGGATCTAGAAATAAACTGCGTTGCTAGGAGACCAAGTCATCTTCAAATATTGGTTGATTCAAAGCAGCACTGACAACACAAGCCAACAATTCAATACAGTACATTTCTGAAAAGAAACCTACAATAGGCTCAATTAGCATTTGAAAACAAAGAAAACTGATTTGTCAATATTTTCAATGCTCTGTGATTAATTAGAAACATAATTTGATTATAGTTCTTGCTCTTTGTGCTCATTGTGAGGATTAAGAAGACCATAATCATATGCGACAACAAACAGTCCAGATTTCACAAGAATCCACATGACTAGCTCTCCCAGAGATGCCAACACTAGAGGGAAGAGAATGAAGCATGTTCCATTTCATCATTACCATTTTATTCTCGAAATGCGCCAAATGTTCTTACAATAAACATACAATAAGAGTTAATAAATGTTTACTTAAAACATACTGGATATCATATCCACATATTCAAGTAATATATGGCACCTGAAACATAGGGGAAAAGTCCATGTTTTCTATAACATGCACCCGCCTCTTTGGAATAATGGAATTATGACACGCAACACTAATGGCTAATATCCAATCATGTTTAATCTCAACAAATGGAAACGATAAGCTTACAGCTTCGAATGTAGGTCATTATGAGGATTTTAATCGGTTCTGTTGAGACTACCAGTCAGGGTCCAAATATCTATGCTATCTGGGACACCAAACGCAAGAGAAAGAATCCCACTTTTGTTTTTAGGTCAAGTAAACTTGTTGATAAGACTACTGCTCTGCTATACAGTCAGGTCAAGGGATAAGCATATGAAAGTAGCAACATGATCCCAAAACCTCCGTACTGTTTGTACGCCCTCTACAAAAGTGTCAGAAATGAGCATCTTCACTGCAAGCTGTAAACATGCTTCATTAGATACTACGAAACATTTCCACATAAACTATTACAAGAGAATTTGTTTTTCCTTTTGCGTGCTGGCTGTAGACCAATCAATACCCGACACTTGACATGGGTGCCATGACAACTAGGTTACACACACTACTTAATTAACGGTTTCAAATCCTTCAAAGTTTTATCCTTCAAAGACAGTGTATATACAAGCTGCTATACAAAACTGTAAAATGGCATCTCTCCTTTTCATCCTTTGCCAATTCTAGCCTGAGACCAAGACTAGAATCCCATCTTTAAAACAATAAGGACTCTCTAATGGATTTGTTAAGTATAAAAATGTAGATAACAATGACACTGGTAGGGGAGAATCTTGTAATTTTAATGTTATACTAAAGGTGTGTGAAACATGAGGAATAAATCTATTAACTTTGAAAGCTGCTACATTTCCGATAGCCCAGTCTCTGATCAAAGCCTTGTTTACAGGATGGTGTGTAGGGTAGGGTTGGGTATTTTTTGGATTTTATTGATTCTGATTATCGAATCCGGTTCCGATTCTTGTCATATTCTTTGAGAGAGAAAAAAAAGCAAAAACTACCTTTATTCTTAGCAGATTTAGGCTGCTACAAAATGTAAGTTGTCAATAAAGACATGACAAGGCTTTTTCTTCATTTCAGTAAAAGATTGAGCAAAATAATGTTTCCATATCAGGAGCTCTCTGGGGATGAACTGGAGGAGGGACGACACTGCTGTGTGAACTCGTATCGAAGAGAAACACGAACACCATTCTCTATCTTGCCATATAAAGGTTAGATGTACTGTGTTTTGTGTGTTGTTGTATGTTACCTGAGTGCAAGGCACGTCTGAAATGTGGAACCGGTTCTCGATACCCAACCCTAATGGTGTGGGCATTCCATCGATACGCAAATGTGTTAGACATCACACACAACTAGGTTGCACACTGTACTTCTCTTCAGCCGATGTAGTCAGTTATCAGGGCGGAAAGCGGTGTCTGTAATATTTCTATGGCGAGGCCATATATGTATGAGCCGAGCCGCCTGCACAATCACAAGATGATGTCATTGAAGATACCTTGCCGTGTCTGAAGTCTGCGAATGGAATATTTCTGTCCGAGCCCGCCCGAACGAGTCCGAGCCGACCCGAACCGACGCCCCGAACACCCGAACCCCGCGACCCGACTTTTTGTGACCGAACCCGACGCCCGTGACCCCACCCGACGCGCACGTCTTTATGATAGGGCACTGAAGCGCTGTGTTTGTGTTGTTGTGTCACGCAGTTGTTGTTACCTTGTTGTGTTTTTTCTTGGTAGAAAAGGCATTGTTTTATTGGTAGATCAAACTATTTTTTATTTTTTACACACACATAACAGACACACACATTTATTTTTTTTATTTTTTTCACATTATACATTTTCACCAAAAACAAAAAAAAGTACATGTGAAACCATGTGTAGTAAGCTAATTACAAGTATAAAGTACAGTAATACCAAGTTTAATTCGTGAATTTGTTTCGTAACTCTCGTAACTACCAAATTTATCCCCATTAAAATCCATTAAAAAAATAAATTTAATTTAAATATAAAAAAAATTCCCCCAAAAAAAAAAATACCCTAATTTTTACGTTTTTATAATTAAAAAAAAGAAAATTATAAATAAATAAATAAATAAATAAATATAAATAAATATAAAAAAATATAAAAAAAAATATAAAAAAATAAAAAACAATAAACTTAATTAATATTATTATTATTCACTTTCACTTCACTTTATCTTAATTTTTCTTCGTTTTTTTTCTTTTTTTTGATTTTTTTTTTTTTTTTTTTTTTTTTCTCTGTCTGCATCTGCAGGGGCGTTCGAAAAAAAATTTGTTTTCTTCCTTTTTTTCTTCCCTTTCAGATTTTTTTTGAAAAAAATGCGAAATTTCCGAAAAATTGCATTCGCAATGCTCCGCTTGCTCGGCTCGGCTCTCGTCTAGGCTCGAAAGGCGAAGCAAAGAAATTCCAAGCAACAACTCGGTAACGGAGGAACTACGGGAAGTTAGTTCGTCGTATGTCAAGGTTTTACTGTAGTTCAAAAAAAAAAAATGTTCGCTTGTTGTTCGCCGCCCGTGACGCCCGACCCCGACCCCCGAACGTCATTTTAAAAGTTTAGTCCGAACCCGGCCCGACCCGTCGGGTCCCGTCGGGTCCCGTCGGGTTCGGGTCGGGTATCCACCCTCTAGAATGGAAGGTTGAATTTTCCTAGCAAAGTGTGTGTGTTGCTGCTAGTGTTGTTACACTACAGTACATAGCAAGCCGAACGAAAAGACCTGTCTAGCTAACTAGCTATGCAGCTAACTTTACCTCGTGTCTCGTTCTCTTTTTTTTTTACAATAACGGAATAAGGTTACGCCTTTGGAAGAATGATTACATTTTCATATTTGGATACCACCCCCACGAGCCACCCACCCCCCCCAACTTTCTAATGATGTACGAAAGTCAGGTTGTCTAAAACTGCCTGTTGGTTAGCTGAACAAAACACAAAATGTTTGGAAAGGATTTTAACCAGGAATTCAAGCGGAGTTGTTGTTAATATTGCTTTGGGGTAATGCCATGGCTGTCAGTACACCAAAGATGCATTACTGCAAATTCATGACTTTTTGTTAACCTTAGCTTTAAACTTCTGTTACTGATTTACTCGCAGGCAAAGCTGTATAAATGAGTTGCTGCCCAGGAACAGAGATTGGGGCTTTTGTAAGGAGTATTTCACATTAGAATTCTTGGTTGTTGCAAACATCTTGGTGTTGCGTGGGAGAAAATAGTTCAATGGAAATGCTTTACCAACCAAGCAGAATCCAAGCACTAACACAAGAGAATATTTGATGATGAAATAGATGAGGAACTTACTTGGTTTATCTCATTGGTGAGCTGGGAGAGAATAGTCACTCCAATGATGCAGTGTTCAACACTGTCCTGTAGTGAATTCAAATGCACAGTCACCAGACAGCACACTTTCAAAAGAAACACTGAATCACAAACATGGGACAAATGTACGCACTAGGCTCCAATCTGGAAGCTCCAACATCTGCGAGAGAAGAATACCAGGCAGATTCAACAGAAAGTGGGCACATTTGATCCCATGAATTTTTCTGATAAAATCTCAAGGCAATCTAACATTTCTGTTTTATTTGGTCTTGCTTTATTATAAAAAGGATTCCCACCAACTTTTAGACCTGGCCCACTCATATTTTGATTAATAAAGGGGTTTAAATTTTCGGATATGTTGCTAATGTTAAGTGGACAGAATTTACTGAACTTAGTGGACAGAAAACAGTTAAAAATCCTTGACTGTATGCTAAAATAATGGAATGTACAGACATACAGCAAATGATTACATGACCATTTCAACATATTTATGAGTTTTTTTGTGCTTCATCAACATATGGATTGGGTTTCACAGAAAACACGGGCTTTTGCTAATGTTACATGGACAGAATCTCAAGTAACATTAGCAATCACCCAATCGCCGAATGTACACAATGTTTACATGCATTTACACACGCATTCAACGGGCATCCCAACTTTTCGTCATTTCAACACACATTTCACCTCAAATAATGTGTAGTTTTCATAATTTCGTTTCTTGAATGAGGTGTGCGTTACATGACGCTATCGTTACTTTAGTGGACAGAATATTTATTCATTAATTTCGAGAAATAAAATGAAATTTTTCTCACCCGCCGCTCCAAAATCCGGGAATCTACGATCTTAGTGCAGGCGCACAAATATGATGGGAATCACTTCCGGGTTAAATAAAAGTGGATCTCGCAATGTAATCCTCGCGAACGTTACTGATTGGTCACGGACAGAAATAACGTTAGCCTTACAATCGGGTTTCTAAAGCCTATACAATTGGATTAGCAAAATTAGCGTACAGTAGCAGTAAAGACTCAATACCTTGTTCAGTTGACAAAAGTCATGGTTTTGTTAATGTTTCAGGTGTATTGGAGTCAAACCAAGTGAATTCCCCTACTCTGAATCCACCCAATATCACATCAAAAAGCAGACTGGTAGATACCTGCAGGAACCTGGTCACATCGGCGATGACGTTCCTGAATACATAGTCTTCCTTCTGACAGTCAAACCAGCCCAGCTTGGTGATTCTGGCATACAGCTGGATAAGAGCCTGTGTCACAAAGGCCGCAAGTTTTGGCCTGGTTGCAAGGTAGTTCAGGACGTAATTCCCTGAGAGGAGCCAGAGATAAAAGAATAACAATTTATCTCCTCACCCACGCCGCCGGCCTAGTGAATCACTCTCTTAATACTGATTATCACCACCAAGTAAACACTTTCCCTCTCAGCACCATCTTACATTGGACTGCAGGTTTTCTGCATGACAAACCATGTTGCATCATGTGAACTTTTACTGTACTTCTCTATAAACAGAGGGCAAAGAGCTGTCACCTGTAAGAGATACATGGTCTCAGATTTTGCCTACATTATTAAAAAAATTCTATTTTACCCCTTACATTACTAAGCCCTTAATTAAACACTTTTAGCAACAGTTAATTAAGTGAATGGGCTTATTTGACAGAATGTGCTCACTGAAGAAGCCAAGGACACATATTCCCCTGATAGAGACTACATTAATGAGCCGGAGGACTAAAGCTCACTTACTGCGTACATGTCTAGAGCAGTGGTCTCCAACCGTTCCTGGAGATCTACCGCCCTGGTGGTTTTCATTTCAACCCTAATTTGGCACACCCGATGCTACTAACTAGCAGCTCAAAGAGACCTCTGGCTGTTAAATGAGGTATGCTTTGTTAGGATTGAAGTGAAAACCTACAGGATGGTAGATCTCCAGGAACAGGGTTGGGGACCACTGGTCTAGACTGAGCCACTGAAAATCAAGATATAGTATTCTTTCCCTGGCAACACCCACCAGGATTTTGTACTCTGCATTGTGATGAGGACAGAAGGTGACCCTGGATATGTCCTAACCAGCAGCTACACAAACCTGAATAGAAGCTAAGCAAGAACACAAAAGCTTAGCACACTAGCACACGTGAGAGACTTTAAAACTCCTCCTTCCTGCTTCAAAAGTGAGGGGATTTTAGCAGGGCACAGCTTACGGATGTCGATGCGCTGTTCCAAGGGAAGGGGGTTGGTTGTTCGTGACACCAGTTTGGAAAGACATGTAGCAGCCAGCAATTGGGAATAAGAGGACTGAAAGAAGAAGAAGAAAATAAAAATCCAGATAAGAGTTAAGTCACAACTGATGGCACGTGCATATTGGCTAATAAAACGAGGAAAGAGCTGATGCAACGGATCGTCATCTGGCAGTTTGAGAAAAATAAACAGTTCAAAACCATGCAAAATTGAGCTCTATATCAAAACGCTGTATTTACTTTGCTCTTCTGGACACGCGCAAAATTCATAGAGACACTGAGATCGTCACTCATTTTTAAGTCCTGTTGTACCAGGGAGCAGGGAAAGGAGCGCAAGCGCTTCAGGAAAAACGACATAAACAGGATACAAATCACCAACTGTCACTTGTACCCAATTTTAATGAGCACCACTTACGCTCCCCCTCTCGAGCAGTAGCTGGCATTTGCTCAGGCAGTCGGGACTGTTGGTGAACTCAACCAAGGCCTTCTCAGCCTGGAGCCGGGTGTTGGTGTCCGTGGTCTCATACAGCTGTTTGCACAGGATCTCTAGCTGGGCTAGGCTCTGGAACACAGACAGGGACAGAACGCATCATAGAGCAGCGCATCCCTCATAACCTGTGACCTCTGCGAGCGATCAGCGCAGTGAGAGATGTCACTCACCGCAGGGGATGGAAGGGCAGGCAGTGAAACCGGAGAGGTCCGCAAGATTCATGGTTCAAGCACACAGTGGCAAGACAGCTTTTGTGGTGTACTCTCTTAAAGGTCCCATATCATACTATTTTTTGTCAATTTTATATTATTCTACAAGGTCTACCAAACATGTTGATAATGGTTTTTAAGGGAAAAAACTTTTTGGGTGGGCGGTTCAGGTTTTTTTTCCACATGTTGATTGGCTAACTGACCCTGAATCACAATCATTTGTCTACACTACACTTTAGCTCCGAAGAAACAAATAAAAAAGAGCAAACATGTAACAAATATACAATATAGGGATTACCTTTTAACTGTTTAAATTATACTTAGCCTGTAGGCTAACGTTACTTTCAAGCAGTCGAAGATGCATCCCTGCATGCTTACAAATGTATACTATAGGTCAACAAATGCGACATTATTGACGTGTTCCCGACTCAGCCAGTTTTGCTAGCCATGAACTCTCCACTTGCTCGTAATTATACTCTGTGGTAACAGAGGTCAAGTAAAGAACGGAAAGGCTGGCGTTACCACAGAAGTGTAACACCTACCCTGTTCTTTAGAGGCTGAAGGAGGGCGGGTTTATGCAAATGACATCCGGCTGTTTTCACAGGAGTCCAGTAATGACGTTACAGCTGGAGCCAATTCTGAACAGCCGAGTGATTTTTTTCATATGCAACAACAAAAAAATGGCAGGTAGTACCGACTTAATATTTGACCAGCACATAAGTATCATGCTACACTGCATATAAATGCTAAAAGTAGCTAAATTCCCATTTCCATGATATGGGACATTTAAGTGGGCCTAGCACAAGCCAAAACGATAGCCGGCATCATTAGGCTAAACATCGATCAAAATATCTAATGACCTGACCGGTTGAGCAAGAGAGCCTTTTGCATCCACTGTGCAGTGCATTTGATGTCCAGCAAGAGTCTCAGTTCATTAAATGTAAACAATTCTGAAATTATAAAGTAATCAACATGATGCAAGCTCGAGTTGAGTAGTACACCGTTCCCACAGGACCCTGTGTCCTTTGAAGAATGTAAGCGAAAGCTACTGGAGAGCAAACTAACAGTACGGGGGCAACCCGATCTGGGTACTGGAGGGCTGCAGTGTCAGCAGTCTTTGATTCCGTCCACAGGCACCTATCCCCACTACCGAGTTAATCACTGTATTGATTATACCCAAATGGCTCACCTTTCTAGTACTGGGAGTAGGGAATCCTGCTGAATTGCAGAACCCCAAATGAGTGCGTAGAGCACAGTGTGTATTTATGCTTCAATATCTTAAGGACAGCACAGTTGTGTGTGTGTGTGTGTTTGTGTTTGTGTTTTCTCCCCACTGATGTAAACAGATTACCAATGGTAATGACTAACGGGAGGCCAAGAGAGGAGGCCCTCATGAACATGGACATGGGGGTGAGGGTACTTTGTGTACCGTCTGAAAACAAGCAGGCGGAGAAAGAACTGAACACGGTAGATAAGAATACCGTGTGTTAGCTTCGACTCGGCTGGAGAATGGGCAGGGATGATTCAAACTACTGGGACTCATTTCCTAGGAAAAAGCAGTCAGCAAATCACCCATCGTTTTCAAGATTGCGAGCCAAAGTATGCATTTGCAAACTCAAATGCAATGTTTGCCTCACTGAATTTTACATTCAAAAGCACTGTGAGAGAGGAGGCTGCCAAGTTTATATCACCATGCAGTTCTTTATTATACGAGACCACTGAATAAATCTGAATAAAACATTCAGACTGAGAGAAAATCTCTGGCCTTAACAGTCAGTCTGAAGATTCAAATTCAAATTATACATTCATGAATATTTCAACACATCTCCAGATTGAATTATAATATACATATTCTGAAAATGTTCTAATGATTCCAATGATGATTTATAATCAAATTTTAACATTGTAATCCATTTCAATATCCATCAACTCATTTTAAAAATCTACAATGGGGCTCCACCCAAAATTTAAGCAGAACTCCCAGTATTGTCTTGTATGCACATGGTTCCATATATAAAGGTTTTAAAATAACACAAATAAAACAAGAAATAATGCACTCCGTAGAGTGCAGAGTAGACCTCCACCAAGGCACAGACATCAGGAAGTCATGGCATGCAAAGGATATGCAACCAAATATAAAAAAGTATTACTTTATTCTATATATAAATGCAGGGGTGCCAATAATTGTGGCACACGTGGTTTTGTTAAAAATAATAATTTCTTGATGAGGGATTATTTTTTCTCATAATAAATTTACTTCAATTAAAGGTTCGATTTATCTCCTTTTTTCAGTGTGAGATTAAGCTAATTTACCAAACGGTGAATTTTTTATAACCCTTTTTACTCATCTTTACCAGGGGTGCCAATAATAGTGGAGGGCGCTGTATCTGTCACGGATGGATGCACAAATGGACCGAAGTCATTACATAACCTCCTTGGCGTAGGTAATAACGAATTTACAAGCATGCTGCTAGACAGACTGTTATAAAGCTAGCTAGTCAATTACAGTACAATACTGAGGCACATAGTTAAAAAAAAAAAGCATAGACCAGCTATTGTTTCTGATCTATGAGACTCAACTATACACAGGCTGACTACCAAACAAAAAATAAAAATGGCATTAGCAAAAAATGTGGAACCAGGACTATAAACACTCATACACACAAGCTGGATTTGTCCAAATACTATCAATAAAGGGCAACTTGATAGGAAAATGCACTGGGTTCTGCAGCAGAAGAGGGAATGAACGTCATAGATCAACTCTGCCAACAACATTCTGCAGAGTCATTTCAGTGGGGGAGCCCTATGGCTGCAGGGATGAGACCTGTGCTCTCTCCATTACTTAACCAATAGCACACGCCTTTAACAAAAGACAAACCAACTTTATTGCTGAAAATGCCTCTCACAAACACACTCGCAATGATGATGCGGAAACCTTTTCAACGCCCTGTAACCATGCCAATACATAGGCTAATGCATAGGCTAATGCATAGGCTAATACATACCGTTTTAAAAGAAAGTTCTCCCTGAGTAGAGTATGACACACATTTCTAGAGTATGGCCAAGAATTTCTCTGCTTTCAAAAGGCTTTTTAGTGAAATCATTCACAGGGAATAGGACAAAGGTTCAACTAGGTAAAGCTTTCAGCGTAATAAAACGGCCAGATCAGAAAATGGCACAGGTGGCTCCTTGAGAGGCCACAAAATTCACCCCTACGGTTGTGTAAACTTTGATACACAACAAAGTTTTATTTTCTTGACAACACAATTGAACTCACAAACAGGCATATTATCTGTGATTACAAAGTGAACACCCAATTGAATGCAAAATGGCCTTTTTTTTGTGTGGCCATTTTCTGTGAAAGTAAAAAGTTTTCATCCTTGCCAACGAGGGCTTGCCATTTTGACACTCTTAACGAGCCCTGCAGAACTATCCTTATCTTGTTGTTACCATGCTGACATTTCAAGGAGTTAACCAGCATGTTTGTAAAAACACACAAAATACATCCAGAATAATTTTAGCTTGATGCATGTCGAGCAATCAACAAAACTTAAATGTATAACTGTGAGTTGCAGGTTTCAGTGAAAGCAACCTAGCTACAGAAAAACTACAAAAATATCTTCCACCAACTAAGATAATGTTTTAGATATTGATAGAAAAATATCAACTGTTCATGGAGAAAGAATTACATCACAACAATGTATTGACTGTTCAATAAGCCTCAAAATATGGGATGCCTATGAGGGTTGTAATCAATTCACATTTTTAATAATGTCTAGGCCTATATTCTTATGCTCTGGGCCCGTTAGTCAAATCACGGTCGTCGAGGGCCGAGACCTGCTGGTTTTCCACCTTCCCTTTACCTGGAAGCCAGGTGTGAAGACAGTCTGGCCAATCAGTAGCACTAATTGTTCAGTTAATTACCTGGAAGAACGAAAACCAGGGCCAGTTTTGGATTTGAGAGTTAGATTTGAATAACCACGCTTTAGGCCAGTGTTTCTCAACCCTGGTCCTGGGAACCCACTGGGTATGCTGATTTTTGCCAAAGCCAATCTCTTGATCAATTAAGGTTGTACAAAATTTTAAGGAGTAAGTACACCGACTGTCTCAGTCTGTCTCCACCTAATACAAAATTTTGAGCCCTCCAAAGAGGTACTCTGACATCATGATTGGGGCGGTGGCAGTGTGGGGAGCAGAAAGCAAATTTCAACCATTAGGGGCAGCACAAAGATCCTTTTCTACCCGTTTCTGATGATATACAATATTATTTCAGAATTGTTGAAATAACAGAATGCATGAATAAGTTTAATTATAAGGTAGGCATACACACACGTTTACAGCAAAAAAAAGTGATCTAGGGTGTACTTACCCTTTAACACAATGCAGGTTTGGCCATTTGCGGTCAGTAAACATTAATTTTACACAGATGAAAAATGTAACCTCTTTCAATTGGAATTATTACCCATATATACTAGAACAGCAGAGTAAATGAAAGCCTAAGTTGGTCTGACCGATTGAAATTCCTGGAACCTGAATACGGGACATTTATTTTTTAGGCATACATAGCTATTTCTGGCATAACTTGGCTTTCAGATAATAAATTGTCCTTCAATAGACATAAAATGTCTAATTAAGAACAATTATGTCTAATTAACCCTGCCTCTTAATTATTTAATTAGCTCAATCATATCTTGATCTGACATTTGTATAAGCGGGCAAGCGCCAGCTATAGCTGCAGACAGAAAGTGTATCCTAAAGATTCTACTGTGCTGCAGTTCAGGAGTGAACTAGTGTAGTTGATAGAGCTGTCATAAAACTAAAACTAAGGCTAATTTATTGGAACAAAAACCAGATGAGTTGTGCACCTCTAGTCTAAACAAATTAAAAACAAGATAACTATTTAAGTTTTTTGTGGTTAAATATAAAAAGCGCCAAATTGGTTTTCAACTTTGAGTGCCCTTTAATTCCATTAGAAAACCTCAGATCAGTGGTTCTCAAACTGGGTCCTGATGTAGGCTGCCACTGTGTATGCTGGTTTTAGTTCCAACCACAACTGCAATCCAATAATTTTAACAACTTGTTATTTTTTCTGAATTGGGTGCTCCTCAGGTTTAGAGGGATTGTTTCCCTCTTAAATTATGACAGAAATAGCTATGCAAGCCATCAAGATTAACAGTCCCATGTGCTTATTGTGCTAAATTGCAAACAATTACATAAAGAGATACAACTAACACAATGCAGGTTTGGTTTGTTACCATTTGATTTGTTTTTGAATTCTTAATTATCCACGTGTCCACACTTTCAACAATTAGGCTAGGAGCCAATTTATTCATTTGAGTCTTTAATTTGATCAGTTAAAACATTTTTAACCCATCTTTATGTAATCGTTTGGAATATAGCACAATGTACATGTGGGATTCTTATTATTTATGGAATGCATAGCCATTTCTGACATCATGTGGTTTATGAGGGCAAATAATCCAGCTAAACAGGAAAAGCGTAATTAAAAAAAAAATGAAAAAGCTTTTTTAAATTATGGGATTGTATCTGTGGTTGGAAATAAAACCCTCATACAAGCATACACAGTGGTACCCCAGGACCGAGTTTGACAACCACTTATGGGATATCATCCCCGCTCCGAACACACACACCGCACACATTTAAAAAGTATTCGCACTCATATCTAAAACGCGCGCGCACGCACACACACACAATCAGAATAACTGTAGGCTACGTTACTTCCATAAGAAAATATTTCAAATATTAGTAGCAGTAAGACTCCTATTCACGAGCATCAGTTCAGAACAGGCGCCGCGGACATCCACCGACTTCAATATCATCTGGATAGGCGGCCAAACACCGATTATTGTGCCGACGAATCCATTACATTACGCTGATTAATTGTGCAATACACGGCATACAGAAGCCAAACGTATGCCAGTAAACATGCCCAATATTGAGCTCCTCCGTATGCGGCTTGAAATCAACAACCAGAAAAGCGATTAGCTTCAGATGATATCAAGACCGCAGCTCTAGACACTCCTTGTAATCGATGCAGTAGCCAGCTAGATAGATACTCATTGCATTTAAACTTGCATCCAAAAACGATTCCAAAAAACCATGTAGCTAGCTAGCTAGCCAAGCATTAAGCTTCCGTTAAATACATCGATAATTGGCAAGGAATCGTATGCATCGGAATTGCAGCGTGTTGGGTTTAATTTACATTATTCAGCAGGCCAATCGTATAGGATGTCTTGTTTACTTGTGGAATTGTGCTGAACACGGACCCTCCTTCACAGCTTGACTAGCTTCACGTTCAAGAGGCAAACATTATACTCTCGCTGTGAAACGGGACAGCATGCATCGTTAAAAGAAACATTTTATGATGTGTTTCTCTTTTACACGTTTAACCTGTATGAACCAATGAAACCGATGACAGGCCACAACAAGTCAGCGTGCTAGCTAGTCGCTCGTATTGGTTGGGAGCTAAAGCTAGCAATATCAATACAGCAGAATGCTAGCCAGCTAACTGGTCGCATCCTCAGTTAGCCATCAAAACATTCGGCATTTTGTCTGTTACCAGCAAGCAGAAGGAAGCATTTTTCTCGTCGCTCTAGCTATCGAATATCTCATTTATCAAAGTGCCCCCATTATGATCCTATATTTTTGATATTCCAAAACATAAACCTCCAGTTACCTGCACATGATCCGCCATTTTGCTCCATTCATGCTCCTATCACTCCCCCTGAGATTGCGCATGCGCGCAAATGCCTAAATTCTATAAACCACTTGCGCAATTACCGGTCCGCATTTTCGACTAAAGGATGATACGAAACTTTTCTGAATATGACTGTCTATACGCTCCAACGTCAACAGCGGTTCTTTGTTTACATGGTTCTTAAAGGGAAACCGTCTCTCCTAGTGGCACGTCTCCAAATAATCCGCAATAACTGTAAATGGCATTGGGAAACCAAAATCTTGGGGGAAATTACCAATATCCATTTGCACAAAAAGTTAAATTTTTACTATTCATGTAATTTACATAATGGAAAAGTGACAATGTTTAGATTCTATAAATAATGAATAAAATGTATTGGACTTGAGAAGCAATAAGTAGCTACCACAGTAGGCTATAGCCTACCTAAAATAATCCTGAATTGCAAAAAGCTTTGTTGTTCCTTTCAGAATAAACTGTATTTGTGCATTTAAGCCTATGTCAATGCAATCCATTTGGAAATGCTGACAGTTGAACCTAATGTAGTCCTCACGACATTAACTGAAAGCCAAACTAATCCCTGGGCAGAGGGCACGTGTCACTGTCTCTCTGAGAGCATTGTTCTGCTGTATGGAATACAAACAAAAAGACCTTTGGAGCAACAACATTCTTAGTGGGAGCCACAGCTTTATTTTATGATTGTCCTAGAAGCAACAGAAACATGGGTGATTTTGAAAAATTTCACCAATATTTTAGCAAGAGCATTTACTTTTGTTACAATTTATTCAGATAGGCTTAGCTTTTGTGTGTTAGAACTTGAAATGAGGGCAAACAGTCAGGGTGTACACTTCCTTGATCGGGCAGACATGAATATCCAAGTTTTGGTCGCAGTTATCCCATGCAAACAAGTGCACATCAAAAATGCCAGTGTAAATCTAACACTGCCGGTGTACATTTAACACCCTATGATGTTGAGACTGTGGTCTCATATAAATACCCTAGGGTGTTAAATGTACATCACCATTTTTGCTGTGTAGCTACACTATGGTGTATTTCAGCATACTTAAAGCCGAATGAAAGTGTATATCATTATATTTCAAGTAGGCCCAAGTATACTATTTTTTTCACATGGGATCAGTGAAGTTATTCAGACAAAAATGTTGAAACAATTTTGGTATTAGCATTGCAACTTTTTGACATGGCTACATTTTTACAAGGGGCATTTATGCTAATTTAAATGCCAGCTAATCTGACAATTTTGGATACTGTTGCTTCATGGTTGCCCAGTCTGGCCAAGTAACTTGTATTGATTAAATACATTTGTGTGATTTGTTTTATATCGTTTACACTGCATTTAAAGCGAATATTACATATGGCCTTTTCGGAGTCAAATCAAAACATTCTTACTTTGAAGTTTGAACATAACCGTGTTACACCAGCAAAAGGAGGTGTACAGAAATTAAAATGTCCATTCCCCCACCCGCCTTTTCGTGCGCAACAAGCTACATTTTGATTCCATCTCTCGTGCTTTCGCCACACTTAGGCTACTCGTTACACATTTCTTGTATTTATTCATTTTAAATAACCACATGTACTATACACACTCACGTTATATTAGGCTACATATAGGCTACTACAAAAAGAAAACTATTTTTATAGATTTACACGAAATCCACAACAGGTTTGAAGACAGTCGTTTCATAAATGCACAATGAAACATCCACGTGTCTGTACATTTTTATACGTTGCTGCCATCTCGTGGCCATTGTGAAAAGCTACAATATAGCCTTCGTCTCGTATTTCTATCAAAACGTTTTAAAGAGTTCCTTACATAACACCCACATGAAGAACGTGCGCGAGCTACTATTATACACATACATTTAGAAAGGATAGGCTACTGTGTGTGAGATGATATACATGACTCGGTATGGATCTTAATATTTGGCAGCAGCAAATAGTTGGATAGGAGGAAACAGACTCGCAAAATAAAGCTGCCTGAAAAGGATATTAATATTAGCCCATTCATGAGGTTTGGCTCAGGCAGATGCTTCACAAGGCTGTTCTCAATCATTCCAGCTCAAGGTACAGAAAGGGCACCACTGGGGGGATGGGGATCAATGAGGGACGCGTGAGAGGCTGGAGAAACCAGAGACATCAAAGGCGCTGCGCTGCGCTTCGCTTCTGGCCGGCGGATTACTGCTTTCCTGCGGCTTTATTTTTTCTCAAATTTTGTGAATACCACAAGTAGCCTACCTCTACATTTAAGTTACTTCGTAGCTGCTCTCACTTCAACTGAATGCAGCGTCCCGACTCTTTTTATTGTTTTACAAGGAGAGGACGGGGGGCATAAGTGGAGCTAGGCTATAGGCAAGCACCTCTTTCAGCAAAAACTTTATGAGTGAAGACCAGACAGTTTGAAGCTCTCCTCACCAGATGACAACGGCACGGACAAAACCACTATTTGGAGACAATAAAAAAAGTGTTAGCTACTTAAGAGAAGATAATAAAACACAAGAGGATTGAGTTGGACATAGTAACCTGATACATTGATACGCTATTCGTCGTAGAGTGTTGCAAAATATTTGCATATCTATATTTGTTTATAGCCTACATAAAAAATAAAGAAATCGGGACATATAGTCTAGCTATCTGTCTAGCTATTGGTTATTAAAACAGTCACCATGTCATGGTGTAGAATACTTTTATTATTTTTAGTGCTGAGCCTGAGAAACAGTGAAAGCTTTCCAAATAACAAGATTGAAGACACAGATGAAGATGTCGAGCCAGCTGAGTTTGGCATTGTAGAAGATAAAATAGATAGCAAAAATGAGACTCTATGCGACCAGTGTTCACCGGAACTGTGTCCAGCGGCACTGGGCTGCAGAGCAGGGATAGTTTTGGATAGCTGTGGCTGTTGCTCCGAGTGCGGAAATTTGGAAGGACAGCCGTGTGATCTAGACTCCAGAAACAGTTTTTACGGTCTCTGTGGCTCGGATCTTCAGTGCAAAATCGACATCTCAGACCTTGGACTGGGAGAGGTCCCCGAGCCGCAGTGTTTTTGCAAATTTCAAGAGGCAGTATGTGGTTCGGACGGCAGAAGTTACATGAATATTTGTCAGTTTAAAGCAGCGGCTTATTCTACCGTAGGACTGAGTGTCCAGGGCAGCGGTCCGTGCCGAACAGGTATGTATGCTATATTGATAAAAAACAACAACAACAAAAAAAAAACAGATTAATTATTCAAACGTTCTTTAAATTGAAAACATAGAGCCAATAACTCATGTTTGGTACTGTGTATATCTTCGGAAAACATGAGTTACTAGTCTAACCGAATATTAAAGTAAAAACATCACAAACTAGATAAAAATGTTTTCGTTGGAGAATTCGTTGGATTCAATGGAATCATGCAATGATAAGTTTGTGTTTGCTACTTTTTTTGTCAATCGGCTACGCGTATATTGATAATTGAAAATTGAAGAAAAAAAAACAAAAACGGTGTGAAAACCGTCTCTGAATAGCTATTTCATGATTCTAAAGACTATCTAGAGTAGACTATCACCAAGAGAGGATCTGTTACTTAACTTGTACTTAAGACATTTTAGGCGCCTGTTCTGTTCTAAGTCTTATTTTCAGCTATTGAGAATATCTTTGTTTTCCCCCCAACGGTATCCTAAAAAACGTATTGCCCCCAATAAATGCGCAGACATAGCCTGCAGAGACACCCACTGAGAGGAACGCGCTTGTGATCTTGACTTGCAGAGGTGGAAAATCCAGGTTCAGAAAGTAAATGTCCTCCCCAGTATTTTGTTCCAATCACCTGGATCTTCAGCCGCGAGGTAGAACTAATTAGTGAAAACTTCTTTTGTGGTAGAAACATGGCAGGATTTTTACTTTCTGACCCATGGACTTTCCACCTCTGCTTGTATGTTTTAAGTTCCTTTCATTAAGGTCCCACCACATAACCTTGTAAACGTGACTGGCAGCACCGTGGCGTTCCTGTGCGAGGTCTTCGCATATCCAATGGCGTTAATTGAATGGAGGAAGGATGGCAATGACGTAATCCTCCCGGGAGACGACCCTCACATTTCTGTACAGGTGAATATTATTGAAACAGAGAATATGGATACGCAACACATTATGAAACTACATGCAATGGGAGGTTAGAAACATTTCATTAACGTTTTTCTTCGTCATATAATTAGGCCTACCTGAATTAGCACTGGCATTGAAATGATACAAAGGCTCAATCAGTAGCTAAATAATTATAGTGACCACCAGAGTTTCTAACTGAACTTCCATTGTTGAGCATGAGTAGGCTATCCACGGCAATAGATTGCCGTGTGGTAGGCTACATGGCTTGAGTTAGTGTGCATCTTTATCTGTCATTTAAGTTGGCATTTTTAGCTTTGCAGCATATTGTGTAAATGCCAATAATAGGGGCTTTGCTACTGAATAATTGGTAGCATGAGTCAGTTTTCTAAAAGGAAGGAGAAAAACGTTGAAAATACCCCACATGGGCCAGTGTAGAGGGAAGGAATGTCAAAAAGTTCAGATCATTTTTAAAAAGGCATATTAAACCCCTGGAAACACATCAAAACACGGGAAAGTGCTTCCTGGTCAGAAGCTACAATTCATTCTCACCATTACCCCATTCAATGACATAATATAATATATAAGAAAGTAGTGCTATTCTAGTACCAATGAGTCAAATATGAGTCCAGAAAGGCTTATTAGGAAGGCCAGGCTTATTAGAAAGGGTCTGTTCAGTTTACTCAATCAACTGAAAAGAACCAAGAAACTTTTTAATATTTCATGTTTTTATATCAAGATTAGGCCTTTTCAGGTGATTGAATAGGAACAGAACTGATTATGACAAACTGATTACTTACAGTTGACCTGAAATTCAGTGAATTATGTTATGGGAGCACAGCCATATTGTCTAGCTTTATATAGTTCCAGTCTTTTCACTACAAGGGACTTGGTGCCATATGGGAATGTTTTGTCTTTGTCTATGTTTTGAAAACATAATTACAATGTATGTAAAAATGTATGCCTATTTATATATTGCTTCCTAGCCACATGACCAGTCTTTAATCACATAACAAGCATACTGCCCTTCAAGTTTGGTGTAGAGAAACTATGTAGCTCGCTAGTTTGCTTTAGCCTTAAAGATTAATGTGATCCTTATGGCTACCTAAGCTGCATCAGGTCCATCAATAATGGGATAGTAATGGTGGGGTTGTCCCCTGGTGAATGGAGAGACTGTTTCTGTCTGTTATACATGTGCACTTTGTCAAAGCAGTTAGGCAGGAAAATGTAATACCCCTCATCGCAACATAAATCGCAGTTTACAATGATATTAATGTAAAATGGACGAGACAAATGATGTTGAAAAAAACAAATCAAGTTTAACATTTAAGTCTCAACGTCTTTTTACTACACTGTCTCCACATAAAGCAGTAGAACACTGGGAGACTTTGAATAAAATAACGTTCTAATCATTCCTTCTAAATCAATAGTAGTATACTGTATGACACTGAATACCACACACATAATTCTGTGGCCTGTAACAACTCAAATAAGTTAAGAGGCATTATTGAAATATAATTAGCTAATACATTTTGCTGTTCATAAGGAGTAAAACATAAAAATGATTGGTGCAGAATTTTACTGTATTTTTATCAACCCATGTAGTGTTGGGTCTTTGTTTGTGTGTGTCGATGTTGACCTTTCTCTGTGGTGTGCTGGCCAGTCACGAGGGGGTCCCCTAAAGTACGAGCTGTCCAGCTGGCTCCAGATTGAGGGCCTCACTCCAGGGGATGCAGGCTCTTACCGCTGTGTGTCCCATAATGCACTTGGCAGCGTCTCAGCATCGGCTGTGCTGGGAGCACTGGGGCCAGGTAGGACTAGTCAAATTATAAGAGTGAAATTATGAAGTCGAATTATAACCTCGGTTACCTTTCCTCCTTTACAGCTCCACATGCACACAAGCACGCATGCACACACACAACTTTGTATAAAAGATGTTATGTGGGGTCATTTGTGGGGTAGCTGAATTGTAAGAAAATACACAACCTTTTTTATCTCAGATTTTTTGTGGGTAATTCTGGTGGTACTTTCCAATACAGGTTTTAAACCTCACAAACTTTCACTTACCTCAGGCTCTAAAATGAGAAATTTCATCACAGATCGTTAATATTTAGAGATAAAATACTAGTCAATTGGGAGACATACAAAAGAACCCTGACGAAGGCACTGTGTGCCGAAACGTTGGTTCTATTTCTTATACCACATTGTAAATAAATTACAGGAGCATAAAGAGTGTGCGACTTGCTTTGTTTATTTATGCATCTTCTCCAGTTTGTCTGCACCTCGCTAAAGTTTTTTTGGGTGTGCATCTCCAGCTCGTATATTTCACATACAAAAGGTGACACAGAAAGTGTAAAAATCTTTATTTTACAATAGTTTTGTGTCGGTTGAAACTTTTGGGGTCGATTTGACCCCAAACATAAAGGACATCATAAAATGCGAACTTAATATGAGGATTAAGGACACAGTTGCATAACTTTTTGTATTGTATGTGCCCGTCCCTATAGTTAGAATGGGTAATGTAGCTACGTACACAGCAAATGAAAAGGACAAAATGTGACAGATGCAGTGCTTGATTAAATTTTTTTTTGTTTTCCAGATGAGATGTCTGCCTATTTAACGGAGAATATGACAGACATGTTTGGGTATGACCAGCCAAGAGAGTACGATGAAGACTACTATTGATCAGTTTGTCCTCACATCCTGAACCCAAAGAAGTGCAGTGTTTGTAGAAGGCAGTGTTCTGCTAAATTTAGCATTACTTCGGTTTGTCCAGAAAGTCACAGTTAAGTGAGCTGTAATTGTTTCATTGGACTGAGCCATTCAACTTAGAACCATTAACTGACTTCTGTACTATCCTTTAAGGAGAATGATGACGGAAAAGTCAGTTGATGTGGAAATACATTATAGGCATTTAGCAGACGCTCTTATCCTGAGCGATTTATCCAGGAAATCCACATGAAGTATTCTCATCAACTTAAGGGACTTGAACAGAATAATCTTGTAGTTTTGTCCATTATGGGGACATCATAACCACTCTGGTGTTTACATTAGTGTCACAGACCACAGGAGTACCGAGGCAATGAACGCCCTTCTGTTTCAAAGTGATCGTATCACAAACCCCTTGTGACTGTATACATAAAATTTGACTGCTTTTGAACTGGAAACTCATAGGACATTCCAAAATACAAGAATAGCATCTTGTAAGGAACCATTCCTGACTGAAGCCTACCGTCTCTCAAACATTTGAGGAAAACATTCCCCTCAGGATTTTTCCCTGGGTTTTCCTCTGGGAATACATGGAATTACTGACTGTATTGTATTTTAAGTGTCTGACTGAATTAATTTCCTCATATTGTAATGCATTTTAATGTTAGGTTTGCATTCCAATATACTGGATCTATTTTATGCGGACAGATGTGGTAGCAAGCCAAGCTCAGATAAGCAGAATAGCCCACAGATGGCTTTAATGTTTGGGAAAACTATATGACACAGTTATGAGTATAGTCGGAGTTTCCTGTCAAGGAAAGCTGTTCATCATATGCTCAGGTGACAAGCCAGTTCCTAAATCACTGACCCCTGGTCTTTCCTAACTCCCCCAAACACTCCTTTAATGAAATCCTGTTTGTCATCCTGCTTTTCAAAATGCCCTGCCACCTGGAATCAATGATATCCTTTGTGTTCTTCTGCCAACATGGTGCTCCTGTGCTTGGCATTTTTATGAGATCATTAGGAGCTATACCTAGTGCTAAATAACAAAAACAACCCCCAAACCGATAAGCCAGGTTTCTCTAATCATATTTCATTATTTTTTATTAATTTTGTTTTTGTATTTCAAGCATGTTTTACTGTTTTTTTTTCATGTCATATTTGTAAACAGATGCATAATTTCAGTTGTAAATACCGATAAAGCCAGTAATGTAAGTATTAGTGTGAGACAATGTAAGATGTGTGGCTTTTTGCCGGTAATGTCTGCAGTTAGTGCCAGAGAATATATGAAATAAAACCTGTAGTTATTACAGAATATTTAATCACGAGAGCTGCTCAAAAAAAAAAAAAAATTATTATTAAATTTCTTATTGAAAAATGTCTATTCTCTTTCGTTATTTGCTTCGGATTCTAAAACCTTTTCTCCATTAAAAAAAAAAAAGTGAAGTACAACGATGGGCTAAGTAATGTACATCTATTAGATGACATTCAGAGAAATGTTAAAATATGCAATAAAACAACGTTTTACTACAAACCGCCCCTGAGTAAGTTGGTGTGCAAGAGACTCCTCTGCAAAAACAAACTGCTAACGTAATTAGAGTGCACAGCATATTCTGCATAATCTAACCAAGAAAGTCTGTGGACCTCTGGCTTAGGCCTCCTCAGCAAGGAAATAACATAAATAGCATTTCATTCTTTCTGCTTTCTGTATGTGTATGTGTGTGTGTGTGTGTGTGTGTGTGTGTGTGTGTGTGAGAGTGTGTGTGTGTGCGAGCTTTAAGAGGCAGAGAACTGCTGTGGACTCTCACGGCACCCCATGGGTCAATAACTAGCGAGCGGCTGTTCTCAGATTCACGCGGCTGCTCATTTGTGCTCCCAGTGGTCCAGACGTGGAGAGAAATAATTAGAGAACTTCCAAAAGCTCAGAGGGGCATTGAGCTCCGTTTCTTTTTGTGAGGGCCTCATATCCTGTGCAGGAAAAGACATTACTGGTGAAGACGGAAACCAAAACAGTTTGAAATGAGTAGTTTGGGTCTGGGAGGCTTGGGCCTGCAGCTGCATTGGCCCTGACTGACAAGAGACTGAGAGCACCAAGTGGAAAACATAACATTCGTTCACGGGAGTCGACTGGGTGCAAACTGGAAACGTCAATGTGTCAGATTCTCTGTCTCTATGATCTGGTGTGGAAAAACAGAGGCCATTAAAATTCCATCTGTTTGGTGAATGATAGGAACTTGCAGAAGGTATGCTGGATTCTCGTAAGAAACACGCTGCCAGCACCTGGAAGCCATTGGGAAATACTTTACAGTCAAAGGAAACAGCTTGGAATTGGTGTAAATAATGGAAATTAATTCCAGCTTTGGTATCCACAAGTAGACAATTGGCACCTTTCTGTTTTTATATGAACAAATAATTATAAAAAAAATTCACAGTAATAATTGTAAATGAACATTTAGTGTTGAATGATGCAATGGGGGATAAACGAAACCAAACAAACAAAAAACTACATTCAGGACACGGGCAATTCTTCACTTCCCTTGTAATGTAATCCAGCATCAAGACAAAATCTAGTGAAAGCAGCAGCTGTGAACAGATGTAAACATGCCATCTGCTGGCCAAAATAGGTAAACACTGGAACAGTAGCTACTGTATGTTTAAATAGCGCTGAATGCAGTTCTTTTCCAAAGGCCATAAATAGCATGTTCCATATAATGTGGACATTCTTTGTGGATGATAATTTGATATGGGCGCAAGATAAAAATACTTCAGCTAAATTTTCTTAATTAAAGGTTACATAAATGCAGTTTAATCTCCAAATATGCTTGGCATGCCACAGTCAACATTGCTGTGGTTTGGTGACTTGGATTGTTGATCCTCATCGACAATTTTAGGCCAACCGTATGACGCCAGCACAGTACCTTCAGAAGATGAATTACAGCAGTCAAATGCAACGCTAATTACTGACAGCGACAGTAGTCTTTAATTACAACAATTAAAAATATACTAGAGAACAGCTTCACTATAAACCTCTGAAAAAGAATGGACATTTCCCTCTTATATTTAGTGCTTGAGATATATACAGCAGGAGAAAACATATTTTTGTTTTGGCTGTGTCACTGTGTCTATTCCCCATTACGTCCTCCAAGACTCTGTAATTCTGGCAGCAGAACCCAGAATTTGCCCATGTGGAAGCAATGTAGAATGGGGAACCACCATGCTGAAGGGAGACTGAGGAGGTTCCTAGGCTTGAGTCAGGCTCTAAGTTCCTGAGGCTAAATGTGTGTCTGAACCGGACACTTCTAAAACAACATCTGCACAGAAGTTCCCCATCTGTGGAACACACAATTCACCATGTGTCTCTTCATCAGGGGGGGGAAGGGGGGGGGGGGGACATGGTAGATAAAAAAATGTGGAATGAATCCAGAGGTGAGTCACTGAGTCAGGCTGCTTTTCAGATGCTCTATGAAAAGTGGGCCAAGGACCTGTTTTATAGGTCTGACCTCACTACATACAGTGTGTAGGGTATTTTACTAACAATAACACTTTGTGGATGTGGACTGTGGCATTTTCGCACTGCAGGGAATTCTCAAAACTGACTCACTATTACATTTTTGCCACAATGTTTTTTATAGCAACTGATATATATACTAACTATTTATATATATATATATATATATATATTTAAATGCCTGTGTGGGTGATGACTTGAATTCACAGCAAACAGGACAGCCAGGGCCAGATGCTAGAATCATAGACGGTTTCACCCAGGGGCTCTCACAGTGCTTTAGGGATGGCTTTCCACAAGGGTCTGTGCACAATGTCAAAAGGGCCCCATATGCATATCAAAAGCTCCTCTGTGTCACAAAGACACAGGACACAGCTTCAGAAGCTGAGCAGTCTCAGATCGACGAAGAGCAAAAGAGATAAAAACTAATTTTCTTTCCAAATACCGTGGTGTGGAAATAGGAGAGAATCTTTAGATTAAAAAAAATGGGGGGAAACAGAAAAAAACAGGAATAGAAACTTCAGCAACATCACCAGAGCTTATTATAATCTAACAAGTATTGTGACTGTGAACACATTATTCCTGCATAAAAGGATAACATTCTGTTGCTTAGCATTTGTAAGCGAAGGTCAATTCTGCCAGATCGCATCCAGCCTGTAAAGGATAAAAAAAACAGATAGGTTTTTGTCTTCAGCCTCCCTGTAAGATGTGCTTTGATTGTTTTTCTTTTTCTGCTTGACAAGAAAAGGGTCAACAAACAACTCACATGTGCAAGTCTCAATAGATGGTCTTGTTCTGAGTGGGAAACTAATTTCTCTCACTGAGAGTGCCCCGATTTTAGAATGACTGTGGTGGATGACAAATACACCCATTACAATGAGAATTATGTGTAGATAATGGACACATTGTCACAATAGGCCTGTCAGATGATCCCAGAACCCACAATCACTCAAGTGAAAGAGAAACAGATGCATAAAGGGCTGACACGTTCTCTGCATATATCCAGCCTTTATACATCATACAGACATGGCACATCATACAGACACAGATATGTTGTTTTATCATTTATATTATATGTTAACATAAAAGAATATGACAGCAAGACAATTGTGCCAAAAACGTTATTATTTTCTGGCAAGTCGAAATGTAATTTTCTCTCAACTGGAGTAAAGACCTGAATAAATATTATTATTGTTGGCATGAAAATATTTTACATTCTATTTAGAGACCTCTTTCCATAAAGCAAAGTAAAACAGATAAACTAAACAGCAATCACAGCTTTAACATGACTAATGAATCCTTTCGGACATACCACAAAATGGAAAAACTCAACACAAAAACTTGGGTGCCGTATATTGCCTAAAACATTTTTTCTTTTCATTAATTCCGGGTCGAGGTGCCTACAATTCAGGCCAGATAAGAAGCCGCAAGTGTCTGGCTTTCACACTGCACTTAAACACAAGGGACTGAAGCAGGTCTTTCATCATTCTCGAGGATAATGCTCATGTGTAAAAATCCAGTGACCCGGAAAGCAACACAAGAAGGGAAACAACAGAGTATTTGGCGCAGTCATCAATCTGTGACAACTATCCACGGCATGGATGACCACTCCAATTCAACGCTTTAAAAACGGGAAAGAATGAAGGTTTCTTTATCTGACTAGAGGAGTCTAATCAGTCTCCAATGTTGATACTTTGCTACAAGTAAGTGAATACCGATGGTTCTAATGAATTAGGTTTTCTCAATCCTGGCTTGTTCCGGCCACCTGAAAAGCTGCCACAAGATATGTGGATGAGCCATACCATTCACATTCATGCCTGTCTTAAGTCTCCAGCTATGATTAAATCCTGGAATTTTTGCCAAAAAAGAAAGAAAAACACACACACAACATGTTCAGTTAAAGAAACCGGATGCATGTCCATTGTAACTATTTTGTGTGGAGATGGCATGCAATGTTTTCAGGTATCATGTCAGTCATACTGTATCTTTATGGCTACCCATAATAATTTATCCCAGATTTTCTACCCACAATGCCTCACATTACAGACGTGCCTTTTTTCTCACCTTTCCAGTGTACAGCATAGCCTACCACCTAACAGTTTGTCTGTTGCCCTGCCAAAAAAATGGATATTATATAGGCAGAGTATATGGAATGTGCACTGCACATGGTATTCTCTACAAGGGAGAATACCATCTCATCGAAGATCAGACAGTTTATTTGGTCTTCCTTCAAATAGAATGATGTGGACATATTTGACCCTGTATTATACTCTCCTCTTCTGCCAATGATTATGTTCAATCAGTGTTTGGGTTCTGATGTAGTATGGAACTTATGTCTACATTATTTTAGTCTCAAAAATTTAAATCTCTAAAAACTGCTATATGTCATCCTAGGTTTTTTTGTGGAAAATAACAGCTTCTTGGAAATATAAATACAAAGTGAAATTCACATGACAATCTTAGTGAACATATACATTTGTTACTATCTGAAACACTACCTTGATACCACTTAATTCAGTCCCATGCTTTGGGTTGCATTGGCAAAGGATACAATCTACAGTAGATTCAGATCATAGAAAATGGTAAATTCCTTGTTTTGTAAAATGTGTTTTTCTACTTGTGGTATAAATATAACAAATAAATCAATGTTTCTTGGTTATTAAAATTCATTCGGATTCAAACCTTGGCTCTAATTGTCAAGACAGTGCATATATAAAAAAGAGACCCAAATAAAAATGTAACGTATTCTTACCCATCTGTTCAGTCACAAACGTATATCGTAGCTTTGTTATTGAGATGATTCAAATATCAATCCCTACTACGCCTCGATAACAAATGTTTGTTAGAACACACAGATGTGTCTGCTAACCTAACAGATTCCCTCCAAAGCCAAGGTGTATTGTGGGTATAAGCGGTGGTTGCTGAATGCACTTGGATGATGAACCAACATTCCATTAATGGAGATTGCTGCACACTTGAGTTGATTCGAAATCATGGAGGGCAGGGTGAGCACCATCTTTGTCCTCCACATGCACATCAAAGGATGTTAAAGCAACACTAAACCACAGAACCATTGCATTTTTTAATTTGTTCCTTACATTGTAATTTAGTGACTATTAAAATGAAGTGGACAAAATAGTCGTTGGAGAATAAAATTGTCCATTTCTCAATTTTTTTCATAATTTGGAATCCCAAAATGAGCCTCTTGAATCACCAATGTGCCACCCACAACCCCCACTAGGAGCACTAAAGTGCATGCACTCAGGCAACAGACACGCTCAGTAGACTGATGAGTTCACCCATGACAGTCTTACAGGAGAGTGTCTTTCACAGATGACAACTTGTAGCCTGTGGGCACCAGGAGGAAGTAATGTAATAGTAGCCTAAGAAAACCAGCAACATTCAGGTTCAAACCTGCGACTATGTAGGGCCTGGCTTGCGTTTGTGGTGAGTTCCTGTACAGGCTACGTTGCCCAGGCTGTTTTTATACTATAGTTTAATATGTTTTTAAATATGTTCTGCCACATTCTGATGCCATATTTCTGTTTACACATCAGATATTTATGTTGACAACACGTTCCATGCCATTTTGGCTACACATATCCACACACAGCTAGGACTTGACCCTTGAGAGGCACGTAACAATAACAGAGACTGTTTCTATTTATTTTTCTGGAGTAAAAAGCATGTCAATCATATGAATAAACCATTATCAAATAATCCCACAGTGACTGTCTAATGCTGGAACATTCTCTTTCTTCTTGTAAAGTTAGCTCGGCAAAAAATGATTCAGTAAAATCAATTCAGCAAAATCACTCATCATTTCAAAATATAGGCTACACTTAGGAGGTAAAACCATCTGTTATGTATATTATATTACATCCAAAAGTAGCAAACAAATGTCTGAGCTTTCTTGTGGTATGCTGGACAGATTAACGAAAGAGTAGACTACATTTATTTAAAAGCTTAATCCACAAAATCACCCAAAATGACTATTCCAGATGGAAATATCAGTGCATGTTGTCAGAAACACCCCTAAGACCTCCTAACTTATTACCTCTGATGCTATGAAATCTCGCATCACTAGAAGTCAGGTTCCAAGATAATTTTCTCTTTACTCAACCGTTGGAGACCACCAGCTGAGCTACACAGATCTCTTGTATGCCACCCACAAATGTGCAATTACCTCAGGCAAATGAGTATTCAAGGTGAGAACATCTGAATGTTACATTGTCCCTCACTGGCATATTACAAGTGAGTGGATGTGAGTGAACAAATCTGCATTTTTACTATTTAAATATAACCCTCAAAGCATGTTCCGGTAGCTGGCCAGGACCAAATTCGGCATTCATACTTTTATGAGGATGTTATATCAGTTGAAATGTATTTCTGGGATTTAAACCATTTCAACTGACAGTAGTAAATAAGAAGGGCTCTTCAGTGTGGATACTTGCAATAATAATGGCAAGGCACAGCACAGCACAGCACATCGTTTTAAACTGAGCAGGGACACTGCAGACGAGGAGTTATTATTGCACAATGAAATTGGAAAACACTGGTGTAGCCCTATAGGTGACCCTGTGGCCACCTGTGGTTCACACCTGGCCACAGTAATGACCAGGATTTGATTGCTCACTGTGTGTAGCACCTTCAGTATACCACAAAATGTATTGTACTATTGACAACTACCTCTTTTTTTGAAGTTATTAAAAAGCGGAAGATCCCATCAGAATGAAAAAAAAGATCCTTATTAGACAAGTACGTTTCGCCATAAACAAGCACATTTTGTCTCACTAAGAGCTTTGTAAGCACTGCCAGCCAGATTTTTTGGAATATAGGTTTTCACTTCAATTTGACCTGGAGAGCATGAAGGTAAACTCTGTGAGGCATTTCAAAGAGGAGACAGCCCTGCGGATAGGTTTCTGTTTGCCAACAGGAAGTTGCTAGGCTGGCGATTGCAGACAGAGGAAATGACATATGCGTAAAAGAAGGGTGTGTGCAGGACTCAATAGAGCACCATGCCTTTGGTCCAGTGCAGAAGACAGGGGGATCGAGTACCTCAAAACATTAAAACTGAGTGCATTGTACAAATTATAAATACATCTTAATACACATACACATACATACACCTATATGCAAAGCATGCATGCCATTGTATTTGGATAAATTTTATCCCAGCAAAAAGATTTGCCTTTAGTTAATAACAATCATGGAATCCATATTTTTAGCAACGTCCTCGTTGCTTAGAATCATATTCGGTTGCATTTTTGTCGTTTGTACAAAATGAGTGTGACGAAAATGATAGAGAGAGAAAGACAGAAGTCTTGCAAAAGCTGATGGAAAACGTAAAGAGGAACAGGATGCTATTTTCTGACCACAGGACTAGAACAGTGAGGTTGCAAAACCTAAAAATAATCACTCTGTGAAAATAACTGCCACAACTGGTATCAGAAGACGAAGCTCGGCATGGTCTACGTATTCTTAAGATCTAAGATCCTGAGAAAAGACACATTTAAGATACAGGGTTTAAATCAGAGCAATAAATGGCTTTTTATTCTATATTATTGACCATTGTTGTTTTAAAAAATAGTTAAATAAAAACGCCTAACTGTCAGGAGTCAGGAGGACACATAAAGGGATGGGGGTTGAAGGGATGAAGTGACACGAGAGAACATGGAGAGCATGATGTACAATTTATAGGATTGGAATGGATCTCATGATGGAGGGCTTACAGACTGGAGAGATGTTTTCTTCATGCTGCAGTTTGGATAGCCCAAATGCAATTTTAGGCCTGCAGTCCCCCCAATCAATTTGGGAGGGTGCATACTAGAATGTGTCCTCTAATGTGTTTGTGTAGCCAGTTGCCTAGTCTCTTCACTCTGTAAGCCACCAATGAGCAGATTGGGTGATGTTGTGACCAGTTATACAACACCGGCAGAACTCACAGCCATGGTTGCCATTGGCATGGTCTAAGTTCAGCCCAAAACTTATGGTTTATTGTGGTACATTACTGTACATTACCTAAGAATGGATGTGATTTACATATCTGCATTGTGTAACACTACACCTTTTACACACAGGTTTAGAATGAACTACAGTAGGAAACAAAATGCTAATTACATAGACCATTGATGACTAAAGTCTATAGGAGTCAGTCAAGGCTGGCTCAGTTTGGCACTTTTCCCACTAATTCATGGCATGACTTCATGCAGTTATAAAAGCAAAGATCCAGGTAGACCTTTATATGTCAGAGAAAGGTGACGGGTGGGTGCACTGGGACAGCTGATAACTGAAATGCTTGCCACTGAAACGCCGTGTGATATTGTGTAGGTTGGGAACTGAACCATAGATTCACACTAAGGCCATTGAGGACATATTACAAAAATAGAATGGCGGACCATAAGCGACGGTCGTGGTTTTCAAACAAAGGTGAGCCCGCAAACGCAAGCACACGCGTACACATACACACTGTGCTGATTTTTTAGCGTAAGCAGGCGGAGTTGAACGGCAGTGCAGAGTGCACAGGAAGTCATTATGACAGGGAACTTGGGGGCCTTTGCGTCACTTGCAGGCACCGCAGCCTCAGATCGCTGTGCTGCAGGGTTACGGACGGCTCAACGGAGCCAGCGGAGGAGAAATCCCGGGAGAGGCCAGTTCGATCACCATGGACGAGGACGTCAGGAAGAAGGGAATACTGTACATTCAGCAGCAGAGGTTTGGGAAGGTAACAAAAAAAAGCGACGCCTCTGACACACTGTAGTCCAGGTTGATTTGCTTCAAAGGTCAGCGTATGTCTATTCTACAAGGACCAATCAGTATTTTATATTACAATCACCCTGTAATGGGTACTTAAAAGGATACTTCATTTTCTGGTGTTTTTTTGTTGGTAGATTTAGTTTTAGTTTGGGCAGTTTCAGTTTTAGTGTATTCTTTTGACTGGCCTAGATAGGCTTTTGTTTTAGAAAGAAGTTTGTCATCACCTGCTGGCTTCACAATGGCTGCTATCGGGCATTTGGGGGTTTGTGGTCTAAATAAAAAAAATACACTTCAAGTAACTCCAAAGCAGCTTATACAGAGATGTTAAGTCTCCAAGAGCTGTATATACAATTCATTGTATAGCATTTACTCACGACTATAAACATAAATATGGTTTTATTTTGCGCTGGTATTTTTCGCTCTCAGGTTGCATGCACCATAAGAAATATTTCTGTCCAAAAATAATATTAAACATAATTGGGCAATATACACGAGTACAACCCCTAGAGGCCTTCGACAACTAACCCCCGAATGCCTGTTAGCAGCCATTGCAAAGCCAGAAAATATCTAAAATATCCTAAAACGGTCTGGGCCAAGACAAATCATACCCTAAAACTGAAACAATAAGATAGGAAGAACCCCTGAAAGTTAACCGTCTCTTTAAATGGAGCTTGAACTTTTAAAAAGTCAATAAGTACGCTGTTTGAAAGTGAATGTCAGAGCATGTGAAGAGCAGACCAATCAATGACTCTCACAAAGCTGAGTTTTAAGTACTTGTTATGCGTTGTCTAAACAAAACACTTTCCCTGAGGTTAATTCTTGTAAAGATGTGTCCCACCTTAAAGTGGCATTTAAGATCATGATGAATTCTTAATAATGCTATAGGGACAATTTGTCCTCCACGACAATGTATCACTGACCTGAGATCAATAATCTCCTGGGAGCTCAGTGCTCTTTTACCTTTACGGAGTCTTTAATGTAAACAATCAGAGGCATCCTGAAGCTGTTCAATCTGAATAAAATATTTTACTGACAAAAAAAACAGACATGGAAAATGTATTAACAACTTTACACAGGTGGCAGCAACTTATTTAGTGTTGTTTCTGTTAAAATGACCGAATTATTTGGACGCATCCTTCAAAACATTGTTCTGAGATTCTTCCCATGTGACTAAACAATGACAAAAGGATATGAAACTATAGGCCATAGATCATAGTCCAAGCATCACAATGCAATGGTTTGTTTGGAGTTTTATGGTATATTGAGTCATAATGGTTGCAGGTGCTGGAAGCATACCTTCCACATTTATCAGGAAATATAACTCATAAAAAATAACATTTTATTTCACAGTATAAAAGTAACTTCTATTTCTTGTTTGGTAAAGACCACATACTCTTATATTACTAAAACATATTTAAATGTTGCATATTAAAATACATGCAGTTTCTAAAACATTTTGTCCTATAAGTCTATGTTGACACAAAGTTACATTTGTTCTTCTTTTTCTGGCTGTATTTACATTTTCACCAAATTAATTTGCAAATGAAGCCCGGTCATCTGGAATATTTTAATCACTTATTTTATCAAGTTGAACATTTGTAAATTGTTGTTTAAAAAAAGGCTTTACAAATAAACACACTCCCATGCATTTTTCATTGATGTTTGGAAAACAATGTTAAGTATACCCACTTGGGATTTTCATGAAATTAGCCTGCCGACATTTTCACTATAAACTTAGCTAATTGGACAAAAACAGCCTCAACAAGAAACCTCATTAAAATACAGCCGATATATAAAAATAAATAGGTTGACTAAATGGCAGAAAATTGATTTTCATGAGAAGTAACTTGTAATGAGATATGTCACCCTTTCAAATATTGCACATTTTCTAACAAGAAAGCTATGAGTGCTTAAACAAATGAGTGGCAGCTTTGAACAAGGCTTTGTGTGTGTGTGTTTGTGTGTGTGTGTGTGTGTGTGTGTATACATTGTAAGCAACTACTAGGAACTAGCTGTGAGCTAACAGCCCCTACACGCAAACCATCTTGCTGTATAACTATACATGAAAAACATTCACTACCAAGAGCAAGAGGACAACATCATGACAGTTCATCTGATTACAGAATATGGCATTGCAGACACTGACCGTAACAACAGCTCATTTAGATACGCAGCTTCAATATTAGCAACATTTGCTCTAATTATAAGTACTTCTGATGGAAATTGTCTGTGATGGCAAGAGACAAGCTTGATAGCTGAGCAGTTTAATGTCACCGTGACATTTGTAAGAGCTAGATGTAAAAGGAAAAAAAAAGAAAATCATTAATCCGTCTGACGTGGCATTTGTAAGTCGATGTTGGGCATTTTGTGTAAATATTACACTCGGGTCATGGTTACTCCACGGAGTCAGAGCCTGTTGCCTTTCTTCCTTGTCATGGTCTTGTGGAAGATCACTTAAAGTAACTGAGAAACATTCCCAGCAAGCTTTCATGAAAATACCATTAGGCGGAAAAGTGGTCCGAGTGGTTATTGTTTTTTTATTAGCTTCTGAATGCAATCTTCAGAGGACAGAGAGCTTCTGTGACATTAGAGATCACAGGCAGTGGTGAAAAGGCTGTTGAAAAAGAAGCCAAAAGGTTGGATCAGGTGTTAACTGCAGGGTAGCAGGGCTTCTTGTAAAATTCCTTTCCCCTGTGCTTTTTGAAACACACCACAGACTCTTGGCAGACTCATGTTTTTCTAAATGGTAGCAATGCAAAAACATGTAATTCTCATTTAGTACATAACAAACATTGAGCAGGTGAACACTTTTGGTTTTGTTCCATTTGGTGAGAATTCTTAAATGTGAAACAGATTTTCAGCGCAGAGCAGAGAGCCGCACTTACTCAAAAGGTGATTGAAGACAATTTCTGAGAAAGAAAGAGATTTGCTAGGACATTCAAATGTGCTGTTTGTTCCATTCAAGGTAACATTTGGAAAATCCATTTGCAGTATTCATAACAATAGGCCTTGTTCGGTTATGAAGAGAATTCAATGCTGACATAAATAACCCTATTCTGACACTGGCTTCAGGAAATCGACTCAATTAATTTTATTTTAATTTGGTGTGTCAACACCATTTATCATGTAAGAACATATAAAGTTTATATAAAGTTACACAATATCATAGGAATTTACTTTCACACAATTGCACCTATATTTTAGAATCTCTGTTTAGACCCCATACAATTATAATATTGCGTTTACGACCTACGTTTGCTACCCAACTATATAACTATGCATATATCAGTTACCAGACCAGAATAAAATGTATGAAAAACAGAAATGTGTTATTATTACCTTTACATAGTACTAGGACTGTCATCTTCCATCAATTTCTACTCTAAATATTATCATTGCACATATACATCTTTATCCATAATTTTTATGAACCATTATTAGAAGTATTGCCTGCCATATATTTGGATTTATTGGAATTGAACTGTCCTGAACTTAAATTGATATGAACGTCAAGGGCAAGGCCCATCAATACTGCCTCTGACTCTCATACTGAAGCGCCCTCTTCTCCCCTGTAGAAATGGAAGAAGGTGTGGTCGGTCATCTACAGAGAGAGCACCTGCTCCATCTCCCGGATGGAGTTCTTTGAGTGTAAAGACAGTGTGACCAGCATGGACAAGGCTGACAAGACCCTCCGCAAGCAGGAGCATAAGAAGGTGATCAAGCTGAGCGACTGCATCCGGGTGTCAGAGGTGGAGATGGAGGGCTGTCCCAAGGACTGCGGCCCCTTCCTGGTGGAGACCACCGAGAAGCTCTTTGTGTTTGCGGCAGACAACTTTGAGCTGGAGGACTGGACCCAGACGCTTTGCGAGATCGCTTTCCCTGTAAGTTAACACGACTCTTCTGGCTGTTTACTATAGCGGCAATGTGCTGCACACTTGCAAAGATCTGTTTTCATGTTATTTGTCACTGAAATCAGGTCACACACTCAGCTAAAATAGCAACGTTGATGCTAAATAGAAACAAGATCACTGCCATCATAGCATACCAGTTGCCATTTTTCTAGTGTGAATCGATGCTTAGCATATATACTGTGTATAACAAACACACACACACACACACACACACACACACACACACACACACACACACACACATACACACAGTTTCATAATTACAAATACAGGAATAGTTACCCCACGGTGAGCGTAAAAAGGAAGCTTGTGTGACCTCGCTCTCTGCTGACCTGGGGCTCACAGGAGGTGAGAGACATGGGACCGGCACGGGTGCCCCTCCTCTCCCACCCCAGCACTAAAATGCTCAGCGTAAGATGACTCTAACACAGCATGAGTCATGGCCCCCCTGTCCCACGGTCAGCCTACAAGCCCTAAAATAGACATTCCTTAGCAACGCTTAACATTCACCTTGGGAAACAAAACACACAGAATCTGTTGTAATATTTAAGGAGCAATACTCTGGGCTTTAGAGCAATGGGGGGATGGGGTTGACCCCTGGGAACGGCCCGCTCATGTATCGAATTGTCAGCATGAATTTTCCAAAAAGGAAGCACGGACTGTTGGACACTGGCCTCAGAGGCAGACTGCATTTTCAGCTGTTCTCCTTTGTGTAATTATAAAAAATGAAATGAATTAAAGAACCGCGCAGCCCTTAGAGGCACAGACTGTCTAATACAAGAACCCGTTTCTGAGCACTTTACGCACACAACGAGGCGGGGTGGCAGGATTGTAAAAGCTCTCCGATTGAGCTCACGTTATTTACTGTCGCAGTTGAGTTTTACGGGTTTTTTTTTTTGTTAAACAGAAGAGGTCTTTAAAAAAAATCACAGTCAGGTTTGTAGTTTATGGTGCATCACGTGACCCTTTTCCAGGGCTGAAAATCGAGGGGACATAAAGTATGTCCAGTATTTTGCTCCAATCACCTGGATTTGCTAATTAACATAATTATTCAGTGAGAAGGTAGAACTAATTAGTGAACTCAGCAGGCTGAGTCCATGGGTGGAAGAAACACATGGTAGGACTTTTACTTTATGTCCCCTGGATTTCCACCTCTGCCCTTTTCAGCCAAATGCAAACCCAAGCCTAGGCATGTCAGAGTATACCTATTGGCGGCTGGTCTTTTGAGTTAGCTTGTATACAGTTGGCTGAGAGATGCACACTGTTATTTTTTACCTGTGATACCACAAAAGCCAGACATTGCTAAATGGTTTTTGATGCTAAATTACCTTGATTGTTATGGGAGGCAGTAAACATTTATAACAGATTTTAACTTGGCAGACAGGACTTTCTTAGAATCCATGCTTTATGAATTCCCTCTGCTTGTGGGAATCCATGGAGCAAGCGGCATTCTTTGCTCTTGTCCTCATGAGGCACAGGTTGGTTCTGTAGGATTCTGTAACAGACTCAATTCATCTGAGATACATTCAAATTAATCTTTTGACCATGTGATGCAGGGACATGAAAATACTCATACACAATGAAATATGAATTATCACTGCTGACCAGTGGTCTGGATTTCTGAAATATTTGCTGCGCTTTCTTCTAACCAATAACCCTGCCTGAAATGCTCCAATGAGATAATTAGCTTCATACATTTTACCAGATATATTTGATAGCCAAAATATGTGCGTGCTGTATTTCTCTATCCAGTTCTTACGAAAGTATTACAAAGAAATGAGACAGCATATAATGACCAACCCTGTTGTACACTGGAGTAAACCGTTTCACCATAAGCCTGTCTTGAGCTGTGATGTATCATTTTTTATATAAAAACCTAAGCTGAGCTCAGAGTACAAAGAAACCAAAGCACTCAAACACACACACACACACACGCACACACACACACACACACACACACACACACACACACAAGCACAAGCACACACACACACACACACACACACACACACACACACACACAAAGGGTACTCCAGGTACTTACAGTAATATGACAGCCCTGCTGTGGACAGACTAGCTAGAATACCCTGAACTGCCATATTGCTCAATGAGGTGGTAAATGTGTCAGAACATTCCCTGTCATGACTGCAATGTCTTGATTTGAGAGTAAGACTGTGCCCGGAAAGAAACACTTGTACAGCAGTGCTGCATATGTTTTGTATGGTGGAATTAAGCTGTAGTGATTTCAAACCTTTGAAATGACTTTAGGACAATCTCAAACCAGAGCCAACATGCAGGCCTGTAAGGTCATTTCAAAAAGGCAGGACAAAAAGTGTAACTTCCTGACATCCCAATCAGTCATGGGGTTGAAATAATTCAAACACTTCTATATTGGGAGGCTTACCTGTTTTGCAGTATGTGTTACTTTTAGAATGAGCTCAGTTAAGTTTATTTTTAATATTGACAGAGTCCCATTTCTTAAAACGTGCATATTTTAGCATGCATTTTTAAAACAATAAATTGAAAAGCTGATTTACAATGTTCACATATCCCATTGTACGGTAGGCTATAGGTCTGAATATATAGCATAGACCAGTGTTTTTCAACCTTTTTTGAGCCAAGGCACATTTTTTACATAAAAAAAATCCTGAGTCACACCACCAACCAAAAGTGTTACTAATTAAGTGAAGTTAATAGGATAAGATAATTTCCCACGGCACACCTGGCGATCTCTCACGGCACACTAGTGTGCCGCGGCACAGTGGTTGAAAATCACTGGCATAGACATTCACCATATACCAGATGCATGATGAAACTATAAATAACAATGTGGTTATCGCTCTAATGACGATGTGACCAAATAACTCAACTCTACAGCTATGCAATCTCATTATGGTAGCTGTGAACAGAACCTGCTTCTCCTTTTTTTTTTACCTGTACAATCAGAGCGTTTATAGTGGCATGTGGTGGACTAATCTGGTTGGATCCAACAAACCTCAGATTAGACCTATCTCTTTACTGAGTGATGATACTAAAGATGACATCTTAAGTCCTGATCTCAATTCTACTCTGTATTCCAAACCACAAAGGAATACACGGCTGAATGGTCACCTTAGCCAGGGAGAATTTTCCATTTGGGACCCAACCTTTGGCGTCGATGGACAGAAACGTGCCATTGTGGTTAGCTGACGGCTAGCATTTCTGACCCCATGCAGATGAACTGGAGTGAGCACGGGAACGCCAAGCGCGGCAGTTTCCAGAGGGGGCACTCAAGAGGGGACCCAGAAGAGTCCGCCATGGAGGAGAACTCTCTGTACAGCAGAGGAGAACAAGGTAAGAAAACATGGTTATTCATGAATGGCGCCTGACAAATAGTACTTGTAGCATTTGCAAATGTTAAGCAATCAGATAAAGAAATGTTTGTCCTACAACACCACACAGATACACAGGCAACTGCATTGTCCAACTAGTACATTATATTAAAGTCACTTAGCCAATGCTCACATCCAGAGCGACTCAACCCTTTGACTGAATTCAATGGGTGACTTGGTGTACAGAGCCAGGGATGCATGTACATTTAAGGATTTCATCTAAACAGGCATTAGTGTATTGAATGGGCATAAGCTGTCACAGTAGAGGGTTTGATCGCAGTGGGCCTCACACACAGTGATGGCACAGCCTCCCGCGTCGTCTCTTTCTGTCGCTCTGGCTCTGTCTTTGGCTCCTTGCTTCACTGCCTGGGAACAGCGCCACACTGTCTCTCGCTGTAAATATTGAAGACCGCCTGGGGAACTGTGTGTGCGTTGGGAGGACACAGAAGGCGGTTGTAATGAGCCGGAGGCAGGATGAGCGTGTGAGGTGTGTGAAAACTGCGACAGGCCAGAGCCCGTGGGCTAGAGAGGAAACGGAGCCCTCTCTGTGCAGAGAGCGGTTCAGCTCCAGGGCCCCAGCTTCTGTATGAACACCCCTCCCCCCCCCACACACACATGCGCACACACACAAACAAGATAGCTGAGGACCCGGGTGACCGGCCTCCACAGTCATGGCACATCAAGGAGACCCACCGGCAGTAAAACAGAGCAAAACATAAAAAGAAGACGGAAGAACGGGCCCTCAGTCACCAGTACTCATCGCTCGTTTCAATTGAAACTTTATGAAATATTAAGTGACGGGGACACAGCGTCACAATGAAAAGGCAAAGGGATTGCTGCCCTGGGTACCTCGTGCTCTGTTTCTGCGAGCTGTGGAAGCGATGCCCTTTCTGAGGAGACCCCCCTCTTTTCCCCACTGCTTCGGGGTGATGAAGCATGAGTGGCACCCCTCTCTACACCCCCAGAAATTATTAAGTAACAAACTCTTAATTCGCCTAAAATAATTGCATTGTGAAGAAGTGTATAGGAAAAACTTTTATTTATCTCTGTGATCCACGATATTACACAGCGAGGATGCATTCGTAAAGCATATCCAATGCCACTTGTTATATACAGTATACAGGTGCAGCTCAAAAAATTAGAATATCGTGAAAAAGTTCAATATTTTTTGTCACTCATTTCAGAAAGTGAAACTCATATATTATATAGATTCATTACACATAGAGTGAAATATTTCAAGCCTTTATTTCTTGTCATTTTCATGATTATGGCTTACAGCTAATGAAAACCCAAATTCAGTGTCTCAGAAAATTAGAATATTGTGAAAAAGTTCAATATTGGAAACTCATGGTGTCACACTCTAATCAGCTAATTAACTCAAAACACCTGCAAAGGTTTCCTGAGCCTTTAAATGGTTTCTCAGTCTGGTTCAGTAGGCTACACAATCATGGGGAAGACTGCTGACTTGACAGATGTCCAGAAGACAGTCATTGACACCCTCCACAAGGAGGGTAAGCCACAAAAGGTCATTGCTAAAGAAGCTGGTTGTTCACAGAGTGCTGTATCCAAGCATATTCATAGAAAGTTGAGTGGAAGGAAAAAGTGTGGTAGGAAAAGGTGCACAAGCAACAGGGATAACCACAGCCTTGAGAGGATTGTCAAGCAAAATCCATTCAAGAATTTGTGGGAGCTTCACAAGGAGTGGACTGAGGCTGGAGTCCAAAGTCCACTTTTCAGGTGAAAGTAAATTTAGCATTTCATTTGGAAATCAAGGTCCCAGAGTCTGGAGGAAGAGTGGAGAGGCACAAATTCCATGTTGCTTGAAGTCCAGTTTGAAGTTTCCACAGTCAGTGATGATTTGGGGTGCCATGTCCACTGTGTTTTCTGAAGTCCACAGTCATCTACCAGGAAATTTTAGAGCACTTCATGCTTCCTTCTGCTGACAAGCTTTATGGAGATGCTGATTTCATTTACCAGCAGGACTTGGCACCTGCCCACACTGCCAAAAGTACCAAAAGCTGGTTCAATGACCATGGTATTACTGTGCTTGATTGGCCAGCAAACTCGCCTGACCTGAACCCCATAGAGAATCTATGGGGTATTGTCAAGAGGAAGATGAGAGACACCAGACCCAACAATGCAGATGACCTGAAGGCCGCTATCAAAGCAACCTGGGCTTCCATTACACCTCAGCAGTGCCACAGGCTGATCGCCTCCATGCCACGCCGCATTGATGCAGTAATTCATGCAAAAGGAGCCCCAACCAAGTATTGAGTGCATAGAAATGAACATACTTTTCAGAAGGCTAACATTTCTGTTTAAAATATCCTTTTTTATTGATCTTATGTAATATTCAAATTTTCTGAGACACTGAATTTGGGTTTTCATTAGCTGTAAGCCATAATCATCAAAATTACAAGAAATAAAGGCTTGAAATATTTCACTCTATGTGTAATGAATCTATATAATATATGAGTTTCACTTTCTGACATGAGTGACAAAAAATATTGAACTTTTTCACGATATTCAAATTTTTTGAGCTGCACCTGTATACAGCGCCCTCCACTATTATTGGCACCCCTGGTAAAGATGAGTAAAAAGGGTTATAAAAAAATTCACCATTTGGTGAATTAGCTTAACATCACACTGAAAAAATTAGAAAATCCAACCTTTAATTGAAATAAATGTATTATGAGAATAAAATCCCTCATCAAGAAATAATAATTTTTAACAAAACCACGTGTGCCACAATTATTGCCACTTCTGCATTTATATATAGAATAAAGTAATCATTTTTTATATTTGGTTGCATATCCTTTGCATGCCACGACTTCCTCATGTCTGTGACACAACAACATCAAAAAACTCTTGATATCTTATTTTCTGGTACTCTTACAAGTGATACAATAATGTATCTGCATTTGAATGGATCTCTATGGGAATTGGGAGGTGGGACTAGATTTAGCTGTAAATTATGCTGGAACCGTATAGAATACATGGTTGGTAAAATGCAGTAGATGTGGATGGATCACTTTAAGGGTTGTTTCTCCTGACAAATTTTCCTGTATGGAAAAATAAGTCAGGAGAAGAAACACTTAAAGGGATCCATCCATATCCCTTGCATATCTGGCAGCAGAGTGATAGTTTGAGGCTTGTTTGATACGTCAAACCCTAAAGTGTACCCCAAAAAGCCATTTAGCCAACCATGTGTTCCATACTGTTCCAATGTAATTTACAGCAAAATCTAGTCCCACCCCCCAATTCCCATAGAGATCTATTCAAATGCAGAGACGTTATAGTATCGCTTGTAAAAGTACCATAAAATAAGATATGTTTTGATGTTGTTGGGTCACAGATATCAGGAAGTCATGGCATGCAAAGGATATGCGACCAAATATTAAAAATGATTATTTTATTCTATATATAAATGCAGGGGTGCCAATAATTGTGGCACATGTGGTTTTGTTAAAATTATTATTTTTTGATGAGGGATTTTTTTCTCTCATAATACATTTACTTCCATTAAAGGTTGGATTTTCTCATTTTTTCAGTGTGACGTTAAGCTAATTCATCAAACAGTGAATTTTTTATAACCCTTTTTACTCATCTTTACCAGGGGTGCCAATAATAGTGGAGGGCACTGTATATGCCATTCTCTCTTACAGTGTGAATACTGTTAAAAATGTTTCATAAAGGTTCTCAAGAGTGACAGAGCTAATTTTGTCAACAGGTGGAACTACATTTTGACACGGTTAGCTAATTGTAGTGTTTTAAATGGTTGAAGAGGCTCAATATTAAATGGATGCACATGGATACAGGCATTGTGAGCCTGAAGTGAAGTAGGGGCCTCACTTAGACATAATATTCATCGACTTCATTTTAAAGAAGATCACGACTCAGGGCCACTTCCCCTTTTCTGTCGTTCACATACTATGCAGTGGAAAATGTTTCTGCCCTGTGGCTTGCTTTTCCTGTCATGCGGTTGTGAATGATCATACCAGTGTCCTCCTAACCCTTCAGACTGCCCAGTTATCGCTCAAATATACTGCATCCTGCTTGCATCTAACACATCTGCAAAACTGTCAGTTTTTTTCTTTTGCATAAAACAGGCTCATGCTCAATCTATTTTTAAAGCTGTATTGGACACTGTTGCTGTCTTAAGGCAATGTTATACGCTCCATGAAGCTCTTCGGCTCGTTTTTTTTTTACCCAGTCATTTAACAGTGGGAACTGATTGCATATGCCAAAGTACGAGTTCTTGTGCTAAAAGTTCTCCTACATGTGGCAGGCCGGCGTCGTAAAAAGCAGACATTTCCGTACCGAAATTAAAATAGGTTTAAAGCATTTCTCGCATGCAACTTCACCACAATAGATTGTCTCTCGGTTAGAGCAACCCCTTGAACACACACAATATGTCGCCGCCTTTGGGGAACCCTATAAAAATCTTTAAATGTTTATTCCCAGCTTCCCTTTTCTCATGCTGGTAAAAGGCTCATGTGGAAGATGGCTGCCTCTCTGTGTGGGGCTGTATGTATAGCAGATGAGAGCCCTGTGAAAACTCAGCCAGCTTCTCAAGCTTGAGGGGCAAAAAGTAATTATTCACAATCGATGCATCTGATCTCAATTAAGTGTGCCACAGTTATTACCACGTTTCCGTAATCAATAATCGCACAGCTACCCTTTGGCCATTGTAAATATGTAGAGTTTGATAAACATGTGGCTGAGATATCTTTTGTATTATTGAGTTGTAATCTCAATCACATGTCACAGTGTATACAAAGGAAATTGATGGGCCTTTTATTTTTGCTGGTCTCCAATGACTCCAATAAATCTAATCCAGCAGGACTACAAAGGACTAGCCATGCCGTAGTTATATAAAGTTAGAGAAAGTTGTGAAATATTAAGCTCTCATTATTTTTGGGGATCTCATCTAAAGATTTTTAAAATTATTTAAAGAGTTCATTTGAAGAGTAGAAAATGAGAGAGATAATGAGAGAAACTTTAAATTGTCAAGAACTGCCAAAAAAATTCAGTCTCATAACATTCAACTGTTCCATCATAACCTGTCCACCGTTAATATGGGAGGATACATGAGCTGAAGGGTGATACCAGAAAGAAACAACACCGCTTGACTCGCCTTTTCTCTCCTAGACGAATCCAACAATCACCTGAATGCAGCCAAAAATGTCGATACATTTCTCACTCTCTTACTCTCTTTCTCTCCCTCTCTCTCTGTCCATTTCACACGTACATCCACTAACACTCACTGAAACCCTGGGAAGCAGCTGAAACCGAATCAAACACAACGTGCGCGAAGCCCACAGATATAAACTCCAGGGTGCGATGTTGTCCACGGAGAAAAAACAACGTTGTCTTGCTCTGTGGAACCGCATTTGGCAGATCACTTAGAAAGTGCATTATACAGCCACATGCACAACACAAGGCCGTGCCGTAAGGGGCCTAAGAGAGAGAGAGCCTTCCCTCGACATCTGTTAGCAGAGAAGAAACCTGCTCCAATCTACCCCATTATGAGCAGGGGTTCAGGATCACAGTCTTGGCAACAACAAAAAACCGCTAACAATTACCTTAATTTAATTATCAAGGTAGATCTTAACACACATAAAAAGGGTGGGACTTGTTGTGTTTCAGGCCCTACAGGTATATATTTGTATAAAATCAGAAAAGAGCTTTACAAAAAGGTTTTAAATCGAGCTCAGGGGCGTTCCATTCTGGGACAGCATGGGGACATGCTATTGCCTTTCTGCTTCAAGAAAGCTGAAGGCAGATCTGACTGCTTTTTAGCTGGGTTGCCTAGTTTGGAGTTGCTGATCTTCTCAGCTATCCACTGGTCCACCACCTGCTGCGGGATTTGATTGGATGAGACAGTGTGCTCCATTCAAATCTCTCAGACCTTGGAATATTGCGCGGCCACACAAGCATGCTCATCTTCTCCACTCCCCCATGGTTCAGAATCTCCAACCCTGCCTGCTGGAGAGGTTGGGCTGGGTGTGTTAAAGGATAACACCTCACCAAAGAAGACACAGTGTGTGAGCCAGCATGGGAATGTGCATTTCAGTCAGACACCCTGCTGCACATCACAGGTGAATCATTAGAAAAAAACCAATAGTGCAAATACCACTCAGCCGTACCATTTCCACAACTGACACTTCCTGAGTGCTTTGTGCCTGGCAGGGCTGGAGAGATTTTTTGCGTAGAAAGTCAGTCCACAATGTTTTAAAGAAGCTAGGGCATCTGAGGTTGGTGTGCCATACGGCTCTTGTGCGTTTAGTAAAAAAATATTTACAAATTAAAAAAAGTTGAGATGAGCACAACAAAGACCCAAGCACCTGTTTACACTCAACCCCAGTAGCAGAGAGGCGAAACCACACACGGAAGTCACCTGGTCTATTTTCTGCACTGCACAGTTCTATTATAGCGCTTCGATTCTACAGGAAGGAAATAGGCTTTTCTATCTTTTTTTTGTCTGTTGAGGGAAGGCGGAGAGATCAAATTAACTTACGCAGCTGCAACAGGGGATTGTTTACACCATCAGATCAACCTTATCTCTGTGGAACCATGGCTGCGGCTTTGGAGCCCCCATGTTACAAGTGAACCAACTGCCCTTAAACCGCATCTTTTGCACAGGTGTGTACGAGCTGCTGGGAAACAGGAGAAAACGTGCCAGAGCTGCAAAATGTCTGCCTGTAACTTCCTGTAACTTCCTGCAACAGGCTGCGCTCCATATGCCCTGTAGCTTTATAATGCAGGCAACTGAGCTCTCATTCAATACGGGCCTTTACACTGAAGGCACCGAAATGGCTGTTGTTATTGCCAAACAATTGTCATTGCATTTTAAGTAGGTGCCTAAACTAATACATATGAAGTTGTCACATTGTAAAAATGACACAAACCACAAAGTTTTTTTTCCAATTACGAAGCCGTTGTTATGGAACCAAATCTTAAAGTAATTAAAATTTTGTTTGCTTGATTTATCATTTTGTTATAAAATACCAATACACAAATGCAATGCCATTTTTTCCGAATAATTAAAATGTAGCTATTATGGAATGTTACACCCTTGTTCATAATGTAAATACAATTATGTGAATAGGGTTTTGGATCATTTTTATTTTGCTGGAGTACACAAGAATAAAAAACAAAACATGCAACCCCCGTACCCACCCCTCAATTGCGCCATTGAGACTGATCATTTCAGAACCATTGAGACCGATCACATGTCAGAAGCTCTGCAAACCAGAATAACCAGAGACCGAGCATAAACTGTAAGAAACAAAGAGCATCTTCATGGTGAAAGGGGAAGTCGGTCTGAGGGTCCCCCTATCACACAAGCAGTGACAAGCAGAGCATAATAGGTTTGGCTGCTTTTTTATTACCACTGTAACTATCTGCCTAAGCAAAGACCGTATCTCCCTTTTTATTTATTTTCATCTATCTCATTGCTCTAATGGATATTACTGGTATTCCGGTGCAATATTATAACATCATTTTAAGTGGGGTGGCGGAGGGTGATTTTAATCTGATTGGCTGCTATGCTATTTTCCAGTGAGATTGCCTTCCACGTGAATGGAAAAAATATGTCTTTCGGCCTTTCAAATGACACTTTAGGCTATAAATTAGACACGATCACCATTGGTTGGCTCCTGTGTGGAAACATTTCCATGGTAGGGCTATTGCAATCGCACTTAAGCAACACATTCACAGTTCAGTACACAACATACTGAGGTAGGCCACCGGGTGCGACTCAACACCCGTGATGACACATGAGAGCACTGCATTCTGCATAGATAATTGTGTCACACTGTGGGCTGGAGGCAAACAACATTCATCTTTTTAAAAAAGAAAGCTGTGATATTACGGATATGTTATTTTCATGTGCTCCACCAGCAAGGAAAAACTTCAAGGTGGCGGTGAGGAAGACAGAGGCCTCGGAGAGGTGCCGGATACGCGGATCCTTCTTCCTGCGTGCCGATTACGACAGCCTCATCCTCATGGACTCAAAGGCAGGAGAGGTGCTTTGCACGTGGCCCTACCGCTTCCTCCGAAGGTTCGGTCGGGACAAGGTAACACCGCTGTAAAATACAAATAACAATTAAAAAAAAAAAATCGTATTTTTCTAACATTTCAAAAATGGACTTCAAAAAGGTTTTATAACTACATTGCTTTGAACCTAATATTAAAACTTAGATCCTGTCAAAGCTGAAGGATGGGATTATCCAGTGGTTTTTCTTTTAATATAGTCTCCTTTTGGGCCAACTCATTTGATGTGAGTTTAACGTCCTTGTGTTGCTAGTAGACATGGTCTGAGGGTGAAAGTAAAAGCTCCAACCTTTTGTTTCAGGTTACCTTTTCCTTTGAAGCGGGGCGCCGATGTGACACTGGGGAAGGCAACTTTGAGTTTGAGACCAAGCAGGGGAACTGCCTCTTCCAGGCTGTCGAGACGGCCATCAACCTGCAGAAGAACGCCTTCGCCCACCACAGGCAGGCCTCGGGAGGGGTGGACGTGGACCCGGTCCCCAGACTCCCGCTCACGGTGGACAGCAGCTTCTACAGCACCATCAAGGAAACCCTGATGAGGGATGGCCCCACTACGCCGCCGGGCACCCGGTCCAGGCTGGACCTGCCCACTGACAAAGTGCTGACCGGGGTTAAGAGCCTGACCCTGGACACCAGGCCACCACCCAGGAAGAACCAAGTCAAAAATATTTCTAGCTGCCCACTCCTCAACAGCGAGAACCAGACCTATTCCCACATCTCCATGCCCAGGGAGCAGGCGGAGCTGGAGGAGGGGGCGAAGCCAACACCCCAAGGTCACAGGAGGCACGGTTCCCATGATGATTACTCCCTCCCTTTTGACACTATCAGCAAGAAGGTGATGGGCAGCTTCCTGGCTGTTCACCCACCCATGGCTGGGGATGCAGGCTGTGAGAGGGATGACCACGCAGATGGCGCAGAGGCTCCTGATCCCCTCTATGACTCTATCGATGAGATGACCGTCAGGTCGGTCATCAAAGCCCAATCCCAGGGCCCTAAGCCCACTGGATCCAAAGTGGAGCACATTTACGACGAGCCCGAGGGCTGTGCAGCCACGGTGAAGGAGGCCAGTGGGCCCATCTCCCTTTATGATGAACCAGAGGAGGTCAAGGGTCATGCCTGGAAATTCCAGGGCACAGCGGTAGACCCCGGAGGTCACGAGTATCCCTACAACCCTCATATTGATGACTATGCTGTCCCAAAACCACCAAAGAGGGCTTTCCCTGACCCTCAGGAGAGCCAGCCAAACGAAGAGGATGAATCCCCTTATGATAACGTGATGTCAAAAATGACCAGCAGAGGAAACAGATAACAATGTTCTTGTGAAACCAATGTCCTTTCGGAAATCAATCGTACTTAAAAAGAGTGAAATTAGAAGTCTTTGAAAAACTCTAAACTTTACACACTTCTAGGGGCTTTGACTGAGGTTGGAAAGATAAGTCCGTTTTACTTTTGCAACATTAAGATCAGTCCGTGAAATCAATGACAATACTTGGCAAAACAATTTGCCAAAAGATCAATGGCTGTGACATTTGTTCAAGAACATAAAGTTGCAATGATGCAGTCAATATTGTATTTTGCCAGGTTCTCAATCTTCCTTTTCCAGGAGTGATCCATCCCTTTTGGCATCAATTGCTGTCCTTCAAGTAGCATTACAATATACAGGAATAATTGTTTAAAATCCCAGCCTACTCCAGATGGGGAGTTTTCAAGATGGGCATATTTCATGTTCAGTCATGTTTTTGTAAAGTTAATAAATAATTGTTATTTTAGGTGTAATTATATATTATAGATGGCTTTGGTGTCTAGAACTGATTTGATTTCGTTCTGATCATAAAGTTTAGAATTTCAAACTGAAACCCGCCTTTTTGATATGTTCCCAATACGGGCGAAAGTACTCCCTGACCAAAACTCCCTGTTTGATAGGTGTGGGAATGCATGTCTATACCACATACAAATTCTAAGGCACAAAAAGACTTCCTGAAAATATTCATATTTGTTGTGAAAGATTGTGCTATGCGTGATATTTACGTTCCTTGTTATCTTATTGGCTTGTACCACTGGCTTAATGGCACCACTTTCCCACGGCTGCACCTTTGGCTGTGAAAATGTTTTGCTGCTTCATTAATGAATTCTGTGACCTTACTTCCATGTTAGTTTTTTCCTCCATTTTATATTATACAAATGACTGTAACGAGGGAGTGTTGATTAATTGGAGTGGTAAATTTGAGAAAATTAAAACAATCTGTAATGCAAAAATAAACGAGGGCATATTAAGTGGGTTACACACACATGTTAACTGTGCCATTAATCAATAGAGCCGTGACACATGGAGGCCCGCCCCTGTACTTGGCACCCATATAAAATAAATAACCCGGGTGAAGAACCAGTGGCATGGAAGTGATTGGGCCCCTGGCAGAAAGAGAATGAAGATGTCACAATACCCCATTAATTTCCCTGGCCTACCGCTCCTATTGCCTCACAGATATCCCCTTCCAGGTCAACCTGTTCTCTCTGCGCTAATCTCACAGAGCTGGGACACCCAGGCAATTAAACTCGCCCAACCCCCTCTCCCCAAAAACCTGCTCTCACCATAGGGCATTTTAAGATTTATTTTGACATTAAGTTCCTTTGAAGGTGATGTGAATGTGCAGGTTGTGAAGCGGTTTATAGAAACTGCAGCGGTAGAGCGGGAGAGAGGCTCGTGCTGTTGGAGGGCTGTGATACAAGCATGGTCACGGTCATTCTAGGCAGGATGTGGACCATGGTTGTAATGTGGTCTGCATATATTTGTCCAGCATGCAGTGTATGTGTGAGCGGGAAATCGCACACATTGTGGAGAACATCATGAAGATCAATAGTACCATCATGTCAACCACAATTAAAACATGTCTTTGAAAAGATCAAAATGAATGAAAGGTGAGGTAATAAATCACCCTGAAACACAATCTAAACGCAAATATCAGTTTTCAGACGCACAAATAAATCTGCTCATGTGTACCTTTTTTTTCTGAAGAGACATTAAGTGAGCACATGGGGGAAAAAGTGCAAGAAGGGCCTGTTTAAGAGTACTGCATATACATAATTTCTGTGTTCCATAAACTGATCATTTAATTGTTTGTCTTCCCCTCACAATTGTCTTATTGATTTTCAGTTGACAAAATGGCAAAAAATTTATCTGAGGCATTCGATTTGGCTGAAAAGACAAGGGAAGGTTTCTGGAGGCACAGGAATGTGCTCATACTTCTGTGAGCCTTCATGTGATGTCCCCTCTGGCCTATACTACACAGTTGAGGAAAACAGAAGCAGACGTGTACTGAAATGAACAGACATTTTATCTCTGTATTCGACAGGTTCACAGCAAACGAGCGGGCAAGAATTGCACCCATTCTTACTTCATCACTGAAATGTCAGCACAAGACTAATGCTGAAGAAACAGGAATAGCAATTGTCCTCCAACTGGCCCTTATGCCCTGATTCTCAGTCGTATAGTGTTTTCGGTTGGACACTAGGGGGCAGTATCTCTCTTTGGTGAGATTTAGAATCGTTAAAAAAAACCTGGAAAGAACGGCATGTTTTTACTAAAGGGGTGTGGTAAGATTTCCAATCAAAATATAGTACTAGGCACATAGATATGAATACTGAGTTTGGTATGAAGCTATCGGCCAATTATAAGTTGTACTGAACAAGTTATGTGCACAAGGGAGCCAGCATTTTATAGGTACGAAGGTAAAATGGAATACTTGTGTAATGTTATTACTTCTCTGTGAACATTCAACAATAATATTTTATCTTAAGTGCCAACCTAAATGAGATTGTAACCCTATTTTCATTGAAGCCCTCAGTCATTCTTTCCATAAGTCATCTCCTTTCGGTTCTTTTGAAAAAAGATTTGTATTTGTCTACGGATAGAATTATGCCATACTTGGCATGAGGGTTGATTCTCACGTGCGATGGACATCCGTCAGTGTCAAACCTAATCCGTAGATATGCTCTACGCAAACACAAATATCTGTAACTGGATATGACAGAAATGAACGATCTTTGCTGAAGATCACAAGCACATACTTCCAGCTGCAATATTCCCACATAGAAGCATAGTTAATTTCATGCTAATACGTCACCATAAGGTGGGCATTTCTCTGGCTCTGTTGAGCCTGGTTGGTCCTTTGGTTTTTTTGTGAGCAAGTCAGCGAACTGACTGCACTTTTGTCATTATTGCTGCTCTCCTTGAATGAAATGAGCAATCACATCCAGAGGTGACTCACAAGCTGAAAATGTGGTCATTGTAAATATATGTAATCTCTGCAGCTTTTCTGCACCTTTATGTGTGTTTGTGTGTGTGTGTGTGTGTGAGAAAGAGGGAGTGTGTGTGTGTGTGTGTGTGTGAAAAAGAGAAAGAGAGAGAGTGAGAGAGAGAGAGCAAGAGGGAAAGAGAAAGAAGATGTGTGTTGCCCTGGTACATTTCACTTAGCCATGCAAAAAAAGTCTCATTTACCCCTTTATGCATCGAATGAGGACAGGGTTTCCAAGAGATTACCAGCCATGAGGAATAAAGGAAATAAAAACATGACACCACATAGATTCAACACAAAATATGAAAATAGGATAACATTATTCCGTGTTTATTTTACTCATCTATTCACTAAAGGTGACTTTCACAGGAGCTAATGTGCATGCAAAGATTTCATCCAGGGCAAAATTCTCAAGTAAAAATTATCAAGCATGAGGGGTTTGGAAAATATCTCTAACAGCATTATGTATAGCACCATGCAACAGAATCACACACACAGCAACAAATGGGAAAATATGAACGCATTTAATTAAAAACAGCCCTTCATATGCACCTGAAAGGATATGGCTGGATATCAATTTTAAAGATTTGCATCAATTTAGAAGATATTTACATGTTTCCAATGAAACATCTATATGGCCAACAAAAAAAATCCAGTGTAAGGGCGGCACAAAGAACAAAATGGAGGCTATAGAAACGGGGAAGAAAATATACATTTATGCTTGTGGGTTAAAGGTCACCGTCAACATCGTTATCAGCCTGCGTCATTGCAACTGTAATCTATTATTCATCATATAGAGCTTCTGTGTTAACATTCCATGAACAAGGTCCCACTACTCCTTACACATCATTCTAGCTTACTATACTTTGGTTAATCAATGTTAGTAAAGACTGGAGTCAAATACATGAACACTAGTCTTTGCAAAACCAAAAGCACATTGCACTGTTAAAACCATCAGTGCCCTATTCATAGACACTGTGTAACAGAACCACTCTGCTACACGTGAGGGTGCATTACTACATATGAATATGCTATAGTTTACTATATCCATATTTCTTTAAGTGAAATTCACATGCGGCACTGTAGAAACTCCATGACATGAACGCATCAGGAATGGCGGTCCTTAGGAACGCTGATGTTTGTATCTTTGAAAGCGGTTTGTATCTTTGAATTCTCAGTATTCTAGGCAGGCCATGGCGGGAAACAGCAAAGCAAAAAAGAAGAATGTTTCGGTGAGAGTGGATTTAAAATGCTTCTGAATGAAGTATATAAAAATAAGAGTGTGCTTTTTTAGAGTGTTAGTAGTGGTGTGCATCCGAGTTTAAAAGCCGCTATGTGGCCGAGGACAACCAGGGCTGCGCATAGTGCTTCCCCTGAATAGTGAACTAGAGCTGAGATTTTTTTTTTTTTAAAAAGGTTGGATATGAAGCCTGCAGTGAAAAAAAAATAACCCTTCACAAAAAAAATCCCGGACCTCTCACCTGCAGACAAGAGAATGGGGGATATCTTTGGGAAAGTGGCTCTGGAAGGGGTGATAGAAGACGGCAACAGCAACTTGCCCCTGCCAGCATAATTTTGCACTTACACTTGGAGGCATCAAAAATTTCTGTGCGCTGGGGTACAGTCTTCTGACTGTAATAAAGCTATCTCTGCCATTCTTAGAAAAAATATAGAGAGGTTGCATTTTCGCATGTTTTACACAACCTGACTGGTAATGTATAATTATTTTCATATGGCTGTCTCCAATGAACCTATTTCCTGATCAAATCATTTTAACCCGCTTATGCTTCATTCCACTTAGGCTACATGTGATGAGCAACCAATAGCGGCATCTAATTAAAAATCTACTTATTAAAAATCAACTTACTCAGATATTATTTTTGCCAGTTATACTACACAACGTACGTCTAGAGCCGTAACGCATAGGTCAAGTGCATTTTGAAAGATTGCTCAGATGCACAGAAGGCTATGCTCCAATGGCCTTTAACCCCTTCTTTAGCACCACACAAGCCTCAAGATAAAATGGTTAGCCTACTGTTCTTGAACCCCTTTGACTACACCAGCATAATCCTAATCTCTTCTTTAAGGTAACCCTTGGCAGTTTGTTTTCCAACAGCAAAAATTAAGTAAGTATGTATTACTAAAACAAAGTAGCGGAAGCTCAAACGCAGTGGAAGTGTACATTTTTTTCTGCCTAATATATCTTTTTATGAATAGCTGACTGGCTAGTTAACTAGCTTGCTACTTCATTATGCCAACTATACAAATGGACCATTATACTTGACAAGGCAGTTTTGGCTTTACTGGCTAATGGATAACTGGTCATAGTGCTAATGTAGATGCATAATTAGCCATAGCATCACCAAAGGAGGAAGGGTTTTGACTGGCAGGATATTTATTGCCACTTTTACATCGTAGCTGGTGGATTACACAGTGAAAAAAGTGATGACCAGTTGTATACATTTGTATGCATGTGCTAGTGTGTGCATCTTAAATTGAAGGAACACATGGGGTGATGGGACAGACCTACTGAAACGTCTGGACTCAGAAAACCCAATCGCAGACAGGATAAGGCAAATAACGTTGTTTATTTTCAGCCAGATCAAAAGCCAGGTAATCACATGCAGAGACAGTACCAAATCAAAAGGCATGAGAAGTCAGGCAATCCAAAAAAATCTAAACTGGGAAATCACAGGCAGAGGTGCAAGAACGGCAGGCAAAGGCAAAGTCACAAAACAATCAAAAAGTCAAAACCACAAAATATCAAAAGCAAACAAACAGAATTGATAGGCAAACTCTGAGTGGGAAAACAGAAAGGTGTCTCAGGAATCTCGATAAATCACTGGCTTTACTATCAAAGGCTCAGGAAATACGATCGACGTTCTGACAAAGATGAAGCAGAAATGTGGGTCTTACATACACATAGGAAAAAGAGGGGTAACAAACAACGTGAGGTTAACACATTAGGTAAACAATAATTCAATCACGAGGAAAGAACGAAAACATGGAAGGGACTCGGAAAATATGCATGACAAACAACGGGCTCGAGTAGGAGCGGAGTGTGCACAGTAATCAGAGGAGGTGAGATCTCTAAGGACAAACAGCTGGAACAAATTAAACAGGTCGCTCAGGAGCAGTTAGAAATGCAAGTAGAAAAGATAAAGCGGGGAAGCTGATTAAATGTTAGTATCTAACTATAAGACAGACAATTAGTTTGTTAGTATACATTTATGTTAATTGGTTTAGTAAAGTGCACGTAACTAATAAAGCACCCGAGTGATTGTTAGCGCGAGTTAGTAATATATACAATTATACACGGGAACGAAAGCAGGAAGTAGCAGAAAATTAAACTTTGAAAATACAGCGTTAACTCACAAAAACTCCCGAATAGTGCATGCACGAAACTGGGTAAACAAACACACAGATGAGACTCGGACAACCCACGAACAGAGGGGAATGCACTGATGAATGAAAAATAATTAATCCAGAATAATAATGAAATAAATATACAAACAGACAGACAGAAATACAGAACATAACACCTAAAGCTATGACTTGGTTGAAAAAGAAAAATTAGGCAGTGTACGTATAATGGAAACATGACTGTAAAGTAACTTAATGTGGCACTGGAAAATACTTAGGCATTCCAAAATAGCCCATACATGATTGATTGGGTTCAGATTTGGTGAACGAGAAGGCCATGGCATATGGATAATGGCAGTGTCATGAACCATTGGGCAACTACTCATGCACCGTAGAGAAAATCATTGTCATCTTGAAAAACATTCTTCTCTGCAGGAAATAAATAGAATGAAGATGATCACTTAGTACGATTAAGTAACGACTGACCTTACTTTATGTGGATGCATCAAAACCATGCCAGAAAAATACACTGCACACCTTCACAGAACCACCAAAAGCTGTTGGAACAAAATTGTACTTCCATTTTCTTTCATTTACAATTAAATGACTAATAATGGGGTAACTAGTAACTAGCTCAGTATGTTTGCTACAAAAAGTCATTCAAACATTTATATAAAATGAGGGTTATAAATGCAGTGTGCCTTCCCTTTCTATTGTTTTTTAATACCAGGCTATCTATACCATCACCTCTTTCACCCTGTAATCCACCCCCATAACTGTGCAGTTACTGTGCAATCCATGGAACTGGCTCCGGCAAATTGCCAATATATAATCAATAATCCACCTGACCACCTGAATCGTGAATAATAGAAAACAGTTTTGAGCATTTGGTAAAGCTATTAAAAGGCACATGTTATGCTGGCTGAGACACTGATAAAATATTGTTCACCACAATCAAAAACAAATTCTGTAATTGTCTTAAAGTACTATGATATTCACTTTTTTGTTTTCTCTCGATATTTATAATTTTAGACAAATAGTTTTTATACAGAACCTAAGATATTTAATTCATCTTCAGGACTTGCAAAATACTATTTTTATAATATGCATTTTATTAATGTGTGTCTGAACATTTTATGTTTGATATATTCTTTTTTGGAATAACAGGAGTGGCTCTACAGTCTCAATGCAACCACAGCAAAATCTGCTTTCATATAAACAACATATGGAAAATGATTAATACTAAGCACTGGTGCTTATACATGCTAGTTTACATTATAGCACTCCAGCTGAAAGCCCAATGACAATGAAGCATTTGATAATTCCCTGAACATTTATAAGTATATTGTACGCCATCAACCTACATTCGCATGAGCTCACACACAGTCCTACTCAGCAAAAAAAGAATAGTAAAGCACTGTGTTTTAATTAAGATCTCATATCATACTCAAGAGAACCAAAATACATAATATTGAGCAGTACATATTTCCTCTGGGAGAACAAAGTTAATCTAACTTTAAGCTTCATGGTGTTGCGACGGACTCATAATTCTATAAATAAATGATTCTGCGGTGCAGTAGCCCAACTTATTGCCTGCCATTTTGTCCCATATAGAACGTGAGCGATGAATGTAGTCTAGCATTTTATTAGACCATGGTACTGGTACACATTAGCAGAAATAGGCAGAGAAATTACAGAACAAGTCATGTTACAGAGTGCTTTCCCTATGCTGGCTGGTGAAAAGGACAATAATCCCACTACCAATAATAGAAGTTTGTCTCTGGTGGGATTAAAGCAAAGCCACGGCTTTCCTGAGAGATTTACAGGTGAGTGCCAGGTAGTGTTGCTGTTGCTTATTAAAAAACAAAAACAAGAATGCTCCATGTTACTCTGACTGCCGTCCCTTTCTAGTTTTTTTCTGAGTGGGCATATCCCTCTCTGGGGGCTCTTCAGGGGGTGGGATTGTTTTAGATACCACCCAATGAGTAATTAATCACAGCTGCCAAACCCAACACATATTAAATAACTGACTGTCCAAACGTTCACCTCTCTTGTTTTTTGTGCACATAAATAGCACGGCGGTTATTTAAGATTTAATTCTCAGCTGCTAACCCCAGTGCCCTTCACTAAGAACAAGCACAGCCAGCAGAGGTGTCATTGCTATGCTGAATTAAGCATAAGTTCACACTCAAAACAGAAATTCTGAGTCTCGGAATCACAATTTGAGGAGAGAGAAGTTTTTGCACTGCAGGAGAACTATCTGAGCATGTATCGCCCATAGCCTTTTAGATACAGCTTAGTCCGGACAGTTATGCAGTAATTAACCATCAGTAGTCAGGAGTCGCTATTGCATTTGGCTGTAACTGATTTTTCTATGTGCTTGTCTCAAATATTTAAATGTAATTGTAACAGCAATGGTCCACACATTAAACCAGTTACATGCAATTGTATCCTATCAATAAACATATAATATAATATGGCATGTTGTGCTTAATTGGCTCCAGTGGAACCAATTAAACTTGAGCCCAGTCCATATAGTAATATGAACATAAAAGATAATAATGAAATGGATTTAAATGAAATAGCTATCTTGTTGTCCAAGATGAATGTGCCATAAAAATTCAAAGTCATTCTAAATCGAAACATTTAATGGCGGCAACACTTCACTAAGGGTGTCTATGGTTTATTTGCTTGTAGTTTCAATTACTTTAACTGATGTTGTGAATTAAGAAAATCAAGAGACTGTAAAAGGTCACTTTATTTCACAAGCAAACACATCCAAATCTCTGCCATGGTTTATTAGTTTTACACATCACCACACTCTTATTTCTGGGACCCGCTGTGCCACTCTTGTACAGTGTGGTGAGCAAATTTCTTTTTCAGTTCTTTCATTCTGAAAAGGCCTCTGGTGGCAAGTTAATGCACGGCAATAATCATGAAGTTGACCTTTCCAAGCTAATTCATTCATAGGTTTTCTTTCTTCTCTCAGATATGGGTGTCGCTGGTTATTGATGAGGTCACTGGCCATTATTTGCCCCTCATGTCAAAGGAATTTTTACTCATAAATCAAATTACATCACATATAATTTACAAGTGTCAAGCCGAATGGCTCCAGAGGCCTGATAAGTGCAGACCGTATGGGTGGAGATCAATAAAATACATATCAATTACTATTGATTCTTGATATTCTTTGTTAACCTTTTGACCCAGCTCAGGGTGGTATAGCTCTTCTGTTGGGGTCAGTGGCTTCTGTAGTGTCAGAGGTGAGTTCCTGTGATGCTGTCTGCGGAGGTTTATCTGTCTGCTGTCCAACACGAGCATTCAAAAACAAGGTAACGACCTGGTGGCCCCAGTTTGCCTGGAGGTAAGCTTAATCACTGATTAAAAAGGAAGCTGATCTAAATGGAGGGTTTCAAACCACAATTTTAGTGATGGATTAGCAAACACGACGGTCTCCTGCAGAAATACCTCCAAATCTTTGACCGTCACCATGTACCGTAGTTCTAAAGAGAAACATGTTTTACAGGGACATCCTTCGGCCCAGTAACATATTTGCATTTGTCAGCTGAAGAAAGGGAAAAGCATATTTTATTTTGTGTGCTCTTTATAGGTGTACAGGTAGAATATCAATCGTTATAAAGATATATAAATCATTCTGAATGTCTTGTATCTTGATCTGAGTGTGGAACAAAGCACTTGAAAATAATCTAATTGCAGCATTGTTGGCCCACTGAAATTTCACTCTCCACAGGAGCCGTGGCCATTTTGTCAATCCTCACCCCCTCCTTGAGAAAGAATGTAAAGTGAAAAGAAAAAAAGGGAGAGAAAAAGTGCGCCCGTCAAATGTCTGTCGTGAGTGACAGCTTTGAGGCCTGAGTGCCCTGCTGCTGTTTCTGCCCAGTGATTGGAGGGCCAGGCTGAGGTGGCTCGCTCCCTCACACGCTCGCTTGCTCGCCGCCCCCTCCAAAGGCCGCCCCTGAGCGGCAGGACAAAATGAACGCTGCCGGTGACGGGGTGAGCGGAAGCCCGCACAAGATCCACCTCGGTTCAATCCCACGCAGCGCGGCGACAATTATCTTCATCAATCAACGCGCACTTTCCCCTGCTCAGCCACCTCCATCCGGAGCAGCAAACGCAGGCAGAAATTGGGGGCTGGAGAGCTTCACGGATTGCTTATTGGCACATTCTCTGTGAAAGTTGACAGACGATTTCACATTCGCTAGAAGTTTTACGGCTTTTTATGGGGTGTTACAAAAAGCTCTGATGTCTGTGTGGTACTTTTTGGGTTCTGATTTATCAAATCGAGAGAAAAGGGAAGTGACTCATGCAAAATGTGACTCACTCCACATTTACTGTTAACAGCAAGAAAATTGACACATTTTTAAAGTGAATGAGCAGAACTGAGCTCATACAAAATGGACCCTAGGTCAAAAGACTCCGTTTTTTACACAATAAGAAATCACAGAATGGGGAGGAATACAGTTAAGCATCTGTAAGTAGCCAAGCTACTTTTTTATAAACACACGAACGTGTAAAAATAAAAGTTTGATTTCACAATTACTAATCATTAATGACTGCCTGATTCATTCATGGATCTTTGTGAAATAGAAAATTTACTACTAGAAGGCAATCTTGAGCCACAGAATAAATAGTAATACGTTCATCTGAGTGATGCACAGCAGCCATTTTGTGCCAGAATGCTGCCAATGCATCAGCTCCTGGGAACTGCAGTCATCCAAGGTTGATGAGGATACATAACAATGTTCTGAGTTACTGGCTTTGGGAGAGTGGGTGTGAAAGGTTTCCTGGATCAGGCCAGGTCAGACAGAGGGCCGTAGAGGTCCCTTCGACCCAGTGGAGGCGGCCGCTGTATCAGGAAGTGTACAGAGCGCTCCTGTGGTGGAGAGGGCAGGGTAGTGGGGGCCTCGGCAGGCTGGGCACCTCTCGCAGGAGCACTCAATCCCAAGGAGAACGCCAGGGAGAGCTCACCCTCTCATGCCGCCGTGTCTGAGATTCAATTGTCTCAAAGGGGGGGGGGGTGGGGGCTCCTTGCTGCAATGCTGGAGTCAACCCACTTGTTTTCCCCACATGATGTACCAGAAAAGAACAGAGTGTGATCACAGCTGACCCCAGTATTCTTGTGAGGGTGAGGCAGTTCATCACAGTGTCTCTCTCACGTGGATCCCACTTGCCCTGTTTATGAAATAGTGGAGTTTGGTTTTGGCAGTGGCTGCCCCTGGGGATATGGCCCTGCAGTCTATCAGCACTGCTTTTGCATTCTCCAGATCCCTTTCCCCCCTAATTCACCGCTTAACTCTAGATGCCCAATCTGTTCAGATCTGACTGCTCTCTTAATTAATGTCAAGGTCTGCATTTTTTAATATTAAACAAGCGCTGAAGTTCATTGCTTTTGTCTTCCTGCTCAACAACATTTTTTAAATAAAAAGAAAAACTAATATAAAAAACACAATAACACAAAAACATGTAATGCACACTTGTTATTGTTCATTATTTTCCAAATTGAGTTCAGCACTTAATGCTTAATATAATGCTATTCCAGTTGGGTGGCTCTGACAAGCTTGTTCAATTGTGTGTAGGTCCTGGGGACAGTCACAAGAGCTTTAAAACATTCTAAAAGTATTTTTAAAAAGATGGGAATCTCAAAGCAGCACTACCTTTCAAATAACAGCCTCTTTGAGTAACTTGCTATAAATGCCATTAAACTCCAGTTCTGGCTCTACTCTACCCCATGTCAGGTATTGCAGCGGCATTCTGCCTTAAAATGAATGGCAATTAAGAAAAGTAAAAATGTGGGAGGAATACATAAAGTATACATTACAGTTACTTGAAAATTGAATAATTTGATCAGCATGGATTGAAAGTTGGGACGGGCCTGCTTAATTATGTGGCACTTAATTGAGGACAGAAGACAGAATGAGGCCGTGAATATGCAGAACAATATCGGAGGGAGAGGGAAGGCGGGGGAGGGGAGGCGAGGACACAGCGGCTGGGTAACGCAGTTAATCATGTGGCCTGTCGGCTCCATCTCTCCGCGGATTCCTCTCTGCAGAATCAGCCGTTTCTTCCACCCCGACAGCCTGTCTCAACTCACTCTGCCTAATAAGGTCCCAATCTCTGCCAAACTCTCATTCCACAGGAACATCAAAAGCCTGTGGCTCAAAAGCCGATTAGAGCAAACACAAACAAAAAAGTCTCTCTCTCTCTCTCTTTTTAATTTTTCTTTCTCTCAATTTCTCTCCAACTTTGTCTCTCTCGAACACACACCAGCACACTCACTGCACAAAAAGTAGAAACAAAAGCTATATTGTAGCCTCGCTTTACGCTTGAGCTGAGAGTTTATTAAGCCGATATCCTCATACTCCTTCAGTTGGGAGTCCTTTCCTCGGGATACACAGAAGAAGAATGTAGTGTTGAAAGGCAGTCACCCTGCATGGGCTTTGGATTGGAAATCTTAATTTCTCCTGTGGTTTGCCTCTTAGGGCTGTTATTCCTAAGGAATTATATACACAGCTTCATCCTCAAAACTAAAGGAAGTTATATGTGAAATATCACTGAATGGAAAATGTTTCAGTGCGAATGGAACTCTTTCTTGGTTAGTTCTGGAATTTATTTCACCAACAGAGAGCAATGTTCAGTACAATTTCGCACCAGACTTTGTAAGAGTGACACTGGGCCTCATTCACAAAATGTTCCTAAATATGCGCGTACATTTATGTACAAAACAGGTACAAAAAATCTACGCCAGATATATCAAACTGTGTTGGAAAGGCATATTTGTTCATATACCGTGTGTACTGTATGTTCATACATTCTGATTCATCGTAAATGAATAAGTAAATGCATGCACCTTATTTTGTGATTAGCATAAATCCACGCCCATACATTTTCATATATGGAGGTTGTGAATTGCATTTAAAGGTGCATATGGAGTGGCCCGGAAAAATCAAAAGAAAAAATATTCCGACACTCAAATCAAGGTTTTATTAGCAGATGTTCAGTCAAGAATTAAAAAAAAAAAAAGTATTGTCAGTACTGGTGTCATATGAACTGGTAAAGTAAAGGCCTAGCATGAGATAACATGCACTATCAATGCAGGATCACACAAACTGTTAAAGTAGTGAAATAAAAGAAAAAAATGGATTGACATTAAATTGGAAGCAAACGCAGAGCTGCATACAAAAGCGCCACTGCTACAGGAGGTGGCCACTTTGCATCAGATGAGCGCATTGCCTCCATCTGCCAAGCATGCGGTCTTTCTCGCAGCCCGGAAATAAATAAAACGTTATTCATTTTGTCATTTTGTTGGTGTTCTGTGCGTGTGAGTCGTGGTTTGAAATCGAGTTATCACATACCGTATTTTAGAATCTCTCTGAATTGCTGGCGCATTCTAATTGCGTCACATTGTCGAGTTTGAGTGGTGGTTCATCCGACAGCAGCCCTAGTTCAGAAAAGTTGAGCAACACACACATCACATCACATATGACCTGCTGCAGTGATAGACCATTCGATTCATATACACAAAAGCATCATCAGATGTGTGCAGTCTACAGCACAGATAACATTGGACAGGAAAGATCAGCCATTGCAACGCTGGTTACAGACCTGTAAGGCAATTTAAAGCTAATTTTGTTAATTTGTCAAACGTGTGTTTTAAATAGCATGTTTAATGTCATATAGGCTAGCATTTCCATTTTTATAAATTTACAAAAATAGCCCTGGAAGCATTCATTACATTATGAGTCCTATTAAACAAGTTAAACAATTGATTAACAGGCATCATCTAAAGTGCTGTTTATAATCGTGATTTGTTAGCTATGTCATGTGACTTTAGTAAACACTAAATCCACTTTTTTTAGCTGATTACTGATATATTTGGACATATCAATGTGCTAGAGATTGATCCTGCTGCAAATCGCGACATTGTATCATAATGTTTAGCATCATATAGGAAGAGTAGTGTATTGTGGCTAACTAGTGCCACGGTGGTGAAACGTAGGCTATTGCAGTTGTAATTTTCTATTGGCTGTTGTACAGTATATGCGACGTGGCAGTATGTGATGTCACACCAACTGGTGCATCTGGCTACGCCCTTCCATCTTACACTATAAATACGTTTTTCTTTTTCAAATCCAGCAAGTTGTGTAGAGGAGCATTTGTGTGAGCGACAGGTTATTGATAGAGAGAGGATATCATAGGTGTCAACCCATACAGTTTGCCTATATAAAATATTTTTCATATTTTTTTTCAACTTTTGGAAAGCAAATGGGCATATAAGGTTATGACCCAGGCAATCTAGTGTAATAGCCTACGTTTTTTTTTTAAACATTTCTCCATCAACCTGCCCGGAGACTACAGATGAAAATTTGCCCCAATGACTAAATCGGGCACATTTACATTTATTAATGTGCATTGTCCCTTTCTTAAATAAATAAACCTAAACCTATAATTGATTTAATTGCAGCAATCACATTTTCTTTCTCCCTCTCGGCTATTCTCCCGCTTTGTGAGGTCATGGGAAAAATAAGTAGCAGGACTGATCTAAAAATGCACTTCATGACATCGAGCCACAAAGACACAGTAGCCCACAAGATACCTGTGTTAGTTAACTTTGCTAACAGTTAAACGGTTATGACTGGTCAATGTTCATGTTTATGCAGTTTTGACAAAAATTAGATCATGTTCCTTGATGTTTTAATGTGGCTATATGACTCGATTTAGCGTAGTTACTATGAGTTTCATTGTATATTAATTCATGGCTAACTTAGCAGTCTTTAATAACGTTAACTGTTTATCCAAATTAAGATGAGAGCTAAGTTTATAACTATAGGCAGCCTACATTAACGTTAACGTAGCCCATTTTTATCTAAGGCTGTTATGTAGTAAGATGGCAAAACTGCGAAAAAAAAGTGCCACAAGCTCATACAACACGACATAATTTCGTAAATTGTGGTATCCATCTATGTATCTCTCATGCACTGGGTCATAAGTGTGTGGGGTCAGTCATGTGGGGTGTCTCTGTGAACCTGAATCAGACAAATAACTGTGGTGGCTCGTGATTTTAATAGATAATATATAGATAATGTTCTGTACGGTTTTGGTGAATTTATACTGTTTTGCAGGCGTGAAAATGAGGGCAGATTTCGGTTTGACAGCTATGTTATGCTAACAGAGGCGTGGTCGCTCTGAAACAGTCCGTTAAGTTACCCTTTAACAAAAAATTAAAATTAATTAATGTTCGAGTCGATATTCAGAAGCTACGTATGAGGTACGCGTGGTCCTGAGCAGGTTGGTGTAAAGTTTGTTCATACATACGAACAAATTTCAGGTACAAAAGCATTGATGAATGCCAAAATACGGACAAAATTGCTAATTCCGAACGTTTACGTACAAATTAGTTCTGCTCACATTTCATGAATAAAAATACTGTAAATATACAGTAGATATGTATATTATATATGGACCTATGAATCAGTTTAGACAGGATGTTGTAGTTGTCCCAAATATAATAATAATAATAATAATAATAATAATAATAATAATAATAATAATAATAATAATGTTGCAGGGTCAACAGCACTGCAGATGTTGTTGAACTTCCATCAAGTAAAATCAAACTGAAATCACCATACTGGTATTGCAACAACATCATTTAAAATATTATAATTCCATAACAGGACTTTTTTTTGTTGCATATACAAATAATTGCATGTATTATTTATTTAAGATCTGTGCATATATAGCCTACCAACAGTACCATTAAAAAGCTGTGTTGAAGTACCCAAAAGATTATTATAACAGACAGCTGTGGTTGAATGCTCTACCACCACCCAAACTCTGTAACTCAAACTCTGTAGCATAAATCCTGGATTGATATACGATAGCTATGAAGAGGCTCTGAGATAGGGCCTTAATTTGCCCAAATGAGAATTAATGCTAGTTGCTTCAGGAAAACAATACTACCACCACCACCAATATTAACAACAGCAACAGTGGGCTTAATGCCAAATGCCTTTTTTGTGCCTATTCTGGCCTGAGAGGTGATCTGTTTACAAGCCGACAGAATCACTCCACAGATCTTGTCTACCCAGCAGTTGAATCTATCCTCCAGGCCTGGGGAATGGTCTGGTAACATCAACTCTGTCCGACATCTTTCTCAAGTGGAGCAGGGTGTTCTCAGAGATAGCCCTTCAATGTTTTGAACCCTGAGGATAACCCAAAACAAAGATGGCGTCCAGAGCATAAAAAACAATGTGATTACATCATTATCACTAATGGTCAGAAAGAAGAATGGACCTAGCAAAGTCATGTAGTTCCACCCATTTCTGGCTCCCTACACTAAATTACTGTCACACGTATTACCCTCCCTCAATACTGCTTTTGTTTTGTATGATATTCAGGGAGGTTTGATAATTGGCAGCTTGTTTAAACTTTAAACTGTGAACATCATGCTCGACAGAGTGGTCAAATTTTTTCTATGGATTTTTTATTGTGCCAGTGAAAGGGTTGAATATGTTTGAATGTTGAAAAATGTAACCTGGCAACAACTGTACACATCCATTGGATGCAAAATAACGACATGATCAAATTTTTTTAAATAATACAAATTGACAAACCATTTCCCTCAGACCAATTTTTCATTTAAAAATCATTATTGTTATTTCAAGCATTCTGCCTGCATCCTCTGTGAAATCACAGGTAATTATTGTGTGGAGGCAGAGAGGAGTCTGGGAACAGAAGTTAGTCTTAGAATTAGCAGAAAATTAAGACATTCTTCACTCTAAGATGCCACAGAATCACAGCACTGAAAACACTCAAGGAACATATGAATATGTAATAAAAAAACATTTAAAAAAACTTACAGGTTGATTTTTTTGTACTCAGCTTTCTGATTTTAATAAATAAAATAAAAAAGATTTGGAGCAAAACTCTATGCCCTTTCACAAAGATCATTACAGTCCACCATCTGAAGTTATTGGCCAGCCAAATCTTTATTTACAAAAAAATACCCAGAATGTGGTTCATTCTCAGTGTTAACAGCTGAACAGCTTGATCTGATCAAATTACCAAAATTTCTGCATTAAGAGAAGAAAATATACGATGAGCCCTAAACTAGCTGAGGAAGCAATCCATGAGTGTGCATAATAAGCTTGATTTTTTTTCATTTTTTGTTTGCTGTTCTGTAACATTACATGCCACACATACTGCATATGCTATTATTATTATGTCTTTATATAATACATTTTTACGCACATCCCTACTGCAGCATATGGAGTTGATGATTTATGGTATCAAACTAAACAAGCTGAATTGTTCAGCAAAACAGAGCCATGTAAACTTTGTGGTTTGCGGTTTGTGAAACAAAGTCTAACATTGTATTGTTTTCAATGCACCTATTTTTCTTTTATGAGGAAGACATTGTGAACCAATGACAGTGTTGCAGTGGATAATTAACAATGGTCTGTGCTGCAATACTAAGGGCGGACTGCATTAAATGTGATCATATACACTAAATTATATAATCATATAATCACTGTTAAAATGCAGATAATTATTGCATAACTTAAGATATGAATACAAAATGAACTTCATATACAGTACAATTCCACACTGTACAATCTCTCTTTACCTACAGCTATTACTGCTCTCATGTAGGCGATGGATAGAGATCTGTAACTGATGTCACTTAGATCCCCACCAATAATAATTGGCTATGTATCCTCTTAGTTCTGGAGGGCCACTTAACTGCGGTCTTGGAGGGCAGTGATCCAGCACATATTCCAGTTCTCTTTAAACCACTAATGTTGTCGGAATGTTGGGAAGTTAAATCGTTTCACTCGCGCTCGCGATTAGAAGGAATCAGTTTGTTAAGTGCCTGGCTGGAACGATCGTCGGCAGACTCTGCGGCCCTCTTGGACGGGGTTTGAGAAGCGAGGACCCGCCCTAGCGAATACCCGTGTTATAATTAAAATGGATTACGTTGTTCCGCTGTGAGTAACAACTGCTACATTTTTGTCCTGCCCCGTTCTCATTGCTCCACCACAGACGTTGAAGAGGAAGTGGAGGAAGAATCGCTGCTTTGTCCTACCCGTGCCAGCACTGGATCTCTGGTGGGTTTTCGTCTCCATCTCTTCTAGGAGGGAGGCCTCACACGTCACGCGGAGACGCTAATTCCAATCGCAGCGGCTAAAAAAGAACAGCGTACTCTTTCTGCATTTTTTCCCCCTTACTATTTGCGTCATTAAGCATGAGCACGGGGGAAATGTGCACTGTCTTTTCATCCGTTTTCTCAGACCGGATTGGCTTAGTGTCAGCAGGGGTGAAATGGCGCAAATTCAGCTGAAACAAAAATATACACACTGTTCTGTTCTCTACCCCAGAGCCATTTTCATGCGGAAGAATGAGGAATAAAGTATTCAAGGGGAAACCAATTTAGTCTGTTGTCAGGATACCGTACACTTTGGTCACTGTCTTGACAACTATATGTGGAACATAAATATAAAGCAGAGATTCATTATGCCATCACACTCATAAAATGGAAGCTCCTTTTTAGCACCATGCAGTACGTACAACACATTTTGATTACCAGGTACCTTTACAAAAAAAGAAGAGAGACTAGTTTGAAGTACTGGAAATGACATAAATTAAAACGTAAGGCATGGTACAAAAGCAATCAGCCTCACTAATTCACATGCAACAGCCAGCATGACAAACAAACAACAATTAGCTAAATAGTGCAAAGGCTCATGGGAGCCACTGGAGACAATAGATGCCACATTATCACAGCCTTGAAGCGTAAGTTAGAATCAGTTTCATTCACGCTGCATCATAAATATTTATAAATGTATTATATTTATACAAATGATTGAAATGTCTGCAGAAGATCTGGGAAAACCATGCATTGTGCACAGGGTTTAAAAAAGAGATAAATTGAACGATGAATGCTTATGGTTCCTGAACCGCACTGATTTTTCATAAGATTAAAATTATTTTGGTTTCAAAAAGGTCGATCCAATAATTATTTTATATTCTCATTTTGATAATACGCTAGTTTGATGCAAAAGTCCTCTCAGTAAGCAAACCCCTCCAGATTCCTTCTTTTATATAAATCGGTACTACAGTGGTCTGCTAGCAACTTGCCTCAGACTCCCAAAGGAGTCACAAAAACTTCTTATTTTAAATGTTATTTTTTTCCTCTGAAGTAGAAAATATTAACTTGTTTTAAGTTACTTTTTGCTTGTCAAGTGAAATTTGGCAAATCTTGGAACTGTCTCACCTTATTGCCAATATTGTTGTCTTCTTTGGCAAAAAAGAAATAGACATACGATTTCAACTTATTTTTTCGTTTTTGCAGTGTGTTCACATTGTCCTATATGGAATCTTCCTGACATGAACTTACCACATATTATTCACTATCTTGTTTTCGTCAAGGCTTTTATGTCATATCCATAAAACAGTCTCTGAATGATGTAGATGATAGAAAACATACCAAAAGGCAGAAATAAAAAATGGAAATAACTACAGCATAAGAGACAAGGCAGCCCTTTGCTGGGAAGATGAAATACAATCGCCAACATGGTGAATGCGCGCTTCTTTGTCGTGGATCGCGCCTTCCTTTTCTTAACTCTGCATTTTGTATTCCTTTTGTCTTTTACCGGTAATCTATCGGATTTTTATGTGTTCCGCTACGGGTTTTGCTTTCGCCTCTGTGATTAGTGAGTTCATCTGTCCTGCATTTCCGCTCACTACTTATACCCCGCGTCCTCCTTTTCTCGTCGCTTCCATGTTATTTCACGTAACATTCTAGCCGGTAAAGGTATAGGAAGTTGTGCTGCTATCGACCGCTTTGCTTCTCAACGCGGGACTTGTTAGCAGTACAATTTATAAAAAGTATAGTGTGCTCTTTCGCTCTTTTATTTCAGAGCAGAGGTTTTTTTGTTTTTGTTTTCCACTCAAACCTACGAGTGCTCTCACCCTAAGTTTTAGGGTTCTTTTATTTTTCTTCTTCCTTTCTTTTTGTTCACTTCACAACGGGAGTTAGATAAGCATGACTGCTTATTTCTTTTGTTTTGCTCTGATATTGAGTTCCTCGTTTTTTTTCCGCGAGGTTATTTGTGTTCTCCTTATTTTCCCCACCCACTACAGATTATTGTCCATTTTGGTGGTGTTTATTTGAACACTAAGATTCCTCATCTGTCGCTTCTGGACCTCTAATATTTCCTCCGTGTCTCTGGCATAGAGATCCCCTACATTCTTGGCGTTCTCTGCAAAAGTCAAATCCTTGTCAGCAGGCAAAACAAAGTTCTTTTCTGTTTAATGGACAGGGACTTGTGTCTGGGCAAAAGCTGCACTCCAACAGAATGTCAAATGTTCATGTGTCATGCATGAGTCGTCTCTTGCGCAGAGTTGTGATAAAAGCCTGCTCTGTGCCCCTCACACAGGGGGAGTCTGCTCTTTCTCATCACTGCACATCATCTTCAGCATCCATTCCCACACTTTCCCCCTCTGTGTTTTTCCTCAATTCACTCCCTGAAGCCAAGTGGCCCCGCTCTGGCCCGTAAAAATGCAAAGGAGACAGTGATTCTCAGTCTCGTAAACACAATTGAGCCACATGACGTTGACAGATGGCTACTCAAACCAGAGTTTGGTAGTTTGACAATTTGAAGCAATCGGACCAGTTTACCCTAAGAATAACTGAAAACAGAGTAGATTAGCCTTCAATCCCAGCACGCGTGGTGGGCACCAATTTGTGCAAGGATAAAATTTTCTTATAGCTTTTAAACAATTTTTTTAAAATAAATGCAATGTCTCTTGAATTAGATATCACACTTCAGTGGCAATTTGCATGCAGGAATCTTTACATAAGATTTGGGATGTTTGAGTGGGTAATTTGTTTAAATCTCACCACAAATTCAGCCTTCATGGCCTACTTTAATTGGAAACAGGCCGCTGTAGCTGCTCCCAAGAATACTCATCTAATCAGCCTAACTTGATCCGGATCGGATTGCTTGGTCTAAGAATAGGGATTGAGGGAGGGATTTGTATGTATTGAAAGTAATATCCTGCGTTCATTATTCAGCTCAGAAAGGGGAAACTGCCCTCACAGCAGAGGCAGGAGAAGAGACGGAGCATGCGGCCCGGCCTCTAGGCCCTCGCAGAGCTGACGGTGCACATAAGGCACAAGCACAGACATCTTCTCCTTTACGCCATGGTGCAGTAAGCCTCCCTCCCCCAGGAGGCCAGCACTGTCCATTAACTCTGGCACTTCATTGCCTAATGCAATATTGTGAGCCCACCCCCGGCCCATGCCCCGTGTGTCAACAATCCTCTGATTCCTGCTCCTTTATTACATCTGTCCAGGTTGGGGAGGGGGGTTTTTGGGGGTTTGGGGGTCTGAGGGCTTCTTCACCGGCGGCCTGACAGTAGCGTCCCGGTGACTGATGAAGTGTTGCATCCCTCCTGGCAGCGGCTTGCAAAGCTGGCCGAGGATCATCATCCTCTCCAACGGATTGCCGTCTCTCCCGTAGATGATCAAACACAACCAGGGGAGGCCATCGAGGTTAATATTCAATATCGTAGTCAGAGAGAAGCATGACGGCACACGGGCTGCGTTTGGTGGACAGAAGGGGATGGGAACAATTTTCACCAATTGCCACTGCATAATATCCCCAACTAGGGGCAGGCTGCCTCAGTCACATTTCAATTGCTTATATAATGTGAACTGTACAGCGGCAAAGCAAGAAGCAGCCAATGTGATGTGCACTGGAAAGATAAGCCCTATTCTTTACACTCTGTGAATTAACTGTGTAAGCAGATTTTTTTCTTCTGCAAAACTCATAACGGCTGCAAATGACTGGATCTTTTTTTCTGGACATGAACCCAGATCCTGTTTTGCTTTCAGGATTATGAAGTTGGGAGGAAACTCTCATTTGCTAGTACACGCAAATATCAAATTGTCTGCACATCAGTTATTTATCAAAATTGTTCCCATTTATCCTCATTTTCACTGGCAGCTTACTGTCTGTGTTGAATGTGAATGATGAGGGCTGAGGTTGTTTGATCAGTATAATGCAAACCTAAACATTTTTTTCTGCTCTTAATTTCTGCAATATAATTTATACACCCCTGGCTATACTCCCCTATATAGTCCAAAGTCAATGTAAAAATGTATATTACACAATATTAAAGCAGTACGTTCCAACAATGCTAATTACCTAAAAGGGGGTAGGCAACCCCCCTGGTTCTGGAGTTTCCAGATGGTCCTGGTTTCTGGGTTCATTTTAATGAATCAGGTGCAATGAATGCAGGTGACCATGGGCTGGTCAATCAGAATGTTTAAGCTCAGACTTTTACTCATCCATCAAACTCTTATGCACTACAGAACCAGGGTTGCTTTAGGGCCTGAGTCTGTGGCTGACTCCAAATTTTTTTTAAGAGAGAGCAAAGATTTGGGAGTGTGTGTCACTGGCAGCTTTATAGAGAATGATTTTCTTCAGTCATAACTTTGGATAGTTTAGTATGCAGAGAGTAATAGTCCCTCTCTCGCACTTCACACCTGTCGCATACAGCTCAATGGTGTGCAGAGCAGAACCAGAAGAAAATGGAATCAGTGTTCAATCACTTGTATTAATGTCAACATATTGCTTTAAAATCTAATGACAATTGCCACCGTTTAGGTGAGGGGTTGCAGCAATTTATGTTTAATGTTATAACCAGAAGTTAATTTTAAAAGTCAGTGCCATAATGCCATAACCTTTATAAACAGAAAAGAAAAAGAAAAAAAAGACAAGGAAGCTATTTCTTCTGTTTCTTCTGAATGAAAACCCACACAGTGCGGGCCAAAATCACCAAAGAAATCCAATGCAAATATACAAATTAATAACAAGTAAGAAATAATGTTAATCGCTGGCATACATTTGCATACAAGAGCACGTTTGCTTCCATTATCCAATCAGCAGGGTGTCAGCTCTCAGATGGCGTGATTGATATTTCAATAACATTACTGTCGAGCAGAGAACGCCATGTCCAGAGTCGGTCGGCATTGATCCTCTGCTTTTGTGTGAACACAGACGACAGATATCAGATATCCAATCTCCAGCAGGACTTGAAGGAAGAGAGTCAGAGGGATATGTATATATTTTCTTTTCCCATTTCAGTGGCTTTTCACATTGCTGGAGAAGCCTTGGCAATTTCTCAAGGCCAGGCATGAATTGAGCTCTCAGGGATGCCTTGATGGGTATCAGGTCCAGTGACAAGGGCCAGGCACCTGCTGAGGCCAAGCATGACTGGCCAGAGAAGATTATTTCAGTACTGAAAAGAAGAGAAAGAGAGAGCACAAGAGAGAGAGTGAGAGAGAGAGAGAGAGAGAGCACAAGAGAGAGAGCGAGAGAGAGCACGAGAGAGAGAGAGAGAGAGAGAGAGAGGCTTTGACATCAGGGCTCACACTGATAGCTAACTGTTGTCATCCCTGCATATTCTAGCCCCGGTGAATTGCAGCCAAACAGACAGAGTAATAGTATTGTTTCATTCTGTTCAGAAAGCAGCAGATAAGGGCATGTTTTTGATTCTGCCTTGTCAACAAACACTGAAATAACACAATGGATTTCATCTCTAATACCAATATGATAGCATGCTGCGATTCTTTGGCCCCGACCAGATAAGGGTTTCATGTGAACTTTAATTTCATAGATTTTTAATTTGACTGAGGATTTCTCACTGTGTCAGGTATACAAATGGTTCGCTGGTTTTGTAAAACATTGACCGAGTGCACACAAACACTTAAGTAAAGGTTATAAATTCATTACAAATGTGTTGATGGAACAGTGTCCACTCATAGTAATGGACACAAGGGCTTCACACCTCCAGAAAACTGTAAAGGTACATATCGATCCCTTTATATTTGCAATGCTGACTGAAATATATTTTGAAAGAATCTTCCCCAGGTTTATCGACTATGTTTAAACATTTAAAGGTTAAAAGTTCTACTTTTCATGGAATAAATTAAATGCCTCTTTTCTTTGGAGTGGTCGCCCATCAAATTACTATCACAATGCAAATGTATTTAAAGGGTCTGTCACATTGAATCTGTGAATGGCAAAATGAATGCACAGAACATCCCATCTAAAAGCGAAACAAAAACCAAACTGTTCTTTGCAGCTGATTACATTGATTAGAACAGAGTAGCTAATCAGTGTGAGAGGAAATAACATTCTCTATGCCAGAAATTTAAAAATGAGGGTGCTTCAATCACATATTAACCACATATTTTAATATTCTGGCATTCTTAGTTAGTATTGAGACACCCAGTGATTACTAACAAAAAAATACTTAAATTTCAGGGAGCTGTGATCCAGAATGAACTAAAGTTCAATGAAATTCATATGGGAGAGGAAATAAGTCAGAATAAATAAAGATGATAACCCTTCAATGCTATGCTTACAGTTCAGTATTCTCTTGATCAGTGGTGGCCAATCATGTTGCCATGGAGGGCCGAGAGTGCAGGTTTTCATTCCAACCAATCACTACACCTGCTGATTTTACTAATTAGTTCCCTCCCCTTCTAATTAAGGCATGTTAATTAGTGAAATCAGCAGGTGTAGTGATTGGTTGGAATGAAAACCTGCATACTCTCGGCCTTCCATGGCACATGATTGGGCACCACTGCTCTAGATACTGACTGGTGTCTGTCAAGCTCCATTTTTTAGCTGGTCTCTTTGAATTCTATTGTAATTCTATTGTACACATGCATGAAGACTTGCAACCTAAAAGAGGTTTCAATTTCAGCACGGGCGTATGATCATAAGCAAAACAATACAACACAAAGAAGCAATAACAATGTGCCATGAGGAAGGATTTCTCAAAATTTCTCTTCTTCTTGGAAGAACAGTCCTTTTTACAAAGGGTCTTAAAACCTTCGATCTCGCACTAGTGCTGGGACCACATCAGAACAACAAGTTGTTAGAGATGTCAAAGCAACAGTTACGGATGATCACAGCACGCACTGATGGCTGTGCTGGGACAGAAAATTTGTGATTGCATTGATGTAAAAGCTTTAAAATCAATCTGGGTTAAATTACATTGGAGTGCAGGACTCAAGTGAAGTATAGCCACAAAGAAGAATGTTAGCTCGGCTGTCCAGTGTATAGATGAGAGGGGACAACAGCCATTACACAAAAATTACCAATCAGTTATTTTGTCAGCAAACTCCATGCACGCCATTCACACACAGATCTTTAAACAACACACAACTCATCCACATCCACGTAAGTACCAGCCTGATTCTTTTAATGGCACAGATTACTGAAAGTATAGAAGAACTTAGAATGACTTGTCAGCTGAATGGGATATGAAATCTAAGTATACACTTAATTGTATGTTTTATCAATGACAAGCTGATTAAGGGGCACTATTGATAAGAAATATAATGTGGGGAAGAGCAACATTTGAAATAAAGGAGAGAAAACAAGATCAGATCGGGAGATAGCTGGTCAATAAAAAGGAGATGACTTGTTTGAAAAGTGAAATATCGAGCGAATAGGTAGCTACAGACATTTTGTAAATTCAAACCAAGGTTAATAGCTACAAAAAGTTGTGGTATATTTAAAAAATATTATTTACAGTCGATAAATAATGATTCTGACCGATACATTTTTCATATTCTTAAAATACTGTATTTTCAAAGGTGTAATTGGATATCACTTTAAGTTATTACATTCTGGACAACTTTTATTCCAAAAGCATTTAAATTTTGGAGGTGATCTACTATACTGTCTTTTTTTTTTAACTTTCTGAAAATGAAGACACAGAGTCAAATATATGAAGTGTTTAAGATGTGTGTCGTCTTTGACTTTGGAGACAGACACAGAGTGACGTGTTTGTCAGGGCTGGTCTTTGCTCACTATAGGCTGAGATTCTGAGAAGAGTTTCTTTAACAGGGTTTGTGAAAATTGAGATGACATACAAAGAGCCATTGAAACAGCCGTACAGACGACAGACTCAGGGGATTATCTGTACAAGTCAAGAACTGCACTGGCTGACTCCCCCCTTCTGCCTCATTTCTTTTAGTGGTTTTAGTTTTCACCTAAGACTAAACACAAAGCACACACTGCTATGGACGCTCTGCGACTGCACTTTTGAAGAGGGCTTGTCATAAGCAATAACAACACATATTAAATTCAAAGTGAGTTTTATACAAACACTTACATGGAAATGGCAAATGCTAGAGAGGGAAGAGGGCAGAATAAGCTGCCAGATTGCAAGCTGTGGAGGTAAACAGACATTCTTGAGATGACGCATCACTCTCTGGGCGGAACTTTCTTTGTGTTTGGTGCGACAGATGGGTGGGCTGAGTGCGCTCCTCTTCCACGGAAGAAAAGACAAAGCAATATGTGATCGATTCCACCATTCCTGAGCAGATGCTCTTCTTGGGTGCCATTATAACGCGAGCACTTAGGCCACCCAAATTCCGCACACAGTAGCCAACTTGCTATTGCTTCCGTTCTTTTCGCCCCTCCATTTTCTGAAGTACAGTTGACTTCGAAAGCCAGCAATTGAGCCCTGTGTGGTGCTGTTGCCGTCTCCATCACGCTGTGCTTTTTATGCCAGTCAAACGGGAACATGTGCTTTGTTAGCTTGCCGGCTGCCCGGCACCATGCGGTCCGATTCCGTCCGTTTTTCTTTTTTTACGGCTCTGTGAATTTCGCAGCACCTTCACAAAATGGGATGACTTGGCATTGAAATGATAAACGCGATACACGCGGTTTGAGTAATGGGAAATACCTAGAGTGGCGGAGGACATTTTGAAGAGAGTGATGGATGGATTGAATGTCACTCGAGTCTGCTGAGAGCTTCCCTTTCACACAGTTCCATGGATTAACCAAGCGCTTTGCGTGTTGCTGGCACTCAGCTGTTATCCCGCCTGTCTCTCACGCCCTGTTAGGCTGCTCGGTTCCTTGTGTATATGCTCGTGCTCAATGCTCCCTCTTGAATACAGGCATCTGCTAATTGCTGACACGGGCTGTCACAGCAGATGAAGCAGAATGCCGCACTTTACTTTCATCACATTTTCACAAGACAGAAATGTATTTAGTTAATTTTTATTTATGTATTTTTTAAATTTTATTTTTATTGTCAAACAGGATGGCTGCTGCCAAATGCACGGTGAAATACCGTCACTACAGACAGGGGAAATAGCATTTTACGGGATGTCTTACAGGTGCAGAGTGACATTCATAAAGCTTTGGCGCCTTATGAAAGACTAAATGTTTGTCAGGCAGTGCTCATAAGTCAAATATTGATCTTAGCGGAAAAGTGAAATGCACTGCAAAGAGAAAGTGGTGAGCCTTTTTGGGACACGCCTAAAAAGCAGGTAAAACACAGTCTCCTTTCTCACGGCAGTCCATCGTCTGGAAGAAGGAATTCAATTGATTTGTTACTCAAAATATTAAACTCCCTGGAATAAGAAAATTCATTGCTAAACCCATAATTCTTTGCAGCAACTTGGAAGTATACATTTGTATCAATTTCAATACAAAATATTAGCATTGTGTTCTGTAGAGGCATATTACTCATTTTCAGGACTGCTTTTCGAAGAATAAATGTAACCTCCTCTGTCCTAGTATGTGAACAGATTTTTAATGCGCTGGGTTATCCGGGTGGGTAGAAAGCCGGAGACGAGCTGTAAATGCAAATAACTACCCTCTGCTTCATTTAATATATGGTCATAGCTTCCAAAATGAGCATGCAGGAATCTTTGCACAGGATATTACTCCCTCATTATATACACTGCAAAACATGTGTGTTTTAACAAATGTTTTAGTCTTGTAATGAGACTTAAAATCTTATTATTTTCTAAAAAAAGGAAAATATTAGCTTGTTTTAAGTTACTTTTTGCTTGACAAGTGAAATTATCTTACCCCACTGGCAAATCTTGAAATTAGTAAAACTATTTCACCCCACTGGCAGATAGTTTGTCTTATAATTTTTAAAAAAGTAACAGAAATAAGATTCTAAAGTCTAAATATAAGATTTAAATGGTTGTTCAGATTTGGTTTTTGCGGTGCATTGAATTAATTACGTATCCAGACACTGCTAAAGCAACAGGATGAACAGGTGGCAAAAACACTTCACTTGTCGATTGACATTTGGATTGCAATTGTCAGCCAGCTCCTGCTGTAGCTCAACACTGGAGCACTGCTGGTAGTTACTCATTTATTCTATCTATATGGGTCCTGACACATCTATAAAAAAAGCTTTCAGTCATGGGATATTTCTCAAAGAAAGCCTCTCTTTGGGCAGACAATTACGCGCAGTGGGCTAGCTGCGATGCCGGCTTCAGTGCTTCTCGACACTGGCCCGGCTCCTCCTTTTCATTCCTAACAGCTGCACAGAGAATAGATGCCGGTTGGGGAGTCAGTCATTTCTTCCACTAAAACGCTCAGGTGTGACAGGCCATCCGGATGGTTCCGCTTTCTCGCTACCCTCACCTCCCAATTTGCACAGAAATGAGGCTTGCAGGTGAGGGTCAGAGCTGTTCCTCTCTGAAGAAACAAGGCTGTTGTCCATGCTTGAATTGCTGCCACAAACTGGGGAAAATTGCTCTTCAAGCAGAAAAGCATGCACACTGATAGATCAAAAGCTGAAGATGGGAAAATTAAATAAAGGAACATGTTCTGTAAGTGAATTCGGGACTTTGAATTGCCTTGCTCTCCTCAAGCAAGACACTCAGCCTTGCACAGCCATTCATGACCATACAAGCCAGCATTGTGTGCAATGTGAACACCAGCAATTAATTTCATGGTGACAAAATGATGCATGTATTTATTCCCCAACCGCTTTTTTATTTATGCAAAAGCGGCAGCATGTGTATGAACAGGGTTTCTCTTCAGTGGCAGCATGTGTATGAACAGGGTTTCACTACAGTGGCAGCATGTGTATGAACAGGGTTTCACTACGGTGGCAGCATGTGTATGAACAGGGTTTCACTACGGTGGCAGCATGTGTATGAACAGGGTTTCACTACGGTGGCAGCATGTGTATGAACAGGGTTTCACTACGGTGGCAGCATGTGTATGAACAGGGTTTCACTACGGTGGCAGCATGTGTATGAACAGGGTTTCACTATGGTGGCAGCATGTGTATGAACAGGGTTTCACTATGGTGGCAGCATGTGTATGAACAGAGTTTCATTACGGTGGCAGCATGTGTATGAACAGGGTTTCACTACGGTGGCAGCATGTGTATGAACAGGGTTTCACTACGGTGGCAGCATGTGTATGAACAGGGTTTCACTACGGTGGCAGCATGTGTATGAACAGGGTTTCACTACATAAATGGAATGCCATTACAGTCTGATGAATGAAATTAAATATTCATGATAACAATTATCATGATAAATATTAGTAATATGATACAAAAACAAGCGAAAAAGTGCTGCAAGGTACACATAAATTATGGAGAGTCTGGGGTAGATCAAAAACTAATTAAGTATAGCCTAAGCAAAAAGCTTTAAAAAAAAGGACGGTTTAAAATGAGATCGAGAAATACCCCTAAATCTAAATCTTCTGGCTAGGCCCTTAACAAATAAGCAGTTGGAAAACATACATTAATGCAATTTGTAACTGGAATTTCTGGCAAACAGCATTTAGCGAAGAGAGCCATTGCTGAGGAAGACAAAAGGAGACTGCTTGTGAAGTTTTGAATTACGGAGCTTTATGAATCCATTAATGTATTACGGACACAGACAGATAAACAGCAGCAGTGACGGAAGGCCTCTCCATCACCATACCTGTCAACCCTTCCGTATTTCCCGGGTTTCTCCCGTATTTGAACTCCCTCTCCCGATGTCCTCCCGTTTGATATTTTCTCCCTTGAATCTCTCGTATTTTGCTTTTATATATATATATATACAATTGAATGTTGAATAATTAGAATCGGACTGCTCAGGATGCTTCTGTAGAGCCGTGTTGTCAGTAAAGCCCTGCTATACCCACTCCAGTGCAACAGGTGGCAGTATGCTGCACAGTACAGTAAGTACTAAGTAAGTACTCTTGGTTCAAGTCTGACCAGTCTCGACTCTCGAGTCTCGAGAAGTCAGTTAGAGCAGAGTGCTTGCGAAGTTGCGACATTTGGATTGTGCGAACCGTGAAGTTTTTGCCTGTACAGGACTTTGGCGAAATGTAAAACTCTTGATAAACTCTTCAGGGTTAATCAGAAAACAGCAGTAGATGAATATACTGGTAAGTAGTAGATTTCCTAAACATATTCATACGGGACATTTTGTAGAAAAAAATTTGGTGTCTTCTAAACCGAAAGTGCATCCAGTAGGCTCCTGGTAGCTAATGTTACTGTATATAGTAGCCTACAGTAAGCAAGGGAAAATGGTGAATGCTTAATGTTATTTGTAGGCGTTTAAAAAAAATAATTATTGTTTCTAACGTATATCTGAACATGATTTTCTTAGCGTGTATAAATGGTGCATTTTAAAGTCTGTGGCTGTGGCGAGAGGAGGGTCTTACATGCTTTTGGCTATTAGCAAAGACCCTCCGATCTTATCACCCTGCAGTGTAACTGGAGAAGCTGAGGTTTTTGCAAGAGGCTACCCTTTTAAACAATTCTGCGTCAACATTTACGGGGTTTTCTTAAAGCTGTAGTTTATCATTTCAGACAAACATGAATACTGTAATTGAGCCGGATACGTCTCATCACTAGGGGCAAAGTGGATCAGGTTAAATGCTCTTTAAATGCTCTTTGCTCTCAGATTGCAGGGCAAGCAGTAAAGTCACCATTATCCTTGCATTACAACCCCTGTTGCAATGCAAGGATAATGGTGGGGTTGGGGTGCCGAAAAATCTCCAATCTTTCCAATTAATTACTCAACTGTGGTGGCCTGCCACAGTTTCAGAATGACCCCAAAATATGTTTTTTTTACTTTCTTAATAATATTAAAAAGAAAGTTGCATACTCTATATCAGGGGTGGCCAATTCCAGGCCTCGCGGGCCGGTGTGTATGCAGGTTTTTACTGCCACCAGTTACCACGGTTCAATCAGCTAATTAGTCATACACACAATCACCGATTCACTTGTAAATTACAGAACGATAAAATGCTACAATACACGCATTGACGCATACCGGCACAAGAACATTCATCAGCTGCTTTTCATATCGCGGATATGTAGATTAAAATATCAGATCGTGTAAACGATTGGGCTAATTAAATAATTGTTAACTGGCGGCAGCAAAAACCTGCATACACACCGGCCCGCGAGGCCTGGAATTGGCCACCCCTGCTCTATATGCTCCAATTCCATTTATTAGTAGGCAATGTTTTGGCAATAAACGGAATTGGAGCATATAGAGTGAATGTGTAACTTTCTTTTTTTCTTTCTAATATTCTAATAACTCAGAAATAACATGTAGCCTACGTAAGTCTTCTTTAAAAAATAAAAAAAGCAAATGTTCAAACATTTCATTACTGGAACTCATCTGGTCTCACACATGCTTTGGGTGGCTACCAAAACGAACACAATATGGCATCCCTATAGGGTTAAATAGAGTGTTACGTCCATTTCAAAAATACAACACATTTTAATGTCAACTCTGATAAGAATATTACTTTTTTAACGCAAAGGATACACAATGTTGTCAACAACATTTATTAAACAATGTTTTTCATGAATTAGGTCTAGGTTAGTGTCCATAGTGTCTATGGCTACTCAAATGACAGCACAACGACTCTGAATGAGACAAAATGCCTGCTAAGAGCAAGTGGAGACCTCAAGGAGAATCTATTTCACAAACAGGGCTTGACAGAAGGTGAAAGTGCTGGATCTCTTCACCCCAGACCTATCATAGGAGAATATGAATATGAATATGCAAGAAGAGGACTCCAGACTGAGCACATTCAGAGCCTGGGTCACATCTCCACATCTGCAGCTAGGGAAGTGATGTGCAGTAAAGGCTGTTTGTTTCACCTGGAAAAAAAGGCCTTGAGCCTTAACACATTAGTAGACATATACGTACACATCCACATTTAAAGTACTGTCTACACACACACACACACACACACGTTCAAATGTACACACCCAAATCAACAGTACATACACACATATGCAAACATACACAGACTTTCACTCATGCAGGCAAATACATTCAGACACATAAACACACGCGTCAGCATGCATGCACATGCATACACACTGTGGATTTTTAATTTGTGCTCTGGGCTGGGCTAGACACAGACCGACTTTGGAAAACACTGCCTTGGTTCAGTAAGTTGGAGATAACTGCTTTTTTTTTTTTTACTTTAAACAAATGTACAGTGTCCAATGAGATCTATTATATGCCCTTTATGCAGTTCTGAGTCTAAGGTACAGGAAGGAAGGACGTTGTTGAATATTAATGGCACAGATCCCCCCCCCCCCCCTTCTGCCCTGCTCTTCAATGATCAATGAGAACACAACCCCTCTCTGATACTAAGTGTGGAGCTGTTCCACTGGGGCAACACTAAACATCACATTGAAGAATTTAGTTGAGCTCAGTTTTTCAGATCTTTCAGTTCAGATCATACAGTGAATAATAATACAATTTGGCATAAATCAATCAATAAACAAAGATGGTCAAGGCAAAACACTGGAAGCCTATTTTTTCCCACTGACTTAGCTTGCATGTGTGCATGTGTATGTGTGTGTGCAGTCTGTTCATGCATACCTATGTGTATAAAAACCCTTGCATATAAATTTAAATCGTAATACTTTGAAATGTGCTGATGAAAATCCTGAATAATAACTTATTTCTCGTCTTTGTCTATTCATAGTAGGATCTATATTCACAAGTCTGTGAATCTTCAGTCTGTATATTATTTATAAAGCCAAATTATTTTCTTTTCATTATATTTAATTAATAAACCATTTATTTGTACCTATAGGTTGGGAATTGTGTGTAGCTTCTTTAATGAAGCTGTATTTCATCAAGAAGAAATAAGACATTTAAAATCCGATACAGCGATTACATACAGCTCCTCTCCAGGCTGTGCAATGAAACTGAACATTCAAGGCATGGATTAGAAGGGGTACCACACCCAGGGGTGCTCTGGAGATGGATGGGGAGACAAGGGGGGAGGCTGGAAATCAACCCCCCAGGAAAGGCTTAAGCAGAAAAAACCTGGCCATGAAGCGTGAGATGAGAGAGAGAGAGAGAAACTGAGGGAGAAAAAGAGAATGAGAGAGAGAGAGAGTGAAAGAGAGAAAGAGTATGATGAGAGAGAGAGTGTGCTGGAATAGTCAGTGAGGAGATTTAAAATAGGTTCATATCTTTATTGGTTATGATATTTACATAAAAAAGAGAGAATAAGAGAGAGAGTGAGATAGAGAGAGAGAAAGAGTATGAGGAGAGAGAAGGAGAGTGAGAGAGAAAGAGTATGAGAAGAGAGAGAGCGAGAGAGAGAGAGAGAGAGAGAGAGAGAGTATGAGGAGAGAGAAGGAGAGTGAGAGAGAAAGAGTATGAGAAGAGAGAGAGCGAGAGAGAGAGAGAGAGAGAGAGAGAGAGAGAGAGAGAGAGAGTGTTTGTGGAGAGAGAAGGAGAGTGAGAGAGAAAGAGTATGAGAAGAGAGAGAGCGAGAGAGAGAGAGAGAGAGAGAGAGAGAGAGAGAGAGTATGAGGAGAGAGAAGGAGAGTGAGAGAGAAAGAGTATGAGAAGAGAGAGAGCGAGAGAGAGAGAGAGAGAGAGAGAGAGAGAGTACTGGAATAGTAAGTGAGGAGATTTAAAATAGGTTCACATCTTTATTAGTTATGACATGATATTTACAATAAAAATTTCAATTTCACTGCGATTTATCAATTTAATACTTTTCAAAAATTAAGAATGAAAACCGAACTGAGGTTTGAAATTGCACGTCACTAGTCTTCTGAACACACTGAGAAAAAGAAACATCTCCCCACAATGTCAGTTACATACCACTGCACATTGTGTTGTGACAGCATTGAGCACCATTTCTTAACGTGCATTCAATTTGTTTCTGCTGATCAACTGCATTTTCCTGCAATGGAGTTTCTCTGTGATTATAAGCTTGCAGTGGGAAGCTGCCTGAATTTGCCTCACTTGTTGTACAGTAACTTCAATCAGTGTGCGTCTGGGGAGCTAATTAAAATGGCCGTTGGGGGTCAGTCTGTTGACTTTATTCCGTAAACACACGCACAAAGACATACAGTCTAAACTCGCAAACTGCTAAGGCAGCATGCGTTGCCATGTGGTGGGTGGCCTAAATAATTTACCGTGTCAGAGATTTTTTTTTTCTCTGAGTAAGTAAGATGGAACTGTGACGAAAAGGGGGGAGAGATTGTGACAACAGGATGAACTGGTACATGTAGGAGGGGCACAGAGATAGCCAAACAATGGCAACATGAAAGGATGTTGTAGCATAAATGCAGCTACGGCTTTATCCACACTCAAGTACTTTATTTAGAAATGCACAGATAATGCTCTGTATACAGGTTCTAAGTTAGCAAATGATAGTTAACTAATGACATTTAGAAGATATTTAGTAAATTCCAAACAGAGGTATAGGTCATATTGTTGGTACAGAGGTAGTGTTGTCTCTGCACACCCCTGACAGGAGTATACAATACTGCCTGCAGACAGTTTTGTAGAGTATAGTACTCCTCTCTGCCAGTCCAAACATGCTTTTAAGAGTGGTTTCACACAGTTTGTTTGCTTGAGTCTGAATACGAGTTCGATTGTCGCCCCGTCCCCTGCCCCCACTGGTCTGGGTTCACACTGTGCTACCAATGATCCGAACCGCAGTACATTTGCGTAATACTCATCATTATCATCTCTACCAGCAGCTGTGTACCACCATCGCCAGGCAACAAGGCTTTGAGTCCTTGATTACTAATGCAGTGGTTAATTCACAAAATACTCAAAAACCAGATATAACAGGTTATCTTCAATTAGGCTATTAGGTGAGTAAAAAGATTCATTGTATTTGCATCACAAAATTATGCACATGTTTTCAATATTATTTCAAATGGTGGATACATGGGGTGTCTCGATGGCATAGCCTGTAGAGTACTATCCACATGCTCATTGCGAGCCGCGACGTCGGTGGTTTGAATCCGGCCGTGTGACCTTTGCCGTATGTCACCCCCTCTCTCTCACCCCCTCATTCTTTATCTCTCTACACTGTGCTGTCCAATAAAAAGCTGAAAAGTAGCCTACTCCTTATTCTCTGCACACACACTGGGAATATATTCATGAAAACGATTTGCAACGCACATATTTTGTAATTTAAACAATCTTGAAGTGCAGTTTAGACAACCTTTATTGCACACTAACTGAAAGCAAATGCAATAGTTAACAGAGTGGTGTGTCTTCTTTCATTAAGTGTAGGCCTATACTTAGCGATTAAAACAGTTTTTTCTAAATTGAATTTATCGTTTAATCTGCCGCGAAGGTAAAAGGTGTGTTTACCTATGGATTATTCAGAGGTATGAATAATCTTGCCAATTGATTATTCAGATCATTTGCACATTTGTTAATCAAGAAAAATGAATGAAAACAGTTTGAGACCAAAGGGAAAAAGGAGAGTTTTCCACCCGGTCTATTTTCAGCTCAGCAGCCATTACCGGTCACGACGACATGTCAAAAACAGTGAACAACGCTTGTGCCTGAGTGCCCGGCACGCAGTCATGCTGCATGAATAGAACGCGATTATTAATAAAAACTAGTGCTTTGCTAGTAAGTATATTGCTTGACTAGCAAGTAGATCACCACTAATGACGGCATGCACACATGATTTTTCTCATTAGATCTCTCACTAGGTACAGGCGAACCGTACAGGGCCCCGTTTCCCAAAAGATCATCTTCGACCATTTTGTTTTGATATTACTTTCATTGTTTGTTGGTTTTTTAGCTATCTCCCTCTATTCTTATTATCTTTTTTTACATAATGTCAGTTAATTTTAATCACTGTGATCATAAAATGAATAAAGCACAAACACAAAACACTTTAAGATGAAAATGATAAATCTAAGATGCTTTTGGGAAACGGGGCCAAATTTACCCCAAAATTTATACAGCTACCACACAAATGACCCCACACACCTTTGTATTGCTTGTTTACCATTTAATTCCACCAAATTAGGAAAAGTCATGTACAGTAGTAGCAAGATGAAAAAAAAGGTCAACTGAATCTTAAGAGAAGTCAAACACTGAATGAGATACTCATACCGCTGCAGTTTAAAAAAAAAAGAGTGTCATCTTTCTGTTGTGGTGAATCCCTCACGTTTCCTTTGTTTGCAAGCGTCGGTGCAGCCCCGGGGATCCAAGCTGGGAACGAGGAGATAACATCCATCTGCACCTCTAGGGGGGTGGAGGGGTGGAGGGGCTGGGACCAGAGCAGCAGAGGGAGGTGCCGGCCATGGCTTTGTCGCTGATACGAGACCCGCCACTGCCACGGATATGATAGCCCACCTTTTGACTGCCGATTCCTTTTTATGAACGTTGATTTGGCTTGCAAGAACAGAGCCATCGTTACGTTACGTTTTCCGGTAGGACCGTCGCCATAAGGCTGATTCGGAGGCATGAAGTAATAAGCGTCGGTTTTATTCGGTATTCCCTGTAAGGACGGGGTCTGGTGTGGGTCAGGTTTATTGTCAGGTACTTATTCGGCAGTGGTCAGGCGTCGCTCCTTGTATAGCTATTTACAATTTCATTACACTGTCGCCTTGAGTTACAGTGCACAGTGAAATAATGAGGGCGTATGGGAGGTTCTATTGATTCACTCTCTCGCACTGTCAATCAGACAGCTGCTGCTGCAATCCCTGTTATGCAGTGAGGTGACTGCACCACCAGATGGCTGCCCTGAACTTGGTATGGCATTAAGCTATTAATAAGGTGATACGGTGCATGCTAAATCCATTACTAATTTAGAGATGGACTCTGTGTACGTTGGAGGGATTCAGATAATGAATTAATTTAAGAGGGGTGAAATATATTCGGAAGAGTATCTTCTACTGTGTGCTGGAATTTCTCTTCTCTGTACTGATGTGACTGCACAGGCATTTCAAAGGCCGCCTTATTCTGCAAGTCATGAAGAATTCATGACCAAAAGGAATAATAAAGTTGTGACCAGGGCAAACACGCAATAGAGGCCATGCTGATGTCACCAGTCTTGTTACAGTAATGAGCCACAATTTAGCCAATTGTGAGAAGGACAGAGGCAGCGAGACATGCGGTCATTCCTTAGGGACCTGAAGGTGTCACAATGTCAAATAGCACTCCCAATGGACAAGTTCATATCTTTGTGAAGGAACACCCATGGTAGAAGTCCCACATTTAAATTAATGGTTAAAGTCGCAACAGTGAGATCAGGATAATTGATCAAAAACATTCATAACAAAGCAAAAATTCATGAATTCAATAAATATATAACAATTGGGAGTAGATGCCAACACGGCTAGCATCAGTTATTCAGGAAAACAAAGTATAAGAGCAAAACACAATTTTTCATTGGGATTCAGAACAGAATCATTAATCCTATAATAAAATGAAGAAATCAATCTACATCTTCCCAAGAAAGTAATATTGTTTGCTCACAATATGCTGGGCTCATTAATTTTATTTTTTAGGTGATCGGGCCACAAATAAAGTGTTGAGATGTCACTCCTTGTCTACATTCAATATGAATCCCTTTTAAAAAAAGCTGTATGTATGTGTGTGTGTGTGTGTGTGTGTGTGTTGACAAACATTGTAATGGTATAGACCAATTTTTATGTTTTAAAAGTTACTTCTTGCTACTTGATATAAATAAGAGCAATCAGACCAAAAAGGATGAATCCATCTTATGATTACTGATTCCACAAATACAGGGCTGTGTTCATTCACATGGCTTGTGCGCTTCATGGACACAATGCACACAGCATGATTGTTAAAGGCCACACTTTGGCCACATTTCTCCAAAAAAATGCAATACATTTTAGTCATTGTCAGCTTAGAACCATTCAAAGTTAATTATGCATTTGATATAATTATATATTGCGAGTTGGCTAAATGTGATTTATAATCTAAGATGAGAAAATGTGTGTTTAATAACTTTATTGGCATTGTGACAATCTACCAGCCTTTCTGACAAGTAGTTTTGAGTAATATATATATATATATATATATATATATATATATATATATATATATATATATTACTCAAAACTATATATATTAATGCTAGGTAGCACCCTACAAGCTGGTACTAACATCATGTCTACATACTGTATAGGGGCATAACCATGAATTGATAATATTGATGTATTACTTGATAATCCAGATAAAATCTGTAGCAAAAATGTTGCTGAGTCAGGATATTTGTAAATGGATATTTTAAAAATTGGACAATAATCCAAATTAAAACCTTTAATATCTATACAATTATCAGCACACCATACAATACCCTGGGAGGTATGGATATGTTTCAACTGAAATTAGTTTCGTGCAATTCTTTAAACTCATTGTATTCCACTGCATAGTGTTGTGGCAAGTATAATCAGTCTTATGGAAGAGTATACATATCCCAAGATGTATAGAAAATGTAATCTTTTTTGATTATACTCCCTAAAGCTGGGGACACATTACGAGATTTTTAAGCCTGATTTGACAATGTGTTGAGCTCAGGTGAAGTCTGTGGTTGTCACGCTGTATAGTCACTGCTGTAATTGTTATGTGCGTGGGAGTGAAAGACACAAATCTCTCTCATACAGTCCCAGTCAGCAACACCACAATTAAATCAAACATACAGTATTTGATTTTATCAGGGTGAGTCTTTGCATAATCCTGTGGTTTGCACTCAAATCACGGGAATATTCAATAGCCAATGAAAATTGAGTTTGAAACAGAGGAAGGAAGAGGGGGGAAAATGTGAAAGTAAACAGAAGATCCAACGTGCACGTTGGCTGAGCCAAATAAACATATTTTCTGGAGTGCTAAAAATGGCAAACTCGTGTGTCTGTGCAATGTCAACTCTGCAAGTTGCCACAAGTTTAGACAAAAAACTGCAAACTGTATGGGCTCCATGTTTATTTTGGTTTCAAAAAATCGTGGAAAAAATACATTCTCACAAGTGCAGGTGTAGCACAGAAAATCACAAGAAAAGTTTGTCCGTCTATTCTCCGTCTTCAGATTTGCGCTCCTCAGAGACAGCCGTTGTTATGTCTGTGCGACAAAAGTGACTGAAAATCTGCAAATGTCAGCTGTTATATGTGCGCTGGTGTGGCTTTTTAGCTTCTTTCCTGTGGCATTAAAACGAGATCTAGAGTTTTGAATGCCTCCATCACAGGTACAAAGTTACAGACAGATTCAAAGCACAGCTTCTTCCAGATGTCATTCATGTTTGCAGAAATGTCACTGAAAGGGGAGCAGCCTGCCGTACCCGATACAATAGAGTTGAATACAGTGTGATTTATTAAGTCTGATTCAAAGGCAGCTCTTGGGGAGAAGAGAGAGGGGGAAAAAATGTAAACACCCATACAATGGTGTGAATCATGCTGACAAATTTCAGCGATTGGACATGAAGCTCCCAGGAGCTCCCAGGCTCTCCCACAGCGCTTGGACATGCTCACAAGCTCCCAGGTGCACAGCGCTTGGACATGAAGCTCCCAGGTGCACAGTAATTCTGTAGTAGCGCGCAGGGGAAGAAACAGGCCACAGAGATGCAATCAGACAGCCAGCCAGCTCAACGGCAGGCTCAGCCTGGCTCAGAACTGTCCCTAACCTGCCCTATATAGGATGTCACCCGCGTTTGCCAGGAAAACGCCCCTCCGCTGTCCGTGCTTCAATTCCCTGCCCGGGAGTTGGCGCTGTCAGATAATAAACAGCTATCGGCGAGCGAATCGCCTTCTCTGAAATTGCCTTTCATACAGAGCCAGACCTAGTGGCGAAGCCTCGCACCAACCTGGACTGGGATCAGCGGGACTCTCAGATCCCTGCGATTGGCCAGCGCATTACTGCGGGAGTGCACATCACCATCTGCCCCGAATGCACACGCACCCCCCGCCCCCCAACCAGGTGACCCAGCAGAGAAATATAGAAACTTGGCAAGCAGCACAGAGTTCTCAACTTACCAAAAACCTGTGAGGAAAAGAGCGCGGTACAGAAGCCGTGCTACGCTATGTACTATGTCACACAGGCACTCCGTCATCGTCACACGCCCATTTTATTATGGCAGGGATTCACACCCTACAATAAATTCAGTGAGGTCCATCACAAATTAACACACACCTCAAACGGAGCTGATGACCAAATCCCTTTTTTAGGACTAAAACAGACTTACTTTGACCGTAATTTGGTTTATCTTTAACCTTGGCCAATACATTTCAGCTATGTACTTCTGGCCAACTTCACGCTTGCTCAACGCCCTGCTCCAATGTAATGTCTGATCATTCAGCTGTTTGAAAAGCTGCCGTTGTTTCTAATAGGCACTTGGACCGACAAGCTGCATACATTCACTGTGGCATTGAAAGACTCGTGGCCTTGTTACCTCACGCAGGGCTAAACACAATGTAAATGCCATTGCTTAACCAATAACACCTCATTTATACAAGCAATTACCTGTCTCATGTGGGGATTGTAACAAGGTAGGACAGATATGATTATATATAAATTTGATCTGAATGTACATTAAGAAGCAATAAACAGAATATAATGGAGTTATCCTACGAGGTGCTTTTGCTAGTAATAATACTAGCAAAAGCACCAAAACAGTATTTTTAGTAATTCTTCAATTTGTTTCATTGATGCTTTGTCATCAAATTAATTAGAACTAATAAATGAATGCCAGTTAAAACTATTTAGAGCAACATGTACTTAACTCAAGTATTTAATCTTGAATTTCAAACATCACTGAGTAATTTAAAAGTAATTCAAAATATGGAAGACATTATTTCCAGTCCACAATAAAATAAATCAGTAGTGACACGGAGCAAATTCAAGGTTTCTGACGTGACAATAATCATATTTATGCCTCTATTGCATGTGTTTACCAATCAAAATAAAATGTTTTCAACCTCAAGTAGCCTCTCTCTTATTATCTGTAGATCTCATTACCTCAGTGCAATTCTAGCTAAAAAAACTAAAACACTTTGCAACATTGATTCAACCCTTTTCCAGCAATATGATAACCATATTATGTAATAATACACATAAAGGGTATATTGTGCGTCAGAGTTGTAAATTAACCATCACAAAATGAATCATCCTTCAGCATTCACTGCTGTAGCACTAGAGCATGTTCAAAATGAACCACCCTAAAATGTAACCCGTTTCACACTCCATCACAAAAGTCAAGGGAAAACTATAAACACAACCAAGGCTTAAAGGTCACTACCCATGCTATTGTGTTTATCAATTGTAGGCAGCAGTGTAGTATAATGGTTAAGGAACTGGTCTTGTAACTGAAAGTTTGCAGGTTCGATTCCCGGGTTGGACACTGCCGTTGTACCCTTGAGCAAGATACATAACCTGAATTGCTTCAGTATATATCCAGTTGTATAAATGGATAAAAATGTAAAAAAATAAAATGCATGCAAAAAAAATGTATGAATAAATAAAAAGGCTAAAAAGTTGCTCTGCATAAGAGTGTCTGCTCAATGCCTGTAATGTAATGATAATCAGATCTGGAAGTACCATGACTGTTTAGCTACCTGCGGCTAGCCTTCGTGTACCTGAATATTTGTCTTACTGATCAAATTTTTTGTTTATCTGCCTAGATTTAGGTTTCAAGAGCTAGGTTTCAAGAGCCTACCAAAATTCATTCGTTCCTTGTCTCGTGTGACGTGAATTTACCACGCAATGGAGCTTGCGGCATATAAACACTGCAAAGTGGCCATAATTAATGTTAAAGGCTTTGAAACATATAGTACAATGTTCTACCTCTTCGACATAAAAAAAATAGGCTGCAGTACTTCACAGCCTGTCCTTTTCTTTATTGCACATAAGCTGAAATCAACTTTCAACTCTATGCAAGTGCAGTAGCAATGACATCTAAATCCATAGTCTATTTGGTAAGAGCAAGAGAGTCTCACTCAAATCATTACCCTGCTGCCTGACCGTAAATGAGCTCTGTTGCTTCTCATTCTTTAACAAATCACTCTACATATCCATCATCCAAATTCAATGTGCCATCTTTGTTATTTTCCAATTGACATTGGTGAGAGGAAATTATTTAGTAATCATCGTGAAATTAAATAGAAACACCAGTTTAAAAGAATGCACTGGAAAATATTGTCATTCATTGCCGATGTCCAATAACGTGGACCAGCAAATCATTCTTTAATGATCTCAATAGTATCCCCTCACACACCTGATCTTTTTGCACAGGGAATGGGCCGTGCATTGATTGTGAAGGCTTCCCAGCAATCCAGCAAAACAGTTCTTTTGAAGAATGCATCATGGTCATATTTCACCGATGCCATGACATTTGTCCTGATGGAGCACACATGTCAACCTTCACATGACGCTGTTGAATGAACTGGACTGCCTTATGACGGAGTGTAGCTGCAAAATGCAATACTTACTGTTGTGTCCCATAGTCTTTACCTTAAAATACAACACAGTGCGTAGTTCTGTGGTAGCTTTGCAGGGGCAGTTACCAGAAACTGTCAGGGGTAGCGTGGGAACGAAGGACCAGACGCGACAGCAGGGGTTCAGAGAATGCTCACTGAACACCACAAAGCGGGAGAGAAACCCCGCAAACAGGGAATTACAATATACAAACAAAATAATAACTCTCCACACAGGAGAGATACCGCTACAAATCAAAACGACCCTAATAGGCGAAAACTCTTAACTATATATGTACAATCAAACAACAAAGAAAAAACCCTTTAGCTCACAACGAGGGAGCCGAAACCAAAAACACTCCTGCAACACGGAGCAGCCACGAATACACAGGCAATAGCAATAATGGTTAAAGGGAAAACAACACAAAACCAGGGCACCCTCGGTACGTGACTATAACGCCCGATAATTGGTGAAACAAATGAAAACAAAATAACGCTTACGCTTTGCACAACAAAGAGAGCGGGACTGGAAAAGGCTATGTCCTAGAATACCGGCTTTCTTCAAAAAGGATAGGCAATATGGAAGCGTCTACCACAGGTGACGCGAGGTTTAAATAATAATGGGAACTACGGAACAGGTGCATACTCTGAGTAGCAACCCCAAAAACATGAAACGGACAAAGACACAGAGGGAAGAGACGCAACACGAGCGCTCCCCAGGGAAGTGGTCAAACAGAGAACAGCAGGCTTAGAAACCATGACAGGACCCCCCCACTAAGGGACGACCCCAGACGATCCCTCAAGCCTGCGACCCCGGAAATCCCTGATAAGTTGAGGGTCCAGGATGTTTTTGGAGGGAACCCAACTACGCTCCTCTGGGCCATAACCCTCCCAATCTACTAGAAACTGAAAACCTCTCCCAACCCGTCTCTCGGCTAGAATACGCCGGACAGTGTATACAGGACCCCCCTCTACCATCCGAGGAGGTGGCGGTGGCTTCTCCGCGGAGACCAGCGGGCTAATAAGGACTGGCTTAAGGCGAGAGACATGAAACGTGGGATGGATACGCATAGCACGGGGGAGCTGTAATCTTACCGTAACCGGATTAATGCGCCGTATAATTTTAAAAGGCCCAATAAACCGGGGCGCGAGTTTGCGAGACTCCACTTTTAATGGCAGATCACGCGTAGCGAGCCACACGCGTTGCCCTACCCTGAATGAGGGGGCTGGACGACGTCGTCTATCAGCTGCCACCTTGTGTCTAGCCGCAGCTCGCTGAAGCGCAGTCCGCACCCGCTTCCAGACAGAGCGACACCTCCGAATAAAGGATGCCACGGAGGGAACCTCTATATTACTCTCCAGCTCAGGGAATAGTGGGGGCTGATACCCCAGTTGAGCCTCGAAGGGCGAGAGCCCTGTGGACGCGTTGCGCAACGTATTATGGGCATACTCAGCCCAGGCCAGGTGTGTACTCCAGGAAGTGGGATTAGAGGCCGCCAGGCAACGCAGAGTGTTCTCCAGCGTCTGGTTAGTGCGCTCGGTCTGTCCATTCGTCTCAGGATGGAAACCAGACGACAAACTGACCGAGGCACCAAGCAGAGAACAGAATGTGCGCCAAAATTTGGCCGTGAACTGGGGGCCGCGATCAGAAACCACATCCAACGGTAACCCGTGTAGCCGAAAAACATGGTCTATAATAAGTTGCGCAGTTTCAGAAGCTGAAGGTAATTCAGACAACGCAATAAAATGGGCCGCCTTGGAGAAATGATCTACCAAGTCGAGGGCGATGTGACTCCAAGGACGGCTGGGAATGGGAAGAGGGCGCAAAAGCCCTGAGGGTGGGAGACTTGAACCCTTACTGCGGGCACACACCGGACAAGCCGCAACAAAACTCCGGACATCCCTCTCCAAAGTGGGCCACCAAAACCGCCGAGAAAGAAAGTCCTTCGTGCGGTGGATGCCTGGATGAGCCGCTAATTGAGAAGTGTGACCCCAACGTAATACCCGTGGCCTAAGCTTCAGCGGAACGAACAAGCAGTGAGGAGGGCCCCCCCCAGGCCCTGGGTCAGAACGCACTGCCCTCTGAACTGCAGCTTCAATGGTCCAAATAACTGGAGCCACAATTTGGTCGGCGGGAATAATAAATTCGGGGGCGGGAGCCCTGTCCGAATTATCAAAGATGCGAGAAAGGGCGTCTGGCTTAACGTTCTTGGAGCCGGGGCGATACGTGAGCAGGAAATTGAAGCGCAAGAAGAATAACGCCCACCGGGCTTGGCGAGAATTAAGCCTCTTGGCTAGCTGCACGTACTCCAGGTTTTTATGGTCCGTCCACACCGTGAACGGATGCTCCGCCCCTTCAAGCCAGTGACGCCATTCTTCAAGCGCCATTTTTACCGCCAAAAGCTCCCGGTCTCCCACATCATAATTTCTCTCGGCAGGAGTTAATGAGCGAGAAAAGTAAGCACAGGGGTGCATCTTGTGGTCAATGGGGGATAACTGGGAGAGAATGGCTCCTACTCCTAACTCAGACGCGTCTACCTCTACTACAAACGGGAGAGAAGGGTTAGGCGTTACGAGAATAGGTTCAGACGTGAAACGTTTTTTAAGGTCAGAAAATGCCGCTTCAGCTCTCGAGTTCCATAGAAACCGAGAAGAGGTTTTCTTTGTGAGCGCTGTAATAGGAGCAACTACCGCGCTGAAATTCCGAATAAACCTTCGGTAAAAATTAGCAAAACCTAAAAAACGTTGAACCTGTTTGAGAGAGGATGGCGTGGGCCAATTCTTCACAGCCGAGACCTTCTCGGGGTCCATTTGAACCTTGCCATCAGCTACAATGAATCCCAGGAATGTCACTGATTTTGTGTGAAAAACACACTTCTCTGCCTTAACAAACAGCTGCGCCTTGAGCAGAGCATTAAGAACCTGCCTGACATGGCGAATGTGACTGGAAATATCGGGAGAAAATATTAAAATGTCATCAATATACACAAAAACTGATTTCTCCAGCATCTCTCTTAACACGTCGTTCACTAACGCCTGAAAAACTGAGGGGGCGCTAGTGAGCCCGAACGGCATCACCTGGTACTCATAGTGTCCCGAATGGGTGTTAAACGCAGTTTTCCATTGGTCTCCCTCCCGGATGCGAACAAGGTTGTAAGCGCTGCGTAAATCCAGTTTTGTAAAAATAGACGCCCCCTGGAGGCGTTCAAATGCCGAATTCATAAGAGGTAGAGGATAACGATTTTTAACAGTTATAGCATTAAGTCCCCTGTAATCAATACATGGCCTAAGACTACCGTCTTTTTTCTTAACGAAGAAAAAACCGGACCCTGCCGGCGATGTGGAGGGTCTGATGAATCCGTTGGCTAGCGATTCCTCTATATAAGTTCTCATAGCGGCACTCTCAGGGGCCGATAAAGAATACAGCGCTCCCCTGGGAGGAATCGAGCCAGGGTATAGCTCGATGGCGCAATCATACGGCCTATGAGGAGGAAGAGAAGTGGCACGCTGCTTACTGAAAACCTCCGCAAGATCAGTGTACTGCTGAGGAACATTAGCTGGCAATGAAAACGGAATAGCTCCGCCCACCTGAACATTCTCCGAATCTGACTCCGAATCGCGAGGGATGTCCCAATCGATCACAGACGGAGAGCTCTCCTCCTCCCACATATTAAACCCGTCAGCGAGCGGATCCCAAGAAAGGCTCCCCCTGGTGTCGCGAGATGACGCTACAGCCCCGTGAGCCCCATGGAGAACACTGTCCTCCTCCTGTTCGCTGTCAGAACTCAGATCGGGAAGCGAGCGGCGCGAGCCGCCAGATCTAATCGCTTTATCCCTAAAACAGTGGTGTCGGCACTGAACTCCCCAACGGAGAATAACCGAGTCTTCCGCTCCCCAGTTAATATTGGGCCTGTGCTGAACCAACCATGAGTGACCCAGAACAAGTGGGTATGTGGGAGAATCTACTAAAAAAAAATGTATACGCTCCGTATGATCCTGTAACGAAACAGACAGTTTTAAGGCGCTGGTAACCCGCCGGATAGCGCCCGTGCCCAAAGGGCGACCGTCAAGAGCAGTTACTAATCGTGGAACGGGAAGAGAAACTGAGGGAATCCCCTGATCCCTCGCCCACTTAATATCCATAAGGGACTCAACTGAACCGGAATCGATAAAGGCGATACAGCTGGTGGAATGCTTATTCCAACTCAGCTGCACAGATAATAGGGTTCGAGGAGAAGTTTGATCATGTCTCACTAAGGACCTCGATTCCTTTAGCGAGACTCCTCCTTTTCCCGCTAGCTTAGGACATTGATCTCTGTAATGCCCGGCGCGTTTACAATAACGACACCACGCCTCTCTCGACCTGGTGAACCTGGAATCACGTACTGCCGTCCCATCTACCTGCATGGGCTCCTCGGAAAATGAGGGAACCGGAGCAACCACCGGACGAGGCACACAAATAGAGGACCGACCACTGCGTGACCCAGCAAATCTCTCTCTCTCTCTCTCTCTAATCCGATTGTCAATTCTGATAGCCTTCGACACTAACGAACCGAACGAAGCGGGTGGTTCGATTGTAGAAAGGACATCTCGAACTGGATTGGAAAGTGCTTTAATAAATAGGGCACTAAGCGGTCCATCAGGCCACCCAGTCTCCCCTGCGAGTGCTCGAAAGACAATAGAAAATGACGCCACCGTGTCGGAGCCCTGACGAAGATAAGTCAGTCGCATAGCCGCCTCCTGACCGGAGACGTCATGGTCGAACACCGACGCCATCTCTTTTACCAAACTTTCCATAGTGGACATCACGGGAGAGCTTGCTCTGACTAAGGGGTCCGCCCAAGCGAGAGCCGTACCTGTTAAAAGCGAGAGAATAAACGAAACTCGAGCCTCCTGGGTGGAAAACCGAGAAGGTTTTGATTTGAAAAAAATTAAACATTGAGTCAAAAACCCCCTACACCTCCCGGTCTCCCCTTCATAGCGAATCGGGAGTTGTAATTTAGGCTCCCTGAGCTCGCGTGGAACGGGAATCACCGCTGGGTCAGGAGGAATCAGCACCGCCGAACCTGGCGCCTGTGCCACCGGGATTGAAGGTAAAGTAACCTGGGGGGGCGTAATCGTCAATGCTAGAGTGTGAATGTTGTCCGTTAATTCACGCAGCCCGTCTCCCTGATAACGCAGCTGGTTGCCGAATTGTGCCTGCTGAGTGTGTAGGGCTTGGACGGTGGCTTGAAGAGCCCTAATGTCCTCCTCATGGCCGGAGATAACCACCTCCTGCGCTGTGAGAATTTGCCCTATATTAGCGGCTCTCGCTGGTGCCTCCCTACTGGCTTCCATATTCTGTCAGGGGTAGCGTGGGAACGAAGGACCAGACGCGACAGCAGGGGTTCAGAGAATGCTCACTGAACACCACAAAGCGGGAGAGAAACCCCGCAAACAGGGAATTACAATATACAAACAAAATAATAACTCTCCACACAGGAGAGATACCGCTACAAATCAAAACGACCCTAATAGGCGAAAACTCTTAACTATATATGTACAATCAAACAACAAAGAAAAAACCCTTTAGCTCACAACGAGGGAGCCGAAACCAAAAACACTCCTGCAACACGGAGCAGCCACGAATACACAGGCAATAGCAATAATGGTTAAAGGGAAAACAACACAAAACCAGGGCACCCTCGGTACGTGACTATAACGCCCGATAATTGGTGAAACAAATGAAAACAAAATAACGCTTACGCTTTGCACAACAAAGAGAGCGGGACTGGAAAAGGCTATGTCCTAGAATACCGGCTTTCTTCAAAAAGGATAGGCAATATGGAAGCGTCTACCACAGGTGACGCGAGGTTTAAATAATAATGGGAACTACGGAACAGGTGCATACTCTGAGTAGCAACCCCAAAAACATGAAACGGACAAAGACACAGAGGGAAGAGACGCAACACGAGCGCTCCCCAGGGAAGTGGTCAAACAGAGAACAGCAGGCTTAGAAACCATGACAGAAACCTCTCATACTGTGATATTATTATACGTATGTATATACATATGTGTTCTGAGGCTTGATATACTGTATGCTGGAATTAATTTTCTTCAACTTCAGACCATAGAGCGAAAGGTGTAATGGCTGCAGGAGAACACATGTGTTTCTTAAGCATCCAACAGCCAGTGAGAGATTCATCTTGCTTATTTTAACCAATATAAACTTGTGCAAACAAAACTTTCAATGCATCTTTTTTTTTGGCAGGCTCTGCGAAGACTGGCCAAGAACACAACACTGTCACTGAATCAAAAGAAAACCCACAGGGACTGTAGAAACCGCCACTTCATTGATTTAAACACATAGCATCCCACATGTCTGTAGGAGTTTTAAGCACTCATGCTAGCTTATTAAAATGTTAATAATTATGCTGGGAAGATAAAAAAAAACAAAAAAACATTAAACTAATGACGATACCAGTCTATTAATCCCCCAGGCGGTGAAGCAAAATAAAATAAAATACATTTTTAAAAGGCACAGCTGAATGAACTGGGACTAATGCAGGCTTTCAGAGGCTCTTCTGGCAGGAGAGCCCAAAGCAAGGCACCCTGCCTTCAGGTGTTCAATCCTCTTCACAAGCACCGTTTGCTTGGCCATGGTTGTGTTGTGCCTAGATAAAATCAGTTGTCTTTGCCACATGGTTATTGAGACAGGTGGTGAATAAACAGCTCATTTAGACCATTTCACAAGCTTTGCATTAAGGCCCTTTAAAAAAAAAGGTTTCACATCACACATCAAATGTGCCATTTGGTAGTGCTATACAACAGCAAAGGGTGAGAGCTCACGCCTTGGTGGCAACTTTAAAATATGAAGGCAATCACAGAACTTAGTTTATGTAAAACATTAAACCACTGCTCGTGATTTATGTATAACTTGTGATCTAAAAGCATTGTTTTTGGACAAAATTAAGATGAAATGAAGACACAGGTGATGTCAATAAAAAATATATTTTTCAAATAAATAAATGATAAAACAAAGAATATTCTAATTTAACCAGTAATTTTCTTACCCAGAGATTTCTTTCTGCAGCAGTGAAGACTTAAAAATAAACACTCCTGTGTCAATATTAGTGTGCTCCTTAGGACGACCTTGAAGTGAGTAGGTCTTTGTATTACAGTGTAATTTATTGAACCAGTGGATTTCTAGTTTGTTCCCATTCTATAAATGCCTCAGCCAACTCTTAAAAATCTGTACACAAACAGCAGTACAGCTTTTTCAATTCTGCAGCAGCTATAACACTGCAATAAAAAAGGTTTTCAAGCAGACATTTCATTGTGTCTATTTTTGATAGATTTACTGTGTGTTTCTCGATGCACTAATATGCACTATGCACTCGCCCAGCTGTTTGGAGCCTTTCAGATCTCTGCCTTCTTGAGACATGAAGGCCACTATTCATGGTTGCAGACAATGCACTGAACATAAAATCATTGAGGGTCTAAGAAGGATACCAGATCTGAAAAACAGACTAAATGCCCTCATTGTAAGAGTCAGAACTGTCATCGTTTTCATGGTGGCATCATAGACAGAACCGCAAAACCCCAAAGATGTGTCATACCCTAAAAAGTATTTTAATTGGCTTTTTATTTTGAGCTTTGAATGATGGTAATACGATTTCTTCACTTTTGAGAATGCAGTTTGTGGGCTGTGCTTTGACCCACTATTTGGGTCATTATTGAAAAAGAGAGTGCTCACAGTAGCCTGCTTGGTTAAATAAAAGTAAAATAAAATAAAAATCTATTCTTTGCCTTGAATCCAACACCCACTATCAGCGCATTCTGGTGAATGCCACTCCTATATAACCTGTGTCAGAGTGAAGACTGTGGTTATAAAAAGAGGGGTGCAATGCTGTTTGAGAGTCTGACCAGGAGAGTCTGAATTTCCAGAATCTCTGTTGGCCTCCCATTCCCCTCCCAGTTTCTCAATTTTCTGTGGAAACCCAAGTGTCAGGGTTTCCACAGGGGGCCCCTTGACCCCTGCCACAGTGTCCATCTTAATCTCTGTACAGAAGTCCCACGCTCCACACTTTTTACTGGCCCTTCCCAGAATCATGTCGCTCCTTCTTCAAGTCCACAAGATCAACCAAGCATTTTCAGGCCCAACATCTTTCTTATTGTAATGTCTTGTAAACATAATTGCATCCTATTGAGGTGAATCAAGGGTATCCTCTTATTACAGGGAATGAGACATTGAATTAATTGTATCCATAAGAATTAAGATGGTACAAAGAGACAGGACACACTTTGATTAATCGGAGAAGCCCCAATTTTTAGAACAACAAGACTATACAATTTGTAAACATGTAAAATTTATTAAACAATTTACATAATATAAAATTAAAATGCAGATTGAAATAAGTCTGATTGTGTCAGATGACAAATTAATCACTTCAAATGAATTTGTAATGAATAATTTATGATGATGGTTAATCTTAACAATTGTTAGTATAACAAAACGAGTGCACAATTAGTAACATTAATTGCAAATCAGTCTTCTGTTTCAACAAAAGACTAAGCTCCCATATCTTGCAATGAATGTGTACTTGTGCTTAATCCATGAAGGTGTTTTGTTAGATGTGGAACCATGTGATCACATAGTTGGATGCTGAGATCTGTTGGCTTCACTTGTGCTGTGGAATCTCTGCCACATTCTTTCTCAATTGAGTTTTTATCCAAAGCTCATTTTTGGACCTGGAAACAGACACTTTCTTTCACTGGGACCCTTCCCTCATTTCACTGAAGAAATTTGAAATGGGTAGAATTTTTTAAAAGCCTGGCTTTGCCCAGGGCCTATAGAGAGAGACTTCTCTGATAATGTGAGCCAAGAACTGAAGCGTTTCTCTCCCTTCCTTCACTTATGTGCACTACTCTGCTTTCAAAAACTCTACTGGTCTGTGCTGATTAGCTCAGTTGGAACAGGATGAACATCCTACAGGTTGGTGTGAATCTGATCTGTTGTGAAAATTGATGCAACTGTGCAGGTCCCTCAACATTTTCATTCACACAAAAACCATGTGGTCATTTAATAAGTGAACACATCACGTAAGCATCCTGAACTAATGAATACTACATACCTTGTCACCATTTCTAAAGGTGTTGCATCATTCTAGCTCTATTTGGTGCACACGTGCATATCCACTGAAAAAAAATAAAATAAATACTTTCTTGCTCCCATTGCTGTGATCAGACCATTATCTATTTTTCACACACTCGCACAAAGCATTCCAGTACTACGGACCTGTACATCCCTCAGACCCTCTGGCGAGAGCGATATCTTGGATGCGAGAGAGGAAAATAAGGAATCTGTCAGTTGCAGATTCACTCTGGGGTTCTGTTGCTTTTATCACAAAAGATTGGCCCTTACTTTCCTTGCTTCCCATCTTTTTTTTAATAGAGCGCATTAAAAACATTAATCTGGATAAGAGTACCATGGGGTTTAGCTGGACTGTTTCCCAGTTCTGTCCTTATAGCATGAATATTCCAATATTTTCCCCTTCCTGCGGTTTTCCCAGCAAGGGTTTCCTTTCACTGTATAAACATACTGATATGCAATGTAATTTATTTTTGTATAAAGGATAAGCATATGCTATTTGTTACTGAATTTTATCAACGAACAGTCTGAATATGGGAAGTGTTCAGAATCATAGCCCTCATGCTTGCAGGTGTAGAGACGAAGAGTGCCACAAAATATTAATGTACTGTCCAACTCTAATGGTTTAGTATTCCAACTGTCAGTTTTTGGGTTTTTATACAGCCAACATCAATCATATGCAGGCCTGAAATTAATAAGTAGCCCCCAATCTGAGTGGGAAGACTAATGAACTGCTGTCTGAATAGAGATCCAATTCAACTCCATCAGATTTTTTCCAGTGTAATTTATAAACAGCATGCAGAAGTAGAAAAAGCCAGTCACGGTTGGGTCGTTCATGTTAAACCTCTTTAAAATCATATAGGTGCAGGAACTAGGGGTGCGGAAGGTGTAGCAGCACCCCGCTCTCGAAAAGGACCAGTGTTTGCTGGAAAGTAGAGAATGTCCAATCTAAATATACATTTTAATTAATTGTATGTGTCGATGCCAATATCGGAGGAGTACGCTTCATGCGCCTTTGGTAAAGGCAGACTATAGGCGCCCAGCCGCCCAGAGAAGTCCCACTTTTGCATTGAGACAAACCATTCCTCCCTAGGTGGCAGCATGGCAGATTTTATACTACTGTATGGCAAATGTGTACAATCCAGGTTCAGAAAGTAAAAGTCCCCAGTATTATGTTTCAATCACCTTTAGGACAATTTTTCAACCAGGGGGTAGAACAGGTGCAATCAGCAGGCTGAGTTTATGGCTGAAATTAATTTTACTCTCTGACCCCTGAACTTTCCACCTCTGCTGTATGGTCAGGACTGGCATGGCCAGACCTTGATAAGAGACTGTGAGGCATATCAATGTGGGGTACACTACATTGAAACTCAGTGTAATAGCAGGGCGAGCCACCTGGCAGTCCATAGGCATTTTTTTTTCCGGGTGGCCATATGGGCTGGGATTACGTGGTGATTGAATTTCAGTTCCATCTCCCACTCTCCTTTGCAGAATATTTTCACAGGACAATTAAAACAAATTGGCTTCTCAGAATGTTTTTAGTCTGAATGAATCAGTCTATATTGGGTTATTTCCATGTGAACAGTCAATGCGCAAAACAGCAACCAATCAATAACGGGGAAAAATAGCCTTTTAAAGATTCTTCTTGCTATTATTGCTACATAATTGTTCTTTTTGCCCACGCTACATAATTTAATTTGCATTCATTTCTAAATTATATATGCTGCTATGCTTGAATATCACAGCATTGTTTTCCAGAATTCGTAAGACCCAAGATCAAAGAGCCTTTTCAGTTTTCAATTAAGACAAAACAGATGAAACAAGGCTTTTGTTAATAGCATTTTTTCAACAAAGATGACAATGACCCCAAGTGAGTCACCTGGGTAATCGAAAGTGTACTTGGAATGGAATGATTCATGCAAGCCCAATGTTAATTTTTTTTGCAATTTCAAAAAGAAAACAGGAAGCAGTGTCCTCATGATTTCAGGAAGATTCTATTATAGTGTATTTTTCAGGGGTGTAAAAACAGCCCAATGAAAGAGAATGGCTGAAAGACAGTTTGACTGATGACAGTTGTTCGCATATAACGCAGAAGTATATCATCCGTTGCTGCAATAGCACACAGAGTAACAGTTTGGTTGGGTATGGGCCCTTGTGGATACCCTGAGGACTTGCTTACTCGTCAACTTGTGGACACACTTGAAGATTATTTCTCTTTTTTTTCTTCTTTTTTTTTGAAAATGGTTTTCATTGTTTGAAGGAAAAGCACAGGCTCATTGCCAAAACAGAAGAGAATAATTCAAAACTAAGCATATTCGTATTTCATCATCGCTATATTTTGTTTGTATTGTGTGCCAGTTGGAGGTTTTCCCTTCAGGGTGATAAATCACCTGGAACGACTGGAGTACATAAACAGCGTACCGAACACATGAATTACCCACAATATCCATTTTTTGCAATTTAACATCAGTCCATGGAGCCCCACAACAGCCAAAATCTCTCGTCTGAGGGGCTAAACAATGCGTGGTTGTTATAATGTGGTTGAGAGACACGTTTCTCAGAGGGGAGAGAAACGCTGTTGCTTATCGATAATTTATCATCTTGCTCACAAGAATATCGGCTGGTAGATGGTGTGCAAAAAAAGTCGGTTTTGAGCTCCGTTTCTCAGCTGCAGCTATTATATATTTTCTGGGTTAATAATATGGATTTTACCCAGAAAGTCTGTTCCCAGTGATGCACCTACAGTGAAATAAATGTGTTTATGTTCTATGCACTGTGCGTATGGTATGTAGGTTTTCTCACACACGCACGCACGCATACGTACATTCATACACTGCTTGAGCACTCATTTGCAATCCTTAGTGAATTAAGCTACGTGTCGCGTTTCAATCAGGTGGGATGGCGTGGTCTGGGGACGATTCTGTCTTTACAGATGCATGTGTATGTGTGCTTGTGTGCCTGCATGCCCGTGTGCGTATATGTGTTTAAAGAGAATACAACTGCCTACTGAGAAGCTCATCCCCTTTGAAGGCCTTTTGCGGTGAAAAAAATAGAATTTGTTTCATCCAATTCGGCCTGCTGATGAGTGTGGGTGCTTATCTCTCATCTCCACAAAGACTCCGTTATCTGCCTTCACTGCAGGAAGCTTCAGATATTATTACATCCATTTAGTGCAGAACATAGAGTTTCATTAACCTAGGGCCGCTTCGTCGCTATCGATTCTTTTTTTCCCCCCTCTTCGCCTCTCCATTTTCATAACATTTCACGAAAAAACCGCATTGTCCAAAAAAAAAGAAAAAAAAAAAAGTCTGGGCATTATAAACGATCGACACCTCAGCGTCTCGATGAGGCGATCTCTAAAGGAGAGGAACAAAGACTCATCTCTATTTTTTTTCTTTCTACATAACACTATGTCACTGATGATGATGATGATGATGATGATGATGAACTGACCACGAGATCAGAGAGCAATTAACTATCCTATCCCAAGGTGAGCCAGTGATACAGTGATTTAAAAATAAACTGTTTTTTTTAAATAAAATGTTGCTGATATAGCCCTGGAGTTATAATGGCTATGCCTATCAAATTGGTCTAAGAACCTCATTTCTGATTTCATGTATTATCAATGGAGTGAAAAAGTTATGTTAGGAAATAATCTATATAGAGACACTAGTTTATCATGGGCAGTTAATACCTGCAGTTCAGTCGGCCCTCAGAAAGGTTGATGGAGCGTTTTTGTCAGTCAATTATCACATTGCCCCGACAATGTGCCTCTACATTCTACACCAATTACTACCAATTAAACACAGACAGTGAACCACAGCCATGTGGCCAACATTTTAAAAGTATTTGGCAGTAACACTATTTTTTCCAGGCAATGGGAAATGGGCATAAAAAGTGCAATTACATTACCTGCACAAAAAATGTTTAATAACTAACAGTAAAATGAAAGGCTAAAACAGATTTTTAAAACTGGCAGCTCTAGCTATAAATGCATTCCGTAATTTCCGTCTAGACGGTCAAAACCATTAATAGCCTAAAGTGACAACCCAATAATTTATATGATTAAATCACTAGAATTGGACCTCCATTCTCTTTAAAATGACAAAGTAGCTGATTTCATTTATCAACATTGGTGCTTTTAAATGCTGAAATGACCCAGAGAAAGCCTTTTGTTAGTAATTCTATGCAAAAGTTTTTTCTTCATAGTGGTTACATTTCCAACTACCAATTATAAAATCAAAATGTTCGGCTTGTTCAAATTGAATCTAAAAAGTAAGGCCAGTTATCTCCACCTCAATAAAACAATACAATTCTGGACTCATTTGGATGACATGAAAGCTTACAGTGGTGAAGCAATTTCAGAAAGACAAAAACAGAGCCCCTGAGTAGCTCAGGGTGTAGAGATACTCACTATAAGTGAAAGGTGGACCTTATAGTGTAGGCACCAAAGGTTTCAGTCTTGTTTTGGCCATTTCATTTGTCAACTGTGACAGGATGTGTGAGGGTTTGGTTTGAACTGATGAGTCAAACGCGACAAAACAAAGCACGATACAGAACAAGTCACTCACAGAAGCGAGGACCACTAAAGGAGTCTAGGTACCCGGAATAGTAGAAACGAAAAACAAGGGACGAAAAACTCCCTGGCAGTAGCCAAATAATAAACCACCCACTAAACCAGGTGCGGCTCGTAGACACGGGTAGAAGGTAAGATAAGCAGATAAGAGACTCCCAAACAGAAATACAGGAGCAAAAACGAGAGAGAGAGAGAGGGGGAGAGAGAGAGGGGGGGAGAGGGAGAGAGAGAGAGAGAGAGAGAGAGAGAGAGGGGGGGAGAGAGGGAGAGAGAGAGAGAGAGAGGGGAGAGGGAGAGCGAGAGAGAGAGAGAGGGAGGGGGGGAGAGGGGGAGAGACAGAGAGAGAGAGAGAGGGGGGAGAGGGAGAGAGAGAGAGAGAGAGAGAGAGACTGAGCGAGCGAGAGAGAGAGAGAGAGAGAGAGAGAGAGAGAGAGAGCGAGAGAGTGAGCGAGCGAGAGAGAGAGAGAGAGAGAGAGAGAGAGAGAGAATCACCATCGGAACGTAGACTATAACACCTGATAGGTGAGAAATAAATTTAATAAAAATAAACCTCTCACTCTCCAAAATAGCAGAGTGTAGAACGAGAAGTAGAAAAAAGAAAGAGCGAAAAGGAAACAATTCTCTAAAGAGCTTCAAAGGCAGCTAAAGCCAATCTAGTAGGGAAAAATATATAATCTTTTTTAGAAAGCTAGAACCTAACCAACCCTGAATTCGTGAAGGCACGATATGACGAAGAAGCGTCAGGAAGCGGAAGTGAGGGGTTTAAATATCTGAGAGGTAAATGAACAGGTGAACCGAATAATTAGCGGGGAGAAGAAAAACTCAGAAACAGAACGCGTAAAAATCTGATAGACTGAAAATAAAGGAAAATGGGAGAGAAACCGTATCAACAGAGGGAAGATAGGCGAAAACCATGACAGGATGATGGGACAACAGGCTTTGATCCGCCAAGGGTAGGAAGCGTATAAGTCAGCCAGAGATCCTTATGTCACTGTTGTAAAACCTCTCCTAAAAGAGGGCCAGGCACCCACATGTGTCATCCCTGAGAAACAGGCCTCTCCTCTGGCTCTAGCTCTCTTACTGTGAGGTATGTAGTACTGATGGCGCATCAAAAAAATCCATGCACTTCAATCCCATATGGAAATCCAGCACGGTAGACATTATTAGAAACTGGAGAGGGGGAAAAATAAACATGCTGCTTAATCTGTGAACTGAGATCAGGAAGTCATTGACTTGGGGCTGATTCAGGTAAACTCCAGAATAAATAAGCTAGTCGTCAGGCCATGGCCCTCTGTTACCATCGATTTATCAAGGCCTAGCACATTAAGTAGAGCACTGAAAACTCAATGGACTGCTTGTCCGTCAGGGCAAATTAGAGTTTCAGTATCATTGGGAATTGTAGTCAAGGTAGACACAGAAGAATGTGATTATCCCTATTACCGATGTGTCTGGTCTGTTCACCTCCAACTAGCCTATTACATTGACCCATCAGGTCTGGACATCCACAATGCTGCTGCTTAGTGGAAACAAAGTCTGTGCTCATCATGCAGGGGCATATCCTAATCTTCCTCTGGCTTGAGGCATATCATTTATGAGTGTAAACCTCTGAAAACCTGATTTAATATTATGCTGATATACACAACGCTTAGTCATAGAGAAAAATACTTGGAATGTCTAGATATATTTAAAATGTATGCATACTATGCACACCTTATAAATGTTCATTTTTGCATGATTGAATATGTGGGATGCAATATAGTATCCTTGATAAACGTGATTTTTGACATTCAGCTCTGTGCACTGTACTTCGGATTTAATTGCAATTCACAAATGCATATTTACATGTCTCTGAGAGTCCACAGACTCTGTGGCAATCTGGTAGGATTGCCTTGAAGTAGGTCCAAACGCGAGCGTGCCATTTGGCAGCAGAGAGCGGTCATGCAGTGTGGAGCCCCATATCTCCACTTAGATGTTCGGCAATAAATTCACATCTTCTGTGTTCTACCTCCAGATGGAACGTGTGTAAATGTGAAATAGCTTACTAACGTGTATGCAACAGATGCACATGTGGAGTCTGAAGAGGCTGAAGGGTCAGATGTTGTCCAAAAAAAAAGCATTCGCATGAGATATAAAAACAGAAAAGTGGGTCTCATAGGGAACACTATTGTTAAATTAATTCTTGAAACTGCTCATCATTTGGTAATTAATAACACACATTGCAAAATGGCAGAGGCACAAGCCTCGTGGAACAGTTAAGTCATTAATGCAATATTAATACAGAGTACAAACAAGTAAACAATTAAAACATGGCGACGCTGCTTGGATTAAGATGGCTTCCTGACAATGGCATCCAGCAGTCAGACAACACCCCTTTTGCACAGTAGCTTCAAAAACGAATCAAAATCACAGACCATGTAAATTGTTTGTATATGCTAACATAGAACCATGACAATCTATCCACACACAACAGCTCCCAAGTCCACCGTGTTTCCATACGGCCATTAAACTCACTGCAGTGTAAGGGATGCATAGAGAAGCTTGAATGAACATAATACATTAAATGAAGTAGACAACTCCAGGCCTCATAGATGAGCCTAACATGAAATGCTTAGCATTCCTAAATACGCAGTTTAGCAGAAAATCCAGTCAACTAAAAAAAGAGGACGCAATAAAAGCTTGGAACCATTCTCTAAAGAGCTGGCATCTAAATTCAGAATGTCAGTTTTCGTGTCTGATCAATGAGGTCAAATTCCTAGAGATTTATACAATGCAAAAGCAGAATAAAAATTCTAATTATTGTAGAGGAAATGGCTGCCCCATTCATTCATTTGATAACTACAAAATCCACAGTGCAGAGCATTAACACTCTGGGCTCTAAGCCTATTTTTACCATTGTTTGGTACCCTCGGATAGTTACTATTACATATATGTAAGCCTATATGGCACTATCAGGTGTTGTAATTTTATATAATTCTTTCAACACAAACTAGTTCTGTGTGATATTTTATCATAGATCGTTTTTAGGAGACTATATTTATGGCAAAATGACCACAAAAGCATACAATTTGCATTACAGAACAAACTTAGTATTTTCACAAACAGTAAATAAATATACTTACTAATCCTCGACTGGGTCAAGCCCATCTTGATAAGCGATTTCGTCGTTGGTAGCAAAGTAGCTTGCATCCCACTGCACAAAAAACGCCTCCAATTGGCTCGTCGATATAGAAACCTCTGGTTGGTCTAGGGTGGCCTCTACTTGTAGTTACAAAGCTAGCCTTCACATCGCAATTTACAGTAAATTCCTACACGAAATGAGAGCGAAGTTATTAAACAAAACGCATGAGCACCGATTCCATGTCAATGGCGACATGGTTGTCCCCAGAGAGTTAAATTAGGGCACGGATTTAAATGCTTCAATTTTGAAATCCATTGGCTCCCCCCTTAGTAATTTAGCCTTATGTGCTACACTTCACATTTCAAGTCGATTGCTTTACTTTTGTTTCCCCATCAAATTAGTGTCAGTCATTGCTAAGGGCATATTTAAACTCATATCAGCCGTAGTAGGCCTAACCTGTGATTAATCTTGTCCCATCTAATTTCAATGGTATTTAGTGGGGGCGTGGGACATTCAATCCTTTCAATGGGATTGCAACTTTACGAGGCTAAAACATTCCAGCACACACTACAGACTACAGTTCCTTAACCATTATACTACACTGCCGCCACAGAGCAACTAACAAACATATTTCGCCACCATTTGGACTCATATTAAGGCCAGGTAACTACACTACCCAGAGTTCTACCAAAGTTCAGTTGTGCTGTGTAAATCTAGTTAGTGACATTTTAGCTCATCTACATCTGCACAATGCCTCAAAGGTGCGGTAATCATAGTTCAGTCACATTGCTGTTTATTTTTAAATATAGATCAAATAATAAAATGGGGAGTGCGTGACTATAGCATCCTCGTGCATCTCGGTTCAAGAAAAAAAAAAGTTAGACATTAGAGAAATGCACTGTTTTCTCAGTTCGCAGGCACGCATGTCCCCTGTTAGTGCGTATACACTGTGCTTCATATGCAGATTAGTCGTGCATCTCTGTGTACCAGAAAGCAATGGAAAACCGAGAGCTTGCTCAGTGGAGTGCACCGGTACAGCATACGCCATCAGCACAAGTTAATGCACACCTTGGGGCATCTCAGTGCTGCTCGGAGGAACACTAATGCTCCACATGGTACTACCTCTGATAAACGGCACCACACAGTGCCCCCATGCAGCATCGTCGATGTAAAACCAGCACCGCACGTACTGCTGCCCAGTGTTTGTTTGTTTTTAAATATATTAAAGAGCAAAGAAAGAAAAGAGGAGGTTGAGGAAGTGCAAAAGAACACCACAGAACCAGTCGGTCAAGAAGTGGTCAAGTGGGAAATGGGACTTTGCTTGCTGTTATCTGTGCTATTTCAATAATAAATTATGGATAAGAACTAAAACCACTGTGGCAAATGACACCATTAACATAACATTGGAAATCCATAGATCTGTGCAGTTATTCAAGCATATCCTCTGTAAATTTCCCCATTACTACATAATGCATTTCTGGAGCTTCACACCGCACATTCTCTGACAAATTGGTCTAATGGCAATGCTGATCTCTCAAACACAATAACCCTGCAATGGCACTGGATGGGTTTGCACATAAAGCAGTGTTTGGGGATTGAAAGGCTTAATAGAGAGGACCACTTCAAATGACCATGTTTTATGTAACAAATACATATTCAAATTGATACCTATACTCCTACATCAGGGTGTAATTTTACAGAGGATGATAAAACACTTTTAGAAAGTGAAGTCCACCCACAGGGTAAATGACTCCTAGGCTTGCACATGTTTTATGTTCTCCAAATGCATGGAAGCCATGTATGTGGAGAACATAAAACTAGAGGATTTCACACTATATTTCCTCTGCCCAGTGAAACAAGCTGTTTTGTCAAAAACAGAAAGGCAAACTGAAAACTGTTTGCCAGCATACGACTTTTCCTACCCGCTAAGCAACAGATCTCAGACCAACATGAGGATAAAAAACTAAAAATGAAGCCTGACTTTCACCGGTCTTTGTGTAAACCCATTTTTATTAATTTCTTTCTAGGGATTAGCATTGCGACTGTAACCATTAGCGTGCTGAGAAGAGTCAGACACAACTCTGTATTTGTCAGAAATGGGGAAATCTCATGCCCGAATCCGGACCAGGTTTTTGCGGAATCCACCACTCTCCAAACAGTACACCAGACAGAAGTAAAAGGTAAAAATGATGTTTTATTGGGTACAAAAGTTTATTAAAAGTTGGTCACACAAGCACAATCTGACAGAGGCTATGCCCGTCTGTGGGTCCCTTTTCCCTCCCCATCTTTCTCTCTCCAATTCTGCCAGACGAAGCCGACCCCTCCCACAGGTAAGCGTGCCTCCCCACACACCACACGCAATACACACTATCACTCACCCCACAAGTAGACACACTGTGCTCATTTAGGCTTTACTTAGGCTACTACAAAAAGGGCATGCACACACACTCGTGATTACCCCTTCAATAGCCCACCTCAGGGGCTGCCAGCCGCCCGGTCCCACAATGCTTACGGGGGAAAAGCCCACACACAAACAGACACGGCTGTATTCACATTCATACAATAACCAAACTAACGCCACAAACAAGCAACATTAAACACGTAAAAAATAAGTGTTGTGGAGTCCTACCCACACTGCAACCCTGGGAGGACTACCACAATTAAGAAATATAAAAAAAACTCAAATAAACACAAGCTGTTCGGCCAAAATAATCACACACACACAAATACACAAGAGGACAGCTTTTGTTGTCCTTGGTGGTCGCCAACGAGGATTCAGACTGTCCACCCCTTGGGCGAATCATGGGACACAGGCCGTCGCTGCAGACCGTCGCCCTCGTCACACTCGCCGGGTTAGATGGAGGGGAGAAAAGGACACACCCGCTGCCGCTCAGTTCCCCGCTTGCCCCGGTCTGAGACTCACACACACGCAGCAGCTTTGTATACGGCGCAAACACATTCCTCACGGTCTGGGGAAGTCATTTCCCCCAGAAACAACTCATTGCCAGATCTCCCTGGTACACCAGCTCCAACACCCCGATCAGCTCGTCTCTCGTCAGATCTCCCATTTAACCCAGGTGCGCTCAATATATTGTCATGGATCGCGCCTTCCTTCCCTTATCTCCACGTTTAGTATTCCTTTTTTCCATTTACCTGTAATCTATCGGATTTTTCTGTGTTCTGCTATGGGTTTTGCTTTCGCCTCTGTGATTAGTGAGTTCACCTGTCCTGCATTTCCGCTCACTATTTATACCCTGCTTCCTCCTTTTCTCGTCGCTTCCATGTTATTTTCATGTAACATTCTAGCTGGTAAAGTAAGTAAGTAAGTAAGTATTTTATTTATATAGCACCTTTCATACAACGAATGCAGCTCAAAGTGCTGGTATAGGAGTTGTGCACTCTTTTGGCTCTCTTATTTCAGAGCAGAGGTTTTGGTTTCTTTGTTTCCCACTCTAACCTACAAGTGCTCTCGCCCTAAGGTTTAGGCTTTTAAAATTTTTCTTCTTCCTTTCTTTTGTTCACTCCACAACGGGAGTTAAATAAGTGTAACTGCTTATTTTTTTTGTTTGCTCGGATATCGAGCTCCTCGCTTATTTTCGCAAAGTTATTTGTATTCTCCTTATTTTCCCCGTCCACTATGGATTATTGTCCGTCTTAATGGTGTTAATTTTTAACACTTTTAGATTCCTTGTCTGTCACACCCACCTGGACCTCCAATATTTCCTCCGTGTCTCTGGGCATAGAGATCCCCTACATATATTCCCCCAGGGAACCTAGCCCCTGCGTTCCCCTTACAATCACCCAATTCCCCAATGAGTACCATCCATTCATCCAATCATTCACTCAATTCCCCAATCATTCAGTCCAGCTCCGCAATTATCTCATCAACCACCGCAGGAACCCCACACATTCACGGAGACCGTGAACATGTTACATATTGCTCTCAATTCTACCTTGTGTACTTCCATTGCCTTACAATGAACATTTGGGATCAACAAGGAGGCAGTTTAGCTCCTTTCCATCTCATACACAATAACGCAATTTGGAGTGTGTATTCAAAATAAATGTTTAAAAGGACCATTTAATCCTTAATGGATAAACCAATGACTGTAATGAAGCATACTAACAAACAGTCTTGACCTCAACTCAACTATTTTTCAAAAAAACCTTTTGTTCAGATTTTTGTTTATTTTGCTTGCCAATGTTTCCCCATTTCCTTTCATATTCTGTTGGGGCTTGTTTTGATGTTCAGCACTTAATCGTGGAATACAATGTTGTGCCCATTATAAAAGTCTTAATTTGTATATTCCTATGGGGTAGGGACAGCCTAACTGTCTATCATTTACCAATATGGTATAAATACAATGTATTGAACAAATATCACAATAGCCTTACAATGACCTACAGGAATTTTCAGTTTACTTGGCTTTCCTAAACATATGTCTTCAGATATTTTACTGAGGATCTGGTTTAATGTGAACCTGCTTCATAACCAGCTGAACATCATATTTTCTCCTGTAGTGTGACCTAAAGCATCAGACATCAAAACTACATTGACAAAAATGTACAGAAATGTCTCATTTATTGAACGTAATACATTACTAATGTAAATAATGACTTTAACTGTTGATCCATTCACTCCTACACTCACACCCTCAGCTCTCCCGTATGTGGTCCTCAATCGTTTCCCAAGACTAGGCTGTGCTGCCATGGCAATCAGCCTTTTTGTGTCATTGCTTCCTGGAACTCAACATGTTAGAGAATCAAGATCTGTGAACATTTAAAAAAGCTGGCTGAAAGCCCATCTCTCGTCTGCTGTCTGCTGCCATCAGCCCTCTCTCACCTTTTGTTTTTATTTTAGTTTCCCTGCAATTAGCTTCTTTTGAGCTTGTTCTTTTGCTCTGCTTTTTTATTCTTTTCCTTCTTTGACTCTTTCTGTCAGATATTAAATTTTGATTTGATTTCATTGGCAAATCTTGTGAATTGGGAATAACCTTGGGAATGTAATGGAAAGTTAAACTCACTTTTGAAACTAGCCAATATTTACCCTATGGTTAATGATTGGAATTTTGGTAATAAAAACACAACAGTTAAAATGATTTTAAATGAGCCATTACAGACATGGTATGTGGGCACTGGAAAATCTCCTCTGATCCCCTGGCCTCTTAAAAAGTCACACAATGGCATATACAAAACACTTATGAACACTTGCGCAAGAAATTATACTTTGCAAAAGGATTTAGAAAAAAGGAATGTGAAACAAACAAAATGATATAAATTTATTCTGAGTCTGTCAATGATAAAGTTCAAAAAATGTTGTGACAAAGTATTAAGTGTTTTAAACTCAGTTGTTTACTGTGTGGCCTTGCCTATTAAAATCTTCATCTTTGCACAAATATGTAAATATAGGATAAATGACAATGGATATGAGGTGATCTTAAATATTACAGGATGCAAAAAGAAGTTCAAGTGGAAAGTCTTGGGAAAACTGCTTGCACTACCGGGTAGTGATTTATTTACATTGCATTTTCTTATTAATGATAGGCTATTAGAAGCATTGCTCTCAGCTGTCATAAAAAATGTATATGTTTATTAATTCATTACAACTGACATGGGTCACAAAGCATTATTTCTGACTCCCTTTACAGACAGGAGTCCCATGACCTCTTGCTGAAATCATTTTCAAATTTAATGATTTAGAACAAAAAAAAAAAAATAATCCAAATGAAAATGCAGCTTTTTATTATATTGCAAACATATGTATATTATTGAGTGCATTACAACATTATGAAGATGAAATAATATTTTAAAATCTGTATAAACCATAATAAAGTAGCATCACATCCTTATTTGTCTGTTATTCTGACAAAAACTGAAATAATTTAAACATAATAATTGCATTTACTGGCATTCATAAACTGAACAAACACATGGACATCCGTGCATTCAAAAATAAATAACAGTTCCACCTGTAAGCGGTCATTAATCATAACACTACTTATATTTCTGTTCAGAAAATATATGTGAGCATCCCCCTCAAAAATGGTTTCAGATTGAGTTATAAAATCAGTAAAGACTCCTACACACAGCCTTAAGTGCAGATAACACACTCTATGTTTGTTGGGTATAATAACCAAAACTTGAGTGGTCCCTTGAGTGGGTAACAATGAGTGGCAATTAGTGGTGCTGTTATTCAGTAGCGACATATTCATCAATGCACTATCCTACATAAAATTTTTCAATGCAATCAATAAAAATGAATCTTCACCGTTACCCCCACCCTGCCAGAGTGATGTCGGCGCTTATCTCTTCAGGAGCAGTCTTAAATTGTTACCCAATTTGGCAAGTGTTTATGTCGCTACAAAGTACAATTACAGTACATTGGATACAGGCTAGCTACTGTTTTGATAAAACAAAATAAAGTAAATTCATGTGAATCTTGCAAATGGACAGACAATAAATACCCAGCACTGTTATGTGATGTGCCTCGTGTTGTCACCATTTATATACTTAGCCAGTCTCCGCCCTCTAAAAGTAGACCAATCATGTTGCAGTACTGAGGTGGCTGGCTAAGTATTACAGTACTACTGTATGACAATCGACTTACAACCAACTGCGCTGTAAAAATCGACAGCGCAGTTAACTTTGTGAGAGAAGATTAATTGCTGGGTGATGTATATCCCATATTTACTTACAGTATTGCATCTCTTGGTGCCAGTTCAATGAAGATACTTACTGCTGTCTGCCTGGTCTTCAACCTGCCTAAATAGACACATGCCATACCAACTTTTAGCATCTTTCACTGTCTACTCTCCTCTGCCCCATCCCCTGGTGGTGGAATGACCTTCCCTGATTAGACAGGAAAGAAGCTTCACTGGTTGTTTCCCCCAAACATCTCCAAGCTCAACTTTTCAGACGACACATCAGTTTTTTATCCTGCCCATTGCTCGTCTTGAGGCAGGCACCTTCACAGTGGCACTTGATTGTAAAGTGTGTATATCTCTAGCTCTTGTGGGGTTTGCTTAGCTTGTGAAATGTACTTTTGTAAGTTACTTTGCCTAAAAGCATTTACCAACTGACCACGTTAACTCTAAACAAATTTTATGCTTCTGAATAACATGGGTTAAACACGGAAGAAATATGTGTATTTTAAATTGGGAATTGAGTTTACTTACACATTGGAAAACGTCCAGGGGGAGGTCCATGTACATTTTTATCCAGTTTCTTAAACCAATACAGTACAGTCTTGTGGACATGCAGTTTAATATATAAATACATCGTGAATTTACACAATAATAGTTAAAACCATTTATAATATTTATATATGTCAGTAAGGTGTGTCTACCGTAATTGTTTACCGCACAACTAACAATCAACATTGTCTGTTCTCTAAATAACAAACCGTACAAAGTAAATATGACTTATTTTTTTAAACAAAAAACCTGACAATTTTTCACAGCAGTTCTCTACCTTAAAATTTTTTCTAAATGCATATATCAGCAGCAAGATGAAATTGATTCAGCAAAAACCTCCGATTGTTTTCCAGTAGTGTTTACTGATTACGAGTAACAAATAGTAAAAACAAGCAGAATTCACAGCGGAAATGGTCTGCTTGTATTTTATATTACAAACCGTATCGATTCAAACTGAATGTTTAGGTAGGCCGATGCCTTACCTCAACCCACAATGAGCTCATTTCACATCACTAGGCTTTTGCAATTGCCCCAGTTCTATGGTCTTTCTGTACGTTATAAATATCATAAAACAAAATTATAATGGGTGGCAAAAATATGAATTTTCTTCATGTCTAAACTCAGAGAAGTAACTGTTACAGTGCCTGAAATTTACATACATTTTTAATCATTAAAGCAGGGTTTTTAAAACCGTTTTGATCCAGAGATCCCCATCCAGGCATCCCGGGGCCGCACATCCTAAGTTAAAAAGAGTTATTAAAAAACTTTATAAAAATGGCAAACCAGTTTGGAGGGGGGGATTGTGCACGCAGACCGGGAGAGGAAAATGCGAATGCAGACCAGCCGAGGAGATTGCAGACACGGGGCGCAAGATGGTTGAGCGTGTGATTGCGGATCCCTACGGTACCTTCAGAGCATTGGATAGCTATGTTAGTTAGCTGTGCGTAGGTATTTAAGGTAGTTAGTGTGCAAACAACCTTGTCTGGCAGTTGTTCAGTCTACGGCATAGTGCTAATACGAATCAAAGTATCAAACTCACATGGCAGAATATACAAAGGTTAATTAATAAAGTAGACATTATTGTATTTTACGTTCGTCAAAATCATAAGCATGCCTTTTTTGTCTTCATTTGGCTACTGTCCAAGTGTTAATGTCCTTGCTGTCTTGCAAAAAACTACATCAAATATGCACTAAAAATGTGGTCAACATGTGGGAATGCTCTGGAGACATGTTTAAGCAAGCAAATCACCCAGACTACACGGGTTTAATGCATGATGAGTATATGTATTTGGTGTATTTTCATGCCTTGTGTATATTGTTAAACTATTTTATTCTATAAAATTTATAGCTCTATCAATGGTAATCCAAGGACATATAAACATCTGTTCTGAACTGAATATAAGCAACACTTCTGCTCATTTAAATGATTATTTTTTTGGCCATATTTCAGTCTCTTTTTAGAAAAGAGACTGAAATATCTGTCAGTGCATTATAAAATGAAGTGTTTAAATAACTCAGTCTTTTTTAGCTGAATATGGATATTAGACTAAAAAAACAGTACCCATTTTCTAAATACAGTACATTATGTCCTTTCCAAACATAATAGGCCAAATTATTGGTTGTAATTATGTTTGGAAAGAGTGATGCAATATATTCAATGAACATACCTATTTGGTGCCAAGTGTATATTTTAATGCTTTTTTACACTATATAATTTATAACACTGTTTCTGGTTATCCAAGGGTATGCAACATCTGTTCTGCACATTAATATAAGCAACACATCTGATCATTTAAATGTCCTTGTTCCTGGAACACAACTAGAAAAGAGACTGAAATATCTGTCAGTGCATTAAAAAATGCAAATAACTGCAGATAAAACTGCATATTTTTCAGCTGAATATGGATATTAGACTGAGAAACAGTACCTGTTTCTTAACTACAGTACAGTATGTCCTTGCCAACCATAATAGCCCCAATTATTGGTTGTAATTATGTTTGGAAAGATTGAAACAATATATGCAATTCAGAATCTACATAGCTCAATTGCTCAATCAATTTACTTAACTACGTACCCTTTTTCATTGATTAGCATTCTAATCCACCCATTGAGATAATGAATCCAAAACACAGAACATAAAATAGATTCACTTAGCTGGTAAATGCAAAACTGATAGGCATCATATCTATTGTGTAGCAAGGTGTAGCTGCTGGTGATGGTTGGGGTTTCAAAGCATGTTTAAAGAGCACTCTGTAATATGACTGTGGTTCGTTAGATTTTTTTACCTTAGATAAGATATGGCCCTGCATTCAAATCTTCTGAAATGTACCCATATTTGCTAAAAAAAAATTATACTATTTTTTTTATTCAGTCCGATTAAGTCAACCCCGTCCCACAACTGCCATTTCAGAGCAGCCAGCTAGCAGCGCAGTAGTTGCGGTTTCACCAGTAATAAGTCTAGTTCAGTAATACTCATTTGAGCATCTGGGGGCAATACAAAAGCATCCTCCTTGGGTTCTCTCTTTAGTTTTTTCCTCATGATTAATTGTTGAGCTCATCGAAAGTTAGCGCTAGTAATAAGAATAACCTGAGCTGCCGCCGCCTAGTGATGTCACAGCATAGCTTGTTGCAAGATGGCAGCTCCCTAGTGCTAGTCGTTGAAAAAAAAAGCTAACTTTAGCTAATTTGTCGAGCAAATATTAAATGGGTCAATTTCAGATTTGAATGTAGGGCCATATCTTATCTAAGTTATACCAGAGTCATATCATCGGGTGCTTCACGTCCCCTTTAAGCCTCTTAACTCAGACCCTTGTCCTATACAATATGTAACAGTGCAGTCTGAAAGAAAATCAATGTTCCTCTGAAAAAGTTAGCCCTAATAGTACGGTTCATTTTTGGGATGGAGTGTGTTTTTTTCTGCTGCGTGTTTCTTCAAGATTAAGGCCCTGTCTAGAAGCAGAACACCCACACCAGATGAGCAAGTTTCCACCACGGAAAGAGAGGGAACAAATTACCAATGGAAGCAAAGTCAGCATTCAGCCGAGGTTAAATCCAAGTTCCTGCTTAGGGTTCTGATAAAACAAGCACAGGCTTGGGATGCTATCAGGACATTTTGGTCTTTGCTCAACCGTGCACAAGGGCAGATCTGAAGGCCTCAAAGCTCATAACTATGGCTGTGTCCCAAATCGCATGCTCCTGTACTCCGCACTACCGTACTTCGCTATGGACTCACATGGATGCGCGTACTCGCTATGCGTGCTCGGAGCATGGAAGTATGCGACACATCTTATGTCATCAACAATATTCATAGCTGGTTGAGGAAGTAGCATAACTTTTGCTTAAAAGGGTGTACTTCTGTAACCAGATAGGAGTTTGGTAAATCACTTCATTATTTTGACAATGTGCTGTCTAGAGAGACACCCCTCTACCCAACACATAAAGCATGGATCTAATACTCACAGGGCAGTCTCTGAATCTCATGTCTATTTATATACAGAAAAAAATAAATAATGTAGCCTACTCGAATTAGTTGGCAGAAAAGTTTGAACCACTTTGACGTTCTGTTCTTGCTCCATTGCTTTCACATTCATAGATCACTTCCTCACATAAAAAAATTCAATTAAATGTATTCTGTAAGGGCCGTTTTTATTATTTCAGAGAAGTTTCCATAATGATAATAATATATTATAAAGCTTAAGTTCTGGTGAAACCCCTGCTGCCTTTGAGTGCTTAAACATCTCTAAATGAATCATGTTCACATGGTTTCTGCTGAAAATGAGAAATTCTACTTGAGCCATTTAATGAATGTGACCAGGAATTAAATGGAATAATGCTTAGTTGAGCACAGTAAAATAGCTCTGCATTCAGCAGGGCATCCACATCGCTCAATGGCAACAGTAACTAGTTGGGATGGGATTACAATTTTGATTGGTAATTGGAGAGGAAGTAGGATGGGGAAGGGAAAAGACCCAATTGGCCAGTCAAAGGCTGGTCTGTCGAGACCATTGACAAGAGTGCACAATGATCGGACACAAAAAAACGATACTAAGAAATGTATTTTTTTTAAAATCCATCCAAAAGGGAGTCACAGAAGGGCCAGACTAAAAAAAAAAACAATGGGGAAGTTCAGGCCTCCCTACAATGGAAAGGCAGACCTGAAACATTCCCAACCTGCCTGCAAACAGCTCAAATGCCAGAAACATGAAAACAAAAAAAGTCAGCCAAAGCAACTGAAACCAGCATTGAAGAAAAACAACAGAGCAGGTGAATACAACACATATATTACAGGCTCCAGAAGGCTGAGCGAGGGCGGTTCCCAATAAGCACAGGTCCAGGTGTTTCCCAATTAGCACATTCCTAATCAGCATAGGGAAGGGAGGGGGGACTCCTAAACGCTCAGGCATTACACTTCAGGGGGAAGGGGAAAAATGACAAAAACAAAACAAAAAAACAGAGAGTACAACCATTCAAAAAGCAACTCTCTCATACACCAGCATGCGTTGTACATACCTGGTGCTGGCAGAACAGAACAGATCTCATTTTAGGTAGGCCTGAGGTAACTTACTTGTGAACACACAGACTAATGGCAAAAAGAGACATGTACAAGCAGTATATAACTAGCATACCTTTTTAAAGACATTTACAACTAATAAGATAATAAATAAACATCTGTAAACCAGTAAAAATAAATGCAGTTCTTAAGATTGTGGATCTCATCCTAAAATCCACTATATTCTAAATGTATCTAATCTTGTCAGTGACGATTGAATTTAATAAAAGTAATGTAAATTTTATAATGCATCCTTGACTGTTGCGATCCGTTTTAGAGCCTTTGAATCATGTTTATTATTCTGATTCCAATAAATCACCAATGGTATTCTCAATAACCACTCATACTCTCATACTAAAATAATCACAAAAAATGTAAGATGTAAACATTTAGCAGCGCTTCCCTTTTATTCAACGCTAGCTTTGAAAAAAATATATTCGTAGTTTCCTAGACAGTCAAGTCTTAGCCATCCTTTTCAAAATTGGATGAATTTTCTATCAGTAGTCAGATGCATCATATGGCTGACTAAGTGTGTCTCATACTGTAGATGAATTGTGGGGGGGGGGGGGGAGGGGCATTTTGAAAATAAACACATCACTCATCAGCTTTCAGAAGGAATGCGATCATACTCAGTGCTTGGATAAAAATAAAAACTTTATTGAAGTAGATTTTAGGTGGTCCCTGGAATATTTTAGGAAGAGGAAATGCTCATCGCACACTGCAAAAAAGGCATCGGTCTAACCCGTAAAAGTCCAGGTTTATTGCAGCTCACGTAGTGTCAATACAAAAGTGCACGGACAAAAACAAAAACAAACGTTTCGGTCACTCAGACCTTCATCGGTGTTGACAGATGCAAAATTCACAAGCGCTTAAATAGCAGAGTTAACTTAGTTGTGTCATAATCATCCCTGGAATATTTTACAATATTTTTACAAAAGTGCTCATCCATGCTTGGCACTGCATTCATTACTCCAAAATAATTCACCAGAGCCTTAATTTTGAAAATTAAAAAGACAGTTGTAATAATAACTTGGTTTATTCAAAGATTAAACTTGATGAATTTCAATTCTTTAAAGATGAAAATATATGTTCTAATAAATGAAGAGAAGTGGTGATGTCTCATTAATGTAGGTCAATTCAGAAATTGGGCCTTTTTCAGGATGAAAGGGGTGTGTCCTGCCAAATTGCAGGATTTTGGTGTGGTGATGTACAATGTGGTCTGACCGTCTGCTGTTGAATCCTGGCCATGCCAGTGCCATTATGGGCTGCATCTCTGCAGGGTGGTTCATACTAGGCACAGTATAAGAGACCAATTTGTTTTTGCAGTACTTAGTAGTATTTAGTGTACATTACATGGTCTGGGGAGGATGTTTCGGTCTCTCACTACACTCCATTGTTAATGGACACATTTTCCCAGAATCCATTTGGTGTGGCAGTGTACCATAATGGGTAGGGAACTGGACTTGCATATCCAACTGTCCATTACATGTAAAAAGAATGTAAGATTTATACGTCACTTGGGATAAGAAGGCCTGCTAAATGTGTAAAATGTAGTTTGAGTGAAACGTACTGATTGCATAACACACAACTGTTTCATAACCTCAACGGCATAACCATGGCCTCTCACTCTAGATCTCACCTGTAGTGACAGAGAGGCAATCCAGCCAGTTCCCTAGCAATGGCCAAGAGAAAAACAGAATATCGCAAGGAGGGCTAGGACAATATTCCTGTTGTGTATTCTAGACATGATGTACTGGCAGTAGAGAAATGCAGGAGGTGGGCCAGCCTAATTATTGCACTATATTTTGTTACTTGGACTTGTCATGTCTTCGTATCCTCTTTATGAGCTGCAGGAGTTTGTCATTTGTAGTCTTGCTATCAAACACAGCACTAATTCCCCACTTTGTCTAATTTGCGAGGACATTAAGCACACACGTGAGAAGATGCCAATGCTAATAAATATTAACTATAGACAGTTGGGGGATGCCCAAACCATTATGCAGTACAGTACAATAATGCAGCATCGGAAAGCAAATGGGTATGTTCATCACCTTAAACGTACTAACTTACTCATTTTTGATGGTGCCAAGTATATTTTACTTTAAGCCAAGGAGCTGATTTGAATCCATGCTCTGTCAGGAGCTTATGACTGAGCTCCCAGAGGGCAGAACACAACTGTCCTCACTTTGCCAGGGTTGGTGCGATGAGGCTTACTGGGACTGGACAGGTCTCCTTTTGCCCCTGGCTTGCCCACACTGAGAGCCTGGTCTAAATTCACCTGGCACCTCACAGAAAAGCAGTAGCGTTTCAAAGCATCACGGTTGCCTGCTTGCATTGATCTCTCCGGGGGACAGTGGGTGTATACATACTTAAAACGGGAGAAAATAAATGGTGATTGAAGATGAAAGGTTTAAAGAGGGGCTCTGAGAACACGGGTCTGACACGCATAGATCCTGCTGATGAGGTGATTGGAATTGTCAAGGCATATCACAAAGGTCACATGGTTTAAGATATGGAAAGAAGCATTTGAGTAACAGAGGAAGGGTGTAATGGGAAATGTCCCCATCAAATAAATCAGTAGAATTTTGTAAATACAAGCATGACGTGTACACCTGATTTCTGACAAAGGGGGCTGCAAAATCTGATGGAAATTTTGGAAAAACCCCACGAGAGAAGAGGCGCATAATTAAATGAGCGCCATTCCCTCTGGGGATGCTCTCTGTGACACTTCCTTTGTGAGGCAGAACCACTGAAGCTGTCGTTCCTCTGGCTAAAGAGGCTCTTGAGATGGTCGCCATGTGGCCAATGACTTCCCAGGAGGAGCTCTGGCACAGCTTTTAACAGACAATTCAAGATAATCTCAAATTACTCATTCTCTCATCAGCTAATAAAAACAACACTATCCATTGAAAGGTCACTTTCCCATATTCTCTGTTCTACAGTTTGTGAGATATATCCATTTCTCCTGTCTCCATGAGGTTTGCATCACATGCCTCAGTTCCATTGCTAATGGGTAGCCATGAGGTGCTAACCCTCAAGCCCATAAAGTGACTCACTAGAAGGCACAATCCAATTCAAACTTGTTCCTTGTATTATATTAATAAATAATACAATAGTAATTAAATTCAGAATTGTTAGATTCTGAAATCTGCCAGGTTTAATCAATTTTGCAATCTTTACTTTTGCATTATATCAAAAGCCTCTTCAATGAATCTTCCTTGACTGACTCAACAAAATACTCATGCAAGATACATGTTTGTACCCACAAGAGCTATTTACATGCCACTGGTATGAATCCAATTTTGGGATTTTTATTTCCCCCAAGACAAAGTGCCTTCTTCCATATCTACATCAGCAATATTAGTTAAACACAACTATGAAATGTTCCAGTCAGAAAGTAATTTTTTCATTGCATTCAGGGGTGAGAAATAATCTGTCTTTAGTCTGCCACATACAGTTGGGTATCGATCTTAGGTGGGCGTGAGGTGCTGTGTTATATAAAAGTGCTATCATATATCCTTTACATCACCCCAGTACCAAATGAATCAAAATGGTTTTACCACTCAAGCCATTTGGGAAGAGAGGAAAAAAATCAATGCCCATTATAACCCATTATACGTATCTGTCACAACCTATTTCAATCTTCCAGCAATTTTTATTTCCTCAACCCATAACAATAATGTTAATATTGATGCCCATATCTGTGGGATGTGATCAGGTTTTGTGCGAGTGAATATCCAGGCTTTCCACATACTGCATAAAAGTAAAATTTTTATCAGGGATGATTCTAGCCCATTTGCCCATGCAAGAAAATAAGGCTGTTTAATTAATTTATACAATTCACTGAGCATTGTTACCATGCTTCTTTTAACTAAGAGAGCAGGGAACATTTTGAACATAGTTTTCACACAGACACGCACACACACACAAACACAGGCTACCACCGATTACCCATATTAAAATGACACATACGGCAACTCCTGAAATTATGATGTAGAATAAATATTGGTTATATTCTATACAAGTTTACTCTTGTTCAGTGTAAAACTCATGGTAGGCTGCAACAAAACCTTTGCAGTTTTACGGAATGGATAAATGACATTTTCAGCGATAACAACAACTGTAGTTCCATCCATACATGTTCTAACCTCTTGGCGCAAGTCAGGGTCGCGGTGACAACAGGGCAAGCAGAGCAGCTTAGATGTCCCTCTCAAAAACTTTGCCTTTTGGCTCAGCTCCTTTTTTACCACCACCATCTGATACAATACCCGCCATTATTCCCGCTTCTTCACCTAAATGGCAGTCAATCTCCCGATCCCTTTTACCATCATTCCTGAATCTCAAGATACCTCAACTCTTCCAACTGGGGCAGGTATTCCTTTCTCACCTGAAGAGGACAAACCATCTTTTTCCAGGAGAGGACAATGGCCTCAGACTTGGAGGTGCTGCTCCTCATCCCAACCACATCACACTTGGCTGCAAACCATTCTAATGCACATAGAAGCTGAAAGTACGATGAGGCCGAAAAGGACGACGTCATCCACAAACAGCAGTGATGCCATCCTTATGTCCCCAAACCGGACACATTTCAGACCTCGGCTGGGCCTTCATATCGTGTCCATGAATACCACGAGCATGAGAGGAGGCAAGGAGCACCCTTTTCGGAGTCCGACACCAACCTAGAACAAGCCTGAACATGAAGCCAGGAACGTGGACACAGGTCTGAGCATTGCTCGCAGTAGTGACCCCGGCCCCCCCTACTCCCACAGCACCTCCCACAAGATACCTCAGGGAACACAGCTGTGAGCCTTCTTCAAATCTACAAAACACATGTAGACCAGATTAGCAAACTCCCATTCCTCCTCAAATGTCCATGATAGGATAAAAAAACTGGTCTGCTGTTCCATGGCCAGGTTGAAAGCTGCATTGTTCCTACTGATTCTGAGGTTCGACTATTGGTCTGAGCCTCCTTTCCAGCACCTTGGCATAGACTTTCCCAGGGAGGCTGAGGAGTGTGAATCCCCACTCCCTCTGGTCCCATTTTTTAAAGGTGGGGAACACCGCCCCGGTCTGCCACTCCAAAGGCACTGTTCTCAACCACCACACGACATTGAATATCAACATTTCGGGACAGAGCTTATCCACCCTTGGTGCTCTGCCACTAAGAAGCTTTCTAACCACTCAAGTGACTTCTGCCACAGAGATTGGTTCTGATCCCACAGAAAGGGTCCAACTCTGCCTCCTGAAAGTAGGGCGGGTCTGTCAGATTCAGTAGTTCCTGAATGGAGCTGAGCCAAACTATATCTACTTAGTCCCGCTCAACCGCACTCATCAGCTCCGGCTCCTTCTCCACAACTGCAGTTATGAACAACAAGTCCAAGTATCAGGCAATCTGTGAAACATACATCTACTGATGCCTCTGGACACATCATCAGTGATGTTCCTGGAATCATCGGGTGTTTCGGGTCTTTCAACATCATACACCCTCCTCCAGGTGACCCAGCCGAGGTTGATCAGACCCCAGCTTGTGTCCAGATGGCTAGCTACTATGACTCCATGGCTCTCCTCTTTTGAGCCACAGTCATCTTGAGGCTCTCTCTGCCGCTTCGGTGGTACTGCGGATGGCTCTCCTCTTCCTCTCTCCTTCGATGCCCAAATTACTGAAGGCTCTGGCCAGAGAACGGGCCGCGAATCCCCTGCACCCAACTTCCACTGGGAGACACCTCGCTCTCCATCCAGCCTGCTGACAGTTGCTGACCAGCCCCGCGTACTTGGAGAGCTTCCTTTCAAAGGCTTCCTCCAAGCGATCTTCCCATGGGACTGTCAGCTCCAGCAGCACAGCTTGTTTGGTGGACTCAGACACAAGGACAATATCTGGTCGCAGGGTGGTGGCTGCAATGTGGCTGGGGAACTTCAGCTGCCGTCCGAGGTCCACCAACAGCTGCCAGTCTCTTGCCGAGGGCAGGATGCCTGCAGATGATGATCTCTTGGTGGGATTTGGCTGCTCTCCAGCTCTGACAAAGGCGATGGTCTTCTTGGAGGGTCGGCACCGCTTCGCCCACTCAAGTCCTGTGCTGATGGCTTCAGCGATGGTCTTCAGGACCTGATCATGCCTCCATCGGTACCGTCCCTCTCCAAGTGCCTTTGTGCAGCAGCTGAGGATGTGTTCCAGGGTTCCTCGCTTGGAACACAGTGGGCATGCTGGTGACTCTGCTATGCCCCATGTGTGCAGATTTGACGGGCTTGGAAGCACATCATACACTGCCTGGATGAGAAATTTGATGCGGTGAGGCTCTGCTTTCCAGAGCTCAGTCCAGGTCACTTTCCTCTCGAGCGCATTCTCCCATCTTGTCCAAGCTCCCTGTTGCTTCATTCCCACCGCCTTGCAGGATCTCGTCTCTTCCACTGCTGCCCTCACCTCCTCCTGAACAAGGCGACGCCCTTCCTTCCCTCTGATGGTGTTTGTTTGGGGAGTTGGAAAGGATCCTAGCCCAGCACGGCCTCGTGTGACCACTCCGATCAGCCTCCTGTGACGCAGCCTTGCCTCTGCTTCCTGAACAGCATCCTCTGCCCTCCACTTCCTGCCAGTCCTCACTTGGATCCCTGCGTTAGCCACCATCGTGAATCCCCACTCCCTCTGGTCCCCTTTTTTAAAGGTGGGGAACACCGCCCCGGTCTGCCACTCCAAAGGCACTGTTCTCAACCACCACACGACATTGAATATCAACATTTCGGGACAGAGCTTATCCACCCTTGGTGCTCTGCCACTAAGAAGCTTTCTAACCACTCAAGTGACTTCTGCCACAGAGATTGGTTCTGATCCCACAGAAAGGGTCCAACTCTGCCTCCTGAAAGTAGGGCGGGTCTGTCAGATTCAGTAGTTCCTGAATGGAGCTGAGCCAAACTATATCTACTTAGTCCCGCTCAACCGCACTCATCAGCTCCGGCTCCTTCTCCACAACTGCAGTTATGAACAACAAGTCCAAGTATCAGGCAATAAACAATAAATATAATAAAATAGTCTACCAACTTGATTATTACCCTCTTTGCTCATGTTACATCAGTTCTGTAGTACTCCTCAATTGCCACTATAGCCTTAACCAACTTTTTCTTTGAGCTTGTTGTTTGTAGCCTATTGAATTATATGGACATATTGCAGTACTAGGAACATTTTACATTTTTATCACCAGTCCAACTGGTTGTCACTATGCAACATGTGATACAATATTTCATTGTAGAGAGTATGTCAATTTTTTTCTCTAAAACATACATTTATTACCACTAAGAACAGACTGTTGTAGCAAGCTGAAGTGTTTACATGTATTTTTATTTCATGGCCATTTTTCCCATCTTAGGATTTCCATCTTTGGATCCTATCTTTATGTTATACTGCGCACAGGGAGTGCAGGCTACGGGACCACTGGTCCCGGGCAATCATGTTCACTTTTTACAATATCCAAGAAAACTATTTCTACATGAATGGTTCTAAATTGAATCAATATGTTTATGGCTTTAGAATGTAGTTTGCCCAACTGAGTAAATGGCAGGTTCAATACATCAAAAAAAATCATTGGAATGTGAAACTGTATTTATTTGCCTTTCAATGAAAAGAAGCGCATTAGGACACTTACATATAATAAGCAGATAAACAGTGATATACTGGCACCAGTAACAGTAATATATATTACATCAGCCCACTGTGAAGAACTCGGTTTGCTTATTTAACAAGCGGATCTGATAATACACAGTGAGAATTCTGTGCTTTATTAATTTACCTTTTATAGACAGTGGAATGGCCCTATAACAATGTCCTGAAGGACTACAGCAGTTCCTTGAATAAACTGACCTGAAACTCACAGTAAATTAGCCTGTCCTACAGGACTTCATTGTGTGGAGTGCTTTACATTAATGTTTCACCATTTGCCTTCTCTGTGGGTGCTTGCATCACTGTCAGGAGGATGTGATAGAATTTCCGAGCCACTGTTTCATGCTTTATGAACACAGCCTTATGTACCGTGGCACCATCCTCTTGGGGTTGACCTCTGGCATATCTCTACAGATAAATACTCCAACGGTTGTTACAGAGGTAATTCATAAGGAGAGCTAGAAGGCAGAAATTCAGAGAGATAAAAATAAATAACAAAAGGGGAAAAGGCAGAATAATTTCACCAAGCAATTCTACCCCCAACCCAGCTCATGATTTCACCTGTACGACTCCGACAACCACTTATTATCTTATTTTCCGAATTACTTTCACAAAGTGGCCACAAAAAAGTTTTAACAGCAAATTATTAATCAGTCATCCAGCTGAATGTACACTGGCTTGGGCCGTAATCACTTAGATGACTCCTGAAAAATGCACTCAGGGACCTGAGGCATATCGGTATTCCTGTCATGTGAAGGTAAAGCTAAGCCTAAGAGATGGAATTACCCTGTAATGTGGGGGTTCTGCAGCCAACATCATTCCAAACACATGAAGAAGTTGGCAAACAAATGAATGAATGAGTAATTGATTGTTTTTGGATTCCCCACCCTCTTCCGACACAGCAATACATCATAGCCATATATTTTCAATCCAACAACTTGGTGAGTGAGAAGTCACTGCGGTCAGGGCACTTGACATGAAAATGCACACCGGGACAGCTATACTCCGTTCATGGAACACACATTGTCTAAAAACGTAAAAAGTCTAAATAATTTGGCAGGAACACAAAACCCAATCTCCTTCAAGGTCAGCACGGTCCCTGTCTTCTTCACACAATTATTGAACCCGTCAATGTACATTGTAAGCTTCTACCCACTAGCACCGACAAAAAAACAACTTTGCAAAATATAAATTCATACATTCTGCTGTAAAACTGTAGCAGGACTTGAATGAGTGACAGGCAAGTTTTTAAAACACAGACGAAGATTCAACTAAAGCCGCTGCCAGTTATGCGAACTGAATGAAAAAGCTACATATTTTACAATAGTGTATAGCCCATGTCAATTTCAAATACATTTAGCCTGTAATTCATGTATTTTATACTAGACTGGTATCGTATCTTTGTTTCCAAAGAGAGGTCTTGGTAAATGTGATGGCATGTTTTCCCACATACAGAAAATGTCCATGTGAGACCGTGCCTGTGGAGAAATGGTTGAATAACCTCTGACTTGTGAATCTTACAGTAAGAGCAAAATAGTTTATTGGAAACAGACCACCAAAACAGTACAATTTCTAAAAATCTTGTAGTGACATGAGGATTCTGACAAGATACTACCTAAATACTGTGGCAAGACCAGCACAGACAGAAATGGCCTGCAAAAATGGGAGCTCGACACTACAATGATTTTAGCCGAAAGACTTCAAAATAACTGAATGTAAGATGCACCACAGCACACCTGACTTCAATGTAGTAAATCATACTGTTGAGCGAGTTGATTGAATATTGCCATCTGCAACCCTGACGACTCGGGTTACGGGTGTACACAGCCTCTTGTTTCCAATGTAGTTGGCCAGCTCAAGATAAATAGCAGTGATGTAAAGAGGGGTCAGGTTCAATTGAATTTCCAACTGAGACCTGTCAAATTCAGTCAGTAGAATACCAATATGAATATGTATGAATATGGCTTTCAGCATATTGAATTTTCTGCTGTGCCAAGACTGCTTAAACAGTGAATGAAAAAGAGGAGCCCCTGTGGCTGACAACTTTTCCCTCTGCCACAAGACCACTGCTGCATGCCAGAAGCCAGAATCCTTTTACTTACTATTATTATTACTATTGTTGGTGAATAAGCAAATCGGCATACAGACCTGTGGGCTAACAAGCACCTTACTTGGAAACCAGTGTATTTCTTGTTTATAAACTCTCTTCGTAGACCTTTTTTCATCTTTATAGGTATATGTTAGTAAGACTTAGTAAGTTAGTAAAACAAATCTTGATTAAACATGAACACATACATTACATACAAATAAAACAATAAATAAAATGTATGTTATAATCAGTATAATATAAAAAATAAATAAGTGCAACAACAACAAGACACACACACACCTACACACACACGTGTGCGCGCACACACGCACATACATTTCCTGCCAGTAGAAAGATAGCTCTCAGAAATTGTCCTCTCTCATTTCAAATAATCATTCTCTGTTGCTATGGCTACCTGCAGCCTCTCACTGGTTAGCACAAACTAACACCCTTTTGAATGCAAAAAAATGTTATTGAATTGATTTCTAAAGAAAACAAAGCAGAGAAAAATGAATCTTCAAAAAGTTGAATTGCAGCCACAGTGGCCCCAAACAATAGGGCGTCAATCCTGTTTGAACTGAAGGTTTGAATGAACATTGTGAATCTTCATAAAATAACTGTAAATGTAGTGATTGTACGTTAAAGCGATATGGCACAAGAACCCATGGTATATCATGAATAAAGGCTCGTCTAGCGGAGCGGAGTGCCGGCAAACACCCTTGATGTGCGTTCCCCATTGTGAACCATGTGATGGAAGCTCAGGACTGCCAGAGATAGATCATGAATAAGGGCTATGCTTTCTTCTCTTCTGCTTGGATGCAGAGAAAAGGTTTCAATAAAGGCTCTGCATGGCATCACGTCAGCGGTGATGTCATGTTACCTGAACTAGTATCCAATGGCACAAAAGACATTTGCATAAATGTAGAGATGCTGCTGTGTCACCATGTTTCTGGGTTGCCGGTTCTACTATTAATGGGGAGGGAGTCTTTTTGAGCTGTTTGGATGTGCTGAAGAGTTATTTGCTTTCTTCTGGATGAGACTGTTCCACCAATCTTTGCAACTGGCTAATTTCCAGAACACAGAAAATACCCATCATAAATTCCAGGTTTCAATTTTTTTAATATCCCAAAGACATTAAATAATGTAAGCAGTTTTTAAGGCAGCACTTCATATAAGTCTTTGTTTGCTTAGATACCTTTAATCGTAAAAATACTATGTTGCGGCAAATGACAACTAAAATGTGACCATAATTATATTAAATATACCATGTAAAAAGTATCCAATCTCATGAGAAAGTACAAACGGAAGTCACAACAAAAACATGTGGAAAGTTACGCAGAATTTTTTCGTTTTTACGTACGATGCGCGTTCACGTTGCTTTGTGATTAGTATAAATCCACGCCCATGAATTGCATTATATGGAGGCTGTCACTTCCATTTAAAGGTCCATACCTAGTCAAAATGACCCAGAAAAAGCAAAAGAAATAATTATTCCGACATTGAAATCAAAGCTTTATTAGCAGATGTATTAGAAACAATTATTTTTTGCCGTAAAAAATGCATAAACTTTATTAGTTTTGGTAAGGGGCAAAGCTAAATTCCAAGGCCCTCTTAATGATGAAGTTAAAAATCTTTATTGTGGCATGGCAAATAAAAAAATTAAAAAGCACTAGACCTACGTGTTGCGGCTTAAACAGCCTTCATCAGGCTTCTCAAGTGCACAATAGACAATGCTTGCGTTTTATATTTTCATTACGCACACATAGCTGTTAGTTCATTGGTTAATCAGGTAACAAGTTAATTGTTAAGGAAGTGAAAAATTTCATAAGATATCTCAATTAAATGGTTAATAATGACAAACAGAATATACAGCCGTAAGAAATAAGTGAAGTGAAAAAAACTAAATACAACTGTAAATAAACAAAACAAAATAATTATATAACGTTATTTATTTTGTAATTTTGTTGGGGTTCTGTGTATGTGAGTTGAGGTTTGAAATCGGGTAATCACATCAGCTACCTTATTTTAGAATCTCTCTGGCACTTTCTAATTGCGGTCACATTGATGCGCGTGTCCCACTGAGCAAAAGCCAGAATCAAGCTCAGGTTTTACCGAGATATATCACAGTAAAATGTCCAGCGTTAGTTCAGGGCGGCTGTGGCTCAGGAGGTAGAGCGGGTCGTCCGCTGATCGCAGGGTTGGCGGTTTGATCCCCGGCTCCTCCTGTCCACATGTCGAAGTGTCCTTGGGCAAGACACTGAACCCCAAATTGCTCCCAATGAGCAGGCTAGCACCTTGCATGGCAGCTGCCGCCATTGGTGTGTGAATGTGTGTGTGAACGGGTGAGTGAGAGGCCATTGTAAAGCGCTTTGGATAAAGGTGCTATATAAGTGCAGTCCATTTACCATTTACCATTTAGTTCAACTCTAGCAGTGTACATATGAGCCTACTCTGGCCAGATTCGGCTCATATGTACTCATAGAGTTGAATTAACACTGGAAATTTTACTGTGTATAGCCAGGCTACATTCTAACCGGTTAAAAAACTTTCACTTTTAAATCAAGTCTATCCGGTTTTTCACCTGGACGTGAGACGGCGTTTCACCGACTTTTCAACGAAAACGTTCACTGGGGTGTGCAGTCTATGGCACCGATAACATTGGACAGGTTGGCAATTTAATAAAAACCCTGCTTTACCTGGTTTTGCATCTTGCAGGGGAACTGGGTTGTACGCTGGCATTCGCTGAATTAAGCTGTTGACTACAATTGCAACCCTGGCTACAGACATGTAAGCCACTTTAAAGCTAATTTCGTTCATTGGTTAAATGTGTGTTTTAATTAGAATAGCCTATGTAAGGTCATGTAGAATTAAAATTTTTAGCAATTTTAGAGCTACATTTAGCGGCATTCTGAATTTATGAACGCGGTGCACGTGGTCCCGAGCAGGTATACAATTTGTCATAGTACGTGCGAACAAATCTCAGATACGAAAATGTTGATGAATGCCAAAATACAGCCAAATTTGCTAATACGAACGATTTAGGTACAAATTTGTTCTGCTCATGTTTCATGAAGTAGGCCCAATGTCTGTATACTACACCTGATCCGAATGTTACCACAGTGAAAAACCTGAGCCTTGATCAAGCCAAAATCATTTGACAGTGTTGCGCTAGGTTTCAGTTTCGGTAGTTCTTTAAATAGTGACTCTCC